>OY754970.1:11026462-11411952 GCA_963576475.1 Molanna angustata | reverse complement strand
TCTCGGTTTTCCCGTGTCAGTAGGTCTTGACTAAGACCATTTGTCTTCCGACGTTTCGCCTGAATATCACCAGGCATTTTCAAGGACTTAACGAAAAGCACGCGCGCGACACACGTCTACTCACACTGAAAGCTCACCGTCAAGTCGTCACCGTGTGTCGCGCGCGTGCTTTTCTTTAAGTCCTTGAAAATGCCTGGTGATATTCAGGCGAAACGTCGGAAGACAAATGGTCTTAGTCAAGACCTACTGACACGGGAAAACCGAGATAAAAATATTATAACATATTTCACCCGTGAAAACATCAAATATAACATATATATATATATATATATATATATATATATATATATATATATATATATATATATATATATATATATATTATATATATATATATATATATATATATATATATATATATATATATATATATATATATATATATATATATATATATATATAATATATATATATATATATATATATATATATATATATATATATATATATATATATATATATATATATATATATATATATATAATATATATATATATATATATATATATATATATATATATATATATATATATATATATATATATATATATATATATATGTATATATATATATATATATATATATATATATATATATATATATATATATATATATATATATATATATATATATATATATATATATATATATATATATATATATATATATATATATATATATATATATATATATATATATATATATATATATATATATATATATATATATATATATATATATATATATATATAGATATATATCATTTCCATACCTAAGTTTTACCTTGAATTATCTTTTTTAATGATCATATAAGAATCGTATTTCAAGACAATCATCTGTAGAAAGTGTTAAACATATCGGATTACACTTCAAAAATAATGAATTACTCCCACTGTAACACAAGGATATCACTGTTTTCTTGGAGGAGAACTACACAAACCGACGGTATATATGTACTCATGGCATGTAACTATGAAATTTAGATCTATCGTGAATTATGGAATTTAAAATTAAGTAAAAACCGTAGGTATTCGTTCCAATTCATTTAAGTAGAAAAATTACATACATTTAAAAAAATTGGGTATAAGATTATTTTATTGATAGGTACAAAATTTGATTTGATATCAACGTTCATTTATTTATTTATTTATTTGGCAATGATACGTAAGTACATTATACAGAATACAGCGTTAATCCCATATAACAACAAAATAATTTCAAGATTACAGTGATAATATAATTAGATGGGTGTGTAGCATAGCAGTTAGCGCGCTGGGTTAGTAATCCAGTGGTCGCGAGTTCGAATCCTGCCTCGACCGATTTCGTTCACCTATAGCACAAGCATTTATTTGCTTATTTTAGGGAACGTAGAAAGATGTATATGTACTTGTTTAACAAGGACATAGTCATTTAAAAAAAAAATATATCCTAAATTTAATGCTAGGTTATAATTTGATGCTTGATAACTATTATATTTGTCTCATTGGACGTCCAACTAGGAGAACCTGTTTTAAGACGTCCAGTAAGTAAAAACGATTAGTATCAATAACTTAACCATATTATTTGATGCTTGAAAACTTAATGCATAAAATTTTTAATTAACTTAATAGAACGAATAAACTTAATTTATTGTTACATTCATCTATGCTGATGGATATAAGACAATTGTTTATTGTTTTTTTAGAATGTCTATTTTCATATTTTTCCGTCAGGTAGTATACTGTACATCTTAGTGCCAAGAAATTCAAAATTACGCTATGCGAATGTGGTATTTGTTTATAAGAATGAATATGTATGACATGTATGTCCTTATAATTAGAACATATACATCCTCATTCTTCTTCTTACACTATATATCGGCATCTTATACACTGTATATCGGCATCTACATATATCCTTAAAATAAGCATAAATGATAGTGCTTGTGATGAACGAAATTGGTCATGGCAGGAATCAAATTCGCAACCACTAGTGCTATACCGTAATAAAAAGATAAAAGACTTACATTTATGATACTAGCAACTGTGTAAATGTGTATAACTAGCATTTTAAATTAGACAAAGTATCAGGAAAACAGAATATCAAAGGAGATGCGATGCATTGACAAAGTGTTAGGTTGTAAGAAATATTATTATAGACTACCTATTATAATATATGTACATAATACCTTACGTTGCGCGAGTCACTCACTTTATGGTTTATTTATATGAGCCGTAATTCTAGTTTTATTCCTTTAATAAAACCAAACATAAAAGAAAGTTGAACGTGTCATAAATGTAATCACTTTTGATAAAGATAATAAATATTATAAAGTGCTGTGTGAAGGAAAATGTGTTACATTTTCACACGTGTAAACACTAATGCAGCAGTTCTCAAATGTATCCATATCATAATATAATATAAATGTATCCACAATCTCCTACAAGTGAGAGAATAACCGTATTACAATATATAGAACTTCAGAAAGAACTTCAGAGCGAAAAGAATTTCAGTATTACAATATATAGAACTTTCAAAAATTGAATTGATAGGGATCTCATTAAAAGGCATAATTGGTGAACGTTGCGCAAGCGCATAAAGTGATCACGTAAACCAGCCGATGACAGGTCGTAAGCCCTGTAGGTGCCTTGATTTCCCAGTTCTCCTACAGTAAATATTCCAACTTCGTCTCTATTGAGATAATTAAAAATCTGTTAAAAAATATCTTTGACTCCCGACAGGGAAAAAAATCCAATGTTTGCGCATATGCAATAATAAAAATATTCAATAAGATTAAATTAAGTAAAAATGCATTTATTAAAAGTAATAGGTACTCTTCGATATTTCTGTATATTTTTTTTCTAAAAAACAAACATGTTTGTGCTGAATAAGGTTTATTTTTATTTTTCCAAAAAATATTTCTTTTATGTGTAGTGATGCTACACATATGTACATATATGTATTTACCCAACAACCACACCGCCGAGAATATGGCAACATTATAACGCACCAACTTTAAATAGCCAAGATAAAAAATGAATCGTCATTCTGCTTTCTACCGTGGTCTTAAAGTATCTCTTTGTGAAACTTTGTGAGACTTTTCGAATAAATGAAATAAATTTATAATTAGATAATCAACGTTTCAATTGTTTGTAAGTAGTTATTATCTTAAAATAAAACTGTGTACAACTTTAAGAACATTATATTTTAGTCTGTGAATCCCATATAAATTCATAATTATCTGGAGTCTTTTCGAGACACTCTTCACTCACTCATTAATAAACTAAATTAATTTATAAATCAATGAATTAATTTATAATTTGATTATCAACGTTTGAATTGTTTGTAAGTAGATACTACGTTTTAAAAAAATGTGTGCAACTGTAAGTACTGTTTTATTTTCTATTCCGTTAATCCCATATTTAAATCCATTATTATTCGGAGTCAGATATATAGTAAAATAAAATAGTTATATATAGCGTCAATTAACGTATTGATCATATCCAGATATTTATATTTATGTTTAAAATGAAGTTTAAGAAAAATAACAGAATTAATTTTTCAAAAGAGTAAGTTGGTTTATTAAAAAAGAGTCATATTTTATATCATTTTATTCAAAAATAATTATTTATATTTAAAATTCATATACAATACATTTATCCCTAAATAAACATTAAATAGACTACCCATATCGTTCAATATGTTTTTGTTACGGGCACAACCGATGATAAACCGATGTCGGCCTTCGTGGCTTAGTTAGTTGTGTATCTGACTGCTGATCCAAAGGTCCCGGGTTCGATTCCCGGTGGAGACACAGTTTTTAATTGTGTTTTCAGTCTGGATCTGTGAGACGATTAATATCGTAAGTCTCCAGAATGTGGCAACTTGTTATTGGGTGCGTGTTAAATAAATATTTGACATAGTACCTGTTAGGTGCCCGAGAAGAAATATTCAATAAATAAATAAATCATTGATCTTTTTTTATGAGTTATGTAGTTTTGTTTTATGTAATTTTGTTTGTATATTATCACTTAAAACTAATTTAATAATACAAGGGATATTTTTCCTTAATTATAAGAAAAAATAATATTTATTCAACATGACGAAGTTATCATAACAGCAAAAACACCAATCGAAGTATTCTGTGGATAGTTTATTTGTTATTTTTTAATGTTTATCAAATAATAATGATCACCATTACTAGTATTTTTTAAAATTTGTTTGTGCTTTTCAAAACGGAAAATATGATTATGCAATTATCAAACCTACGTATCTTTCAGATACTTAACATTTAAGTAAAAGAGTATTTTATATTAATAAATCAAATATCTACATAAAAATATTTCAAAATGGTGATATCAGATGTTTAGAAGCGCTGTATAAACGTGATCTGCAGGATCAAGAAAACACATAATTTTGGCAGCAAATTTCAATCATAAATCTTGATTTAAAATTCTATTTCATTACAAAGTAGAAAGTGGCAAACATAAGATTATATACTTTGTCATAGATTTAGCGTTGTAAATATGAACGAAGACAAAGTATGCTGGAAGCGCAATAATTCTTCAAACTTAAAAGCTGCTTTAAGTAATGAGAAAGAGTATGACGTAGTCATAACAAAGCTGGGATTGATTTTTGTCAGTTAACAATCTCTGAATGTACTCTTTAAAACAATCAATTGGGAACCTTATCGAAATGGAAAAAAATGTTCATGCAAAAGACAAAAAAAGTCTATACTTAATATGTTATATGGACACAAAATTTCTAGACACGATTAACATATCAAAACATCAGCACATTCACATGATGTTGAGAGATAATTCAAAGTTTGGTAATAGTGAAATCATAATTTCCTCCTAAAATATAATTAAAATCTTGGTTTTTAGAACAATAAAAATGTAATTTTTTTCATCTTTATTTAACAAACTAGTCATAACTATGCAATCCAAAGAATCGAATTGAAGAGTTGAACTTTTGCTTTCTTTGAGCACTTTTTCGCAACAAATTGTAGAGTGGTAAGCGTGACTTAGGCCCGAATTATAAATTCGTTCTCCAGCTTGAGACTGGTCTTGAGAACACGTTCTCAACCAAAATGGTATTAAAGAAACAAAAGTCACTGATAGAAGAGTGGAAATTACTTCGAGACAGATATCCCGCTGTCTTGAGAACGAACTCAATGAGAGAGGAGACAGCGCTTTACACGAAAAA
The DNA here is from genome assembly GCA_963576475.1 of Molanna angustata. Classification (NCBI taxonomy): domain Eukaryota; kingdom Metazoa; phylum Arthropoda; class Insecta; order Trichoptera; family Molannidae; genus Molanna; species Molanna angustata. The sequence goes on along the minus strand of OY754970.1, from coordinate 11,406,705 downwards.
GAGACGCATATAGACACGGACGAATTTCGCATTAATTACTATTTTGTGTTCTCTTGTTTAAATATTCTTGATTATTTAATCTTGTGTAAAATAAACAATGAAGAAAATCTAGAATATCTGTTATCTTTGAATGTAAAGTTCAAACTGAGCACCATTACCACAATATCCCAACACAAAAAAGATCTTCCATACTGATTTTTCTCCGTAAACAAAAAAACACATTTTCTCAACAACATGGAAAATCGGTCGCTAAAATGATTGATTGAATTTCCATATTAAAGAGACCGAATTCCTTTTGAGAGCACGTGTATTTTTTACCAATATAAAATTCAAAAGATAAGAAAAAATACCTCACACTTTTGAAAACTCTCTTTCCCACATTATTTTATGAACCTTTAAAAAAAAGGAAATTCAAAGGATCGAATGATGAGGTTTTTATAAAGGTTTATTTTACGAACTCAATGGGTAGGTTTCTTTTTGTACCTTTTACAGATTATTGTAAGGAATAATTATTCATACTTTTAGATCTATCGGTATATTGGAATGAAATAAAACAAGTTTATATTAATTTGCTATCAAAAAACGAAACGCTCGACCAAGTTTTTCGGAATGGTGAATTCTAATGTCCATTTATATCTTTTTTGTTTCTTTGCTCTTTGAAAGGATACTGGAAATATATTATATTTGTGATTCGTATTTTTAAACAGGTCCTTATTTCATACACAAACTCTTTGAATATAATAAGGATACATATATTAGACCTATAGTGTTATATGGTATCGATTAAATATTTGGATATTTCAGTAGTTTTAGCTGTCGATATCATAGAACAATAATTATGTAAATATTAAAAATTAAAAAATATTGAAAACAACTTGAAAATAGTTATGAATTTAGTGAATAGTCGCATATTTTTATTTTTCATATACATAGGTGCAAGTGCATGCGGCAAGTTTTTTGAGAAAGTTTTAGTAAGCAAAATATATCCAAAATAGTTGAGATATTATATATTTTATTTAGATTTATTATCGACATTTACAATGTTTTCTTTGTACAACTAAACATTCAGTTATGAAATACTCAAAAATTGAGAACAGCGTTCATCTTTAACAAAGGTACTTTACTTTTCACATGGTTTTATATCATATTTTAAAGCAGAGGTTCCCAAACTTTTTTGTCTCGTAGACCCCTTGCCATGTTTTTCGATTTTTGGTAGACCTCCTACTTACCTGATATTATGCTTCTCAGGCAACTAACAGGTACTATGTCAAATATTAATTTAACATGCACCCTGGAGACTTATGATATTATGTAATCGCCTCACAGATCCAGACTGAAAACACAATTAAAAACTGTGTCTCTACCGGGAACTGAACCCGGGACCTTTGGATCAGCAGTCAAATACCTAACCAATTGAGCCACGAAGGCCGACAAAAATCAAAGTCAAATTTAAATTGTATGGTCTTAGATTTTAGGGCAAACATAGGCGTACAACCATTATAAATGAATGTGAGAAGGGGAATGTTATGAATGGCATCTAAGGTTTTGGTATGATGGAACTTTAAGGAAATTTGAAAGTAACATGACAAAAAATGTGAAAATAAAATATTATACAACGAATAGGTAATAATAACAAATTTTTATGCGATAGGTACTGTCAGTGTATTTTGAGATCCACTATCGTGGACCCCCATTTTCATTTCATGGACCCCCAGATTTTTTTTTCGCTGACGTAGACCCCTTGCAGGTTGTCATAGACCCCTGGGTGTCGATATAGACCACTTTGGGAATCACTGTTTTAAAGTCTCGGTTCCAGTACTGAGAGCCAATACACCGCTTCTGGTTTCGCCTCGTGGATGTCTTGGAAGCTTTCACTAAATTTTTTAAGCGTTACACGTTAAACATTATTTACTTAAGTAAATAAAAAAATTTAAAAAAAAATTTTGGTAACAAAAAACTTTGTTTCTTCCACTTCATTTATATTGGATGGAACGTTTTCGAACTGTACTAGTTCATCTTCAGCATCTGAAATGTGACTGATTCTATTGTGCGTGTTGTCATCTTCCATTGGCGAGTGTGGGCGGGTTGAGTATGGCGGGGGTAATTAACTGGTGGGGGTGAGCGGTAGCGAGCGGTGTAGGTTTGTGTTTCGTTTGGTTCTTAATAATATTCAATATTGGTGAATTTACTGGAGGAATCTGAATATTTATTAAATTGGGATAAAGAAAAAAGAAACACAACACATTCTACAAACATATATTTACATAAAAAGGACACAAGAAAGAAAATTCAAAAATACAGGATAAACCATGGAGAAGAATATTATACGTAGGAAAATTAACAGAAAAAATCATCAACAAATGTAAAAACAAACCATTTAAACCGGCACTTTACACCAACAATAGTATTAAAAAACACATCTTCAATAATAAATCCAAGATAGATAAATTTGACAACAGCGGAGTATATAAAGTTAACTGTGACGATTGTGATATTTTTTACATAGGACAAAGCGGGAGAAGAATAGAAGACAGAGTAGATGAGCATAAAAAAGCAATTAAGAACATCACCTCAAACTCAGAAATGGCAGAGCATTGCAGAGATAACGGACACAAATTTAATATAAAAGATGTCGAAGTACTCCATATTGAAAAGAAAGGGAAAAAACTCGATATTTTAGAAGCCCTGGAAATAAATAAAAGAAAAAATAACCCCAATTTAATAAATATTCAGATTCCTCCAGTAAATTCACCAATATTGAATATTACCAAACGAAACACAAACCTACACCGCTCGCTACCGCTCACCCCCACCAGTTAATTACCCCCGCCATACTCAACCCGCCCACACTCGCCAATGGAAGATGACAACACGCACAATAGAATCAGTCACATAGATGCTGAAGATGAACTAGTACAGTTCGAAAACGTTCCATCCAATATAAATGTGAAGTGGAAGAAACAAAGTTTTTTGTTACCAAAATTTTTATTTAAAAATTTTTATTTACTTAATTATTATGGATTTCCACAGTGTTACTAAAAATAATTTCAACGAATCATTATTTACTGTTTCAAAACAGAAGTCTGTTCTCATTATTTTCAATATCGCACTCTCAACGTGTCAATTTATAAAGATTCGCGTTTTACCCAGTTGAAAATGCTTATAGCAGCAAAATGATAATCATTTTTTTTAAAATGTATATAATTGAAACTGTGTGTTATATTTTCCATTTTGGAATAAACCACGTCTTGTTACCAATGTTAATAATTCGTATTTCATTGTTGGATAAGCAACGATTCAAAAAAAGTGATTCGGTTTTTCAAATTAAACGCCCGTATTGACTCTGGGTCCCATAGAAAACTCTCTCTCAGTTAACAAATGAGATATCGTCATCCCCGTTGAAAGAGTTCGATTTCGGATCGCAAATAATATCGGTGCCCCTTCCCGAGTTATTCACGGGCGTCACTTCCAGTGTCTCATTGTAGCGATAAGTAGCATGCTAAGGCGGTCTGTCAAATAACACTAATAAATTATTATATCGCGAAGACATTCCGGGATTTTATGCGCTCCGCCGGGGTGCGAAATGTCACTGGTATATTTTTTTGCCAAAATTATATAGGGCACAGCTGGTGACGTGAAAATCGGAAAAAGCATATCTGCTTTACATCAAAAGCTCCATCTAGCGGGGAATGGCGGGAGGCGATCGGAGATATATATTGTTCACGCACATTGAATGGAGTCAAAAACAGTCTTCTGTATTCCCCGTAATAAATGGAAGAACAATATTTTATTTTATTGGCGGCGGTGATTTATATTCAGCCGCATGTATTATTTGGCCGGGAAATGTGAGAAAATTCACATTTTTTTTTCCTGTCGAAGGTGAGAATTTTTAATCGTTTGCAGGACAAAAACTTCAAAGTTTTATACGACTAAGCACACGGTACATTAAATAATTCGGTCGTTATTTATTCCAGTGTTATTATTAATCGCAATCAGTTCGCAAAATCGAGTCCAGAATCTTCATTGAAAATAAATTACAGCGGACTCTTATTGATTTTTGTATTAAAATTATTCTCATAATTACTTACGCCAATATTTATTTAATGTAGGTATTTGTCTAGAATATGTTTTTTTTTCTTTGGAAAAATAAGTCTACTAAAACTCGCTCACTCGCCCGTTATACCTACTTATCGTTAGAAAATTCTAAATACCTACTCATCGTGAGAAAGCTCCTCTGTATGTGTTTTATTGATTGTAAAATTTATCTGTGTTAAAGCTGTTAATTATTTCGTGATCATTATATTCATTGTAAGTTGAAAATCATTCTTTCTTTTCATACTTCCTCTCTACCACTGTCTCTATGTTTCTTAATCTAGAGTACCTACCATGTTAATCACATTTCGTGATAACTGGACTTCTTTACGTGATCTGCTAAGAAGAAATATTTGTTGGTGGCCCTAGTAATAATAAATCATAATATATAATTTCTCTTAGCACGTCACGTCAAGAAACTACTCTAAATACAGTTCAGACCTAAAGTATATTCGTCTAAACGGAGTCTAACTAACAGACCAGTATACATCATAGCAATTGGTAAACACTTGGTTACCATTTTATTCGCTTTATATTATAGGGTTTGTCATTTCGTAATGAATAATACTTTAATGAACAATTAGATAACAGTAAATTCAACAAGACGATTTGTAAATTGATGAATATTTCATACTTCGATGTGAGTTTAGATAAGGTACATATATCATTAAAATGTATAGTAAAGAGTTTACGAATAAAGAAAAATTAAAAGATCAAAAAGTTCAAGTATTCGCTCTAGCCTGGGAGTCTCTAATATAATCAGCAAGCTAGAAGAGCATCAACTGAGATGGTGTAGACACTTAAAAAGGAGAACACTAGATCGTACCGTAAATAAGGCAATAAATATTGATCTTCCTGGTTTATCATCCAGAAGAAGACCAATTACACACGAATAAACAATTGCTCTAAGATCCTACAAAGAAACGGCTTGCATGAGAGCGATACCCAGAACCGCACAGTATACAGCCTGAGGACTAGAAGAGCCGACCCCAATAACCAATTTAAGTAATTCAGTAGGTTGGGATTTGGGATATTGCTAGTAAGAAGAAAATGTGGGTTAAGACATATTATAATCGTGAAAAGACTGTCCATACATCATCGATCTTAAGAAAAATGGGTGTGTAGTTCTAGAAAAGTATGGTTTGACCGTGTAGTGATATAACAAAGAAGAAAACATGGGTGAATACTTATTCGTGAGAAGATCCATGATTTACCAACACATTATTTTAAAAAGATAATGATGAATAGTAAATACCTACATCGGGGTATTTTTTTTTATTTTAAAAACAATGACTTAAAGAGAGAAAATGAATAAGCAAATGACTTAAAGAGAGAACGCAAATAAATGGTTTCTCCAGAAATTCTAATAAGTTGATCTGAAAGAGTTGTATTACGGTATTATTTGTCCTGGAACAAGTACCAATTACCTAGTTAGTAATCATTTTTAATACGGTTTAAACGAGTGGGTTGTGGCCAACGCTTAACTTCTCACAACCAAGTCACTAAGTATTCAAATTATGAATGGAAAATTTTCATCATTTTCATGAAATAATGTGTTTTATTGAATTATTTTTGATTTCAATATTTTACATTATTTGACAGTTAAAAAAAATGAAAAGCACTATTCAGATATTCTTCAAAATCTTATGGGGTCGCTAGTAAATGTAAGCGAGTCTAATGAATATAAGATATACAAATGAGTATACTTTTGTCCAATCGATAAAGTAGATTTAACACCCCATATACATAGCATAGCACAAACACACATACAACGTGATGAAACATTCAGAATACAATCTCAGCATGATACTAGTTGATAATCTGCAATAACAAAAATAGCCCTGAAATTGGGAATTCATACCTCTCCACTATATTCCCTAGGGTAATTCTGGAATAAAAAGTTATTTTGTACCTATAGAAATTCTGAAAAAAATAACAAATTATATCCGCATTCATAGAATTGCTCTGAGTGTAGTTTTTAGATATCCAAATATTTGATGAACATATTTGCACACGACCAAAGCTATTTTATTTGCCACTATCGACTCTAGTCCTTTATCTATTTTAGCAATCAAACCCTCGGGGGGAGAGAATAATAGAGATGCGAAAAAAATGTAGTTTATCGGTTACCGTGGAAACACACAAAGTCGGTCCTGGGCCACTTGTGATTATTATTGGCGAACTGTGTGATTAATGGATGTTTATACAAGTTGGGGACGAACGTGGAAGTAACCTCCAATATCCTATACATACTACAACCTCCAATAACCTATTTCTGCTTCAATATCCGATGTTTTTCAGCACAAAAAGTTGGCGTGCGAAGGTGCCGAACAAAAGACGAGGCCACAATGGAAATGTGTGGCAGCGTGAAGAATAGCCGCCCATTGTGAAATATGCTCCCGATTGTTTTATCTCTCAAGGAGTAGGTTGGTATGTTTATATACACAGAGACTTTGCTTTGGATATTTTAGGAACACACTTTGTTTGAATCATTGTATAGTCTTCACAACGCACAGCATGTCTCAAATATAATATTTTGATAAATAAAATTATGGAATCATGATCTGATTTTTTTTCTAGTGAACCAGACAAAACTAGAAGAAAATTCTCAATCAACATCATTACAAAGAAAAATACAACTGCAACACAGAATTTACTGTCATATAAGGGAATATTATTTTACAATGACTTACATTAGAGAATTAAAATATCAGAACACATCTAAGATAGCTGTAAAAGGTCATATTTTTGGGAATTCATTATCCTATAAGTTGAAACTTTCTTGTGTGTATAAATACGTAATGTATGTAAGGACTATGTTCCTTTTTTACTCAATCGAGAGACTATCAACATAGTTATTTTGTTTTATTTATATTGCTTTAAAAGAAAAATTATTGCACACACCACTCGATATTATTGTAATATCGGTTGCTGTGTGTAAATAACTTTAAATAAATAACAAATATACATTTTTGTAAAATATTGATATTTTATAATTAGTTGAAAATAAAAAAACAACCTAGATGAAGAGTGACATCTGTGGAAGCTGTCATAAATTGATAGTTGTTTAGTTTGGTTCAAAACCATTTGAGTGATTATATTGAAGAGTATTTTGATAGATGTCGCCCAACTGGATAATAAAATATTAATTATTTAGCTGTTGTTTCTATGCGAGGGTGAATAATTAAAATGAATAAATAATATTAAATGGGGAACAATAAAAGTTGTAATTAAGAAATAAAGAACAATAGAAAGGTATTCTAGATTTAGATCTCCTCTACTAAACAACTTTTATTCTAACTTGTATTCAGTACCTACTATTAAGTCTTCAAAGTGTATAATTAAAATTGTTAATAAAGTTTATAACATTAAAACAAGTTTATTTAAAATCAAATCTCCCACCATTTTAAGAAAATTACTCTCTGGTAAATACAGAATTTTACATTTATTTTTTAAGGAAACAAACTACATACTTTATATGAAATAAAATATATTTAAATAATATAAAATATCGCAAAAAAATAAACTAGAGCGCTCTCAGCAAGTTCATGTATCAGCAAATGGCGTTGTTTAAATGATCATCATCATTTTTTTTAATTTCTAGGCAGAATCGTTTTAGACCTTTTAGTGGAATAAATTTTACCCTAATTCTATTCATATTAATTTAACGAAATGGACTTCCATACCAAAAATATTCCACTTCATTAAAATTATTATATTGTGCAGCTATATTGTCTGCCTTCATGGCTCAGTAGATTAGCAATCCGGCTTTTGAGCTAAAGGTCCCGGGTTCGATTACCAATGGAGACACACTAAGACGATTAACATCACAAGCGCGTGTTAAATGAATATTTTACATGTGAGTTGCCCAAGAAGCAATTAGATCTAAATTAATCATGTCAAATGTGCACCATATGCTACAGTAATATTTTATATTATATAGACAAGTTATATGAGAACAAAAAGCTCTACAAAAATGGCACACTTTAACGAATTCTTAAGTGCACTTTACACGGACACTATTTTCAACGCGACCCGGTTTTACAACGCTTAAAATAGTATCCAAAATACAGGTTACTCCAAACATCGCTTTACACGCAACGCTTAAAACAGCATCCAAAATATAGGTTACTCCGAGCATCGCTTTACAGTACTTTACACAGTTTACACAATTATGTGTGCAAGTTTTTAATATAATATAAATAAATGTATATCGAAAAATTATATAATAATTATAATATAGTATATCGAAAGTTTCGACACTTTCCAAATAAACAAAATACATAGCGAGCGAATGTTACACGTAAAAGTCAACGCAAACGGCAGCCATTTTGACTCGTCGGTAACGACGACAGCGAGTAATTTTACAGATTTCTGTTTTACCAAAAAGGATGAAAATCGCGTTGAAAATAGAGCACGTTCTATTTTTTTGCTCATCGCGTTGAAAATCCCGTCGTAAACCCGAAACCCGTTAAAAATAGTGTTCGTGTAAAGTGCACTTTACAATATCAACAAGAAAGAGCACATACTACAGAATACATTGAGTGAGAAAGAGGTAATACAATAATATATAATTCAGACATTTACTGCAGACATATTATTTTCTCTTTTACTCCAGTGCAATCACATTATAACTATCTCTCACACCAAATAACGATCACCATGAAAGAGACGAACATATTATGTTATGTAATAGCTGTGTGAAAAAGCGAATACAACAACAGAATCCCTCTGAATACATACAAGCAAATATTACTTTATACTAATACTAATTACTTCTCTCTAAAAATACATATAAATATATTACTTATCGAATAAATATGCAGAATGAAATGATTAATCCAGTCGTTCCTTCACAGTGCTAGTGTAATTTTTACATGTTTTCATCACACAAGATGGCATACGTCCAAACACTACAACATCTTGCATGCAACTAAAGTGCGTTAAGAATTAAGTGAATATACGCCTTACTTTTTTTACCGTATTTAAAGACTAGTAACGTATCTAAATATTTGTATATATCATTGCTATGCTATAGGTAAGTCATGAAAGATTTTATTATTGTTTTAGATAATCAGAAACAATACTGTGGGTGTATTCAAGCGACTATTCAAAACAATACCACTAAACCACTCTTGTAGGTATCTCAAATAATATTTAATACCTGTTTATATTCTATACTTAAGTATTGCTTAAAATATGCTTTTTAGACTGTTCATTGTTTGTCGATAAAATAATAGAATTAATCCGGATTTTCCCAAACATTCATAATTGCTTGTTAGAACGCTGGCTATTTTATCTGGTGGCTATACCTATAACAATATGAATTTCATTTTCAGAATTTGAATTCGTCGCGTCTGCACAAATAAAATATTTGTTTCACAACTCTGACAAAAGTATTGGAAATAAAATATTTTCGTGAAAATAAAAATGAATCTGTAGCATATGTGTGTGAATCTGTAGAGTATGGATCTGTAAAATGAATCTGTAGAGTATGGAATATACATACCGATATCTATTGCCATTATTTTTTACTATACTTATGCAATAAAGTTTGCATTTTAAAATTTTAAAATGGGGAAAATACATTAGAATAGTTTAAGAAATAAATATCTATCATTAGTTAGAAATCGAATTCAGTATGAATCATCTAGAGATTTTTGTTAAATAATGAATATTTTGTCCTTCTAACAAGTAGATAAACATCCTAATACATTCCCTCAACTAACCGCTAATGCTTGTGCTGTAAGTAGGTGAACAAAATCGGTCGTGGCAGAATTCGAACTCGCGACCACTGGATTACTAACCCAAAGCGATAACCGCTCTGCCACCACCCATCTAAAACCAAGAATAGCTTTATAGATTTTTGTGAGTTTTTATTTAAACTATATGAAAACAAACATCGAGTAGGTAATGCTTAAAAATCCTTGTTGACTCGGTTAAGAAGTCCTTAAGTCAAGCTGGAACTTCGAGATTCAAGCTTCGATCACAGACATGGGTATGATCCCAAAATTAAATATCTAGGACATACGGGATGATAAATGCCATTAAATAGCTCAAGCATTTATGCTTATTTTAAGGAACGTAGGTAGAGTATATGTAGAAGGACATATTCATTTAAAAAAAAAAATAACCATATAAATAATAAAAGGGAAGATTATGGGTAGACCACCCGAGAGATGTAACGATAGCTGGACTTCGTCATCCCAAGAGGCATAGTTTCTGAAGAACAGACCAACTAGGTCTACTAAATGAAGAAGAAGAGGATTATGGGCAGAGGGCAGATATCAGATGGCTTCGTAAGTCTCAAAATATTGGAATAGCTTCAAAAATATCAAGCTTTTGTGCTGGGTAGCCCAAAAAAAAGAAGTATTCTCCTATAGGTTGGTGACATACGGAATTCCTTAAAGAGTATTGAAAGTAGTAAGTAGAAGGAAGATCATTACCTTTTGCGCGCCCACTTCTCTGGTAGAGATACCCATCTTCTCGTGATGCCGCAGCTGCACAGGGTATATTATCTGATAGTAGTGAGCGCCGATGTTGCGAACCAGCTCTTGGTTTTGGCGAAACTCGCGCAGCAACCTTTCCACCTCTCCTGTAACAAAAATAATAGAAGACATTAAAAACCTTACGTTGGAACAGAGACGATCCTTGGTTGATATGAAAACATTGTATAACATCATACACAATGCAATTGACTGTCCTGAAATTACGGAGCTTCTCTCTTTCAACGTCCCATCGCGTCGTACGCGAAGCCCACTTTTGTTTCACATACCGCACCGTAATAATACTTACACGAATAACGCACCCCTCATACGCATGATGAACACTTATAATCACGAACATCTGGATGTCGATATTTTTCTTTTAAGGCCTAACTCATTTTCTACTGCCATCAGTTCAAATAATAATGATTGAATTTCACTGGATGATTGAAATATCAAGATTGAATGGAGTAAACTATGTGAGCTTGCAGGTACCTATACATTTTCTCTTTCACTTATATAGACACACTCACATACATATACACATCCTTACATTCATATGTACACACATACATACACTCATGCACTATCATTCAGATATAAACGTTTTTCATATGTAGCTTTAAGTATGTAAGCACAGCAGTCAAATTTATTGTTAATAATGTGGAAATTTGTTATTGGTTTTAGTCTTATACTAATGCATCTATATAAAAATGTTATTATACTGTATTTTTCCCGAAAAAAATAAATAAATAAATCCATCAAAACCTCAAATAATAAATCCTTATAAAAGATACAATATAACTGGTTAAAAGATACGTCATATAACTGGTTTAAGACATATATAACTGACCGCACTCACTCAATAAACATTGATTCTGAAATAAGCTCAAACAGACAATTATCGTACGGAGTACCTCAAGGTAGCACACTTGGGCCAATTCTGTTCCTACCATACATAAACTCACATTGCCAATTCGATATCGACGAGGACTTGACATGTTATGCAGATGACACAGTTATAATTTTTACATCCGACTCATGGACAAAAGTGTTTAATAAGGCTTCTGTCGGACTTGATAAAATTAAACAATAGTTAGACATTAATCTACTGACCCTAAATATTGAAAAAAAACAAAGTACATGACTTTTAGTATAGATCCTAGGCGTCAACCTTAGCTCGACAGCAGCTTGACTATACACGATTGTACTCGACGTCAAAGTTGCTCCTGCAAAACTCTCAATAGGACAGCGGAAATTAAATACTTAGGTATTTACATTGATAATTTCTTTAGATGGACTGAACACATAAATGCAACTGCGAAAAAAATCAGAAAACTTATATGTTTATTCAAAAACATTCGTGATATAATGGACCAAAAAACTTTAAAAACTATATATTATGCTTTAGCACAATCCATTATCTCTCACGGATTGATTGAATGGGGAGGTGCAGCTAAAACAAATGTGGATCCTCTCTTCAAAGCTCAAAAAGCTCTCATTAAAGTTATTACAAAAAAACCTTTCCTTTTCCCAACCACTCAACTATTTAAAGACTTTAACGTACTACCTGTAACACAACTTTATGCTAAACAAATACTAATACACTTTCAAAACGATAAAGAAAACCATATCACTGCTCCACATTCTCACGACACAAGACACAGATTCAACTAATCACTCCGAAGACAAACACTGCATATGGTCATAGACATTATCAATACTTGGCTCCAAAAATACTAAATTTAGTTGCTAAAGACAATGAAAAAAACAAGACTCAAACTAACAATTCATACGTGGCTATATAATAAAGGGATTAACTATTGTCAGCGAATTCTCAATCCTTAACAACATATACAAAAAATCTCACATAGTGAAACATAGACTGCCTACTGTACAATATTACAGTTTATTTTGATTTAGTAATTAATATTATATAACTAGTCTACCACCTCGGAACAGGCCTGGCCTAGTGAGGTGATACAAACCAACCCATATATGTATTTGATCTGTAATAATTTTAATTTTTCTGATATTCATTTCTTTATACTTATATTGTTATTTTGTATTTTTTGGTATCAATAATAAAAAAAATCCATATTATTATCATAGTTTAGAAGTTCACAGAAGAACTCCTTTAAAGAAGGTGATCGTTTGTCCAGTACCAACTTCACTGGGTCTTGTGTGATCGATTACTTCAAAAATAATAGTTCATTCATTCATACCGTCATGGCATATCCCACAATGTGAGGTGACCAGTGACAGGTGTGCGGTTGTGCATTACCTTAGTAAAGTAAACACGACACATGCGTGTATACCCACACACCAGTCTCGTCTCACCTAAAATGGCACTATATTTAAAATGGGTGATATGTCTCATTGCTTAGTTATGCGAGATGTTATTGTTGTCTATTGAATTTTCGATTACCCAGATTTCGATTACGAATCACCCGATGATCATTGATAATAGAGGATAATAAAAAATTAAAAAAAAATAATCATGAATTAAATGAGGATTATTAAGGGCTACTTTTGAGTGCATTATTTACAAATTGTCGCGAGTTCGTATCCTGCCTAGACCGATTTCGTTCACCTATAGCACAAGCATTTATGCTTATTTAAGGGAACGTAGGAAGATGTATATGTATTTGTTTAACAAGGACATATTCATTTAAAAAAAAAAATGTGTGATCATAAAAACATCCGTGCTTGTATTGAATTGAATTTTGATTATTCAATAATTTACAATATTACGCAAAGTACGTTATCATATGGTGTTTCATAGTTTAATGTAAAAAGCAATTAATTTTTTGTAAATACCGTTTTAAAGATAACTGAATCAAAAGTTGACTAGAACAAGTAAACTTGGGTTTGATAGAAGAATATTTAAACCCAGAGAGCTGGAACCACAAAACAATGGACGGGTCAGCCGCGCCCGGGCGTTATTCAGACATTAGATGTAAGTTATAACCATTTACATGTCGTGTTAGGGTAATTTCTGTGCCAAATTATTGAGAAAGTAAAGTTCTCTTCCGGGTCTCTTTAGGATCTTTATTGCATTAAAAGTCACACATGGTTAGCAGAATTCTGTTCAAAGTACACACAGACCATTACATCGTGTCCCTTCGAACCAAAATAAACTGGAAAGACAAAATAAATCTAGCTGAATAACAAAATATTGAGAAATAATGACCACCAATAGAGTGAATAATATTAACTATTAGACGCAATAGCTACACTTGTAATTTTAATGACACTTTCCATACATATTTTCTTTCAAATCTTTATGAATCCCAAGGTCATATTCTATTAAAAAAAACATTTTTGTTGAAAAGGCAATATACATATTGACTTAATTACAGAATTTCTTGAGTCGAGATATTGTTTCACTTTCTTTCAATTTTTAAAAAAGAAATACCTGACTCAAGGGTGGTCAGTGAGGTTGTCTACTATTTTTTGTGGGTACTATTACTTGAGTTTATTAAAAATATTTATTGGTAATAACGTTACTTAAATGACCGACTTACCGACACAAATATACCTAACTATCTACTTTATAACTGTAAGCAGAGGGCCACTAGCTGGCGCGTGGACTTCGAAGTATTTATATCCTTTAGCGAGGGAGGGGGTATTCCCTATATCCTTTAATTAACCACAGGGGTCCTGTCAAAATTGGATAAACATTGTTATTTGATAATTGTAACTGATAGCGAGACACGTTGCCAGACACACTGATCGTTGGTGGACCCAGAGAGTACTGGGATGGAGTCCAAGACAGGAAAGAAGAAGTGTGCGACGTCCTCAATCACGGTGATCAGATTGCGTCAGTCAAAAAAGTGATTGGATGCAAAGTGCCCAGGAAAGGGAGTAGTAGAGGAAAAGGGCGGAGGCCAATTCTCAAATCTGACGCAGGTAGACTGATTATTGTGATGATGAATAGGTCTAAACATTATTTTGTAATACGTCTTAATGTGAGTTAAAGGAAATTATTTCTTACCATTTCCTAAGTTATCATTTGCAATTCCAATCTTATCAATCGTTGAGCGGACAAGACACTAAAAGAGTATAATATCAATTCGTGGTTTTTTGGACGCCAACCTCGTACTTTTTTATAAATAGACGAGAATTTCCAGTTTTACAGAAGATTTTATTTTATTTTTGTACATTATGTTACACGGAAGGTAAAAAGAGAAAAAGGTATGTTATAATGTCACATTATAATAGCCACCATTTCTCATGACTTTTTATTACAATCCTTGTCATATAATAAAATTATGTATACATTTTCAATTTAATGATGACAAATACACGGCAATGAGAGGTGTCATTTTTTCTGACACTCTAATCATCCACATCTGTAGTATCTACATGTTTGTATAATATTATAAAAAATATGTTCATTACAAGCATACTATAACAGGTGGAATCACAATATATTAAAAAATTGATATTTTTTTTCTCCGTTTTTACATAAAAAAAAATCATGAGTGACATTTTGAAATCGTTTGTTGGTATTTGAGCATGTATTTGAGTGACAAAATTCACATTTAAAAATATAAGTATTTTTTATTTGCAACATTTTTCGTATGAAATATTAAGATCTAATAAACCGTTGTTAATAAGAAGATTTCAGAATCTAAATTATCTAAATGTGTATTGGTGTTTTCAAAATAATAAGCAAAATGACGACAACAACTAGCATTTCTATGTTATTTTTTTTTACTTAAAGTTATTTTATACTTTAAACAATGAAATAACTTAAATATGAATAAGAAACATTTTAATTTTTATCGTTGGGATTAAACATTTGTTATAATTTTATATTTTTTATATTATAATTTGTATTTTTTTATGATTTATATATAATTTTGCTTAGGTTGTCAAGTTTTTGCTAACCGATTGTTTTTATATCAATGTAAATGTTATGTATGTTCCTCAATATAATACCTAGAATAAGATTTATTTATTCATTTTTATTTTATGTAGCTTCTCGGGCAACTAACAGGTGCTATGTCAAATAATTATTTACCACGCACCCAATAACAAGTTGCCACATTCTGGAGACTTTTATTTAGACTTTTACTCTGGAGAACACGTATTAACAGGGACAGTTTGCGTTGCTAAACCGTGTGTATTTGGAGGACACGTGCATTAGCGCAACAAACTAGTGCCTAATTCGAGGCAGTACTTGCCTCCTAATCAACACGGAAAGGTAAATACGCGTCCGGACACGTTAAATAAGTAGGTACTAGAAATTTTGGGTAGCTTTCATATCTCGGCCTGTCCTAAATAGATAAACTTGATGATACATGTGTTTATTCGGTTAGTACTGATAAATATGATGAAAAATATGATACATATAGAGATAAATCATTTCATACCATTTTAATAATACACTCATCTATTTCAGCGAATAAGAAAACAACATGTTTTGTTGGAGTCGTACCTAAGAGATCTCGTTTAGAAATTGGGTTTTGTAGAAAACATGTTTTCTGGAATACACACATAGGTAGCTAATGGACCCCTCACTAAGCGAGTTTCCTTCCCGGCTTTGTGCCTTGCTATTCAGTCAGCGATGGCGGCATTTTGGCGCCGAATCCTTGACCTCACTAAGATAATTGGCCATGCCTGAATTCCGCCATTTTCTCCTCAATGACTTGCTCCATTATCGTAATATAATGTATTATTGTAACCTAGTTAACTGCAATCATGGCCACAGATGCAGACCGAAGTGCCCATTTACTGATTAGTTATCATTCATTTTTATCATAATGAATTTTTTTACGATATTCTTGCTGTAGGTAGGTATATATTTTTTAGATACGAAGAGAAGAATTTTTTTTAAGAAAAATTTAACTCACCACAGTCAGTACATACTAGTCAATCGCTGTAGCATAATGGCAATTCGTTTAACAGACATAATATTTCCTGGCATTCTTGATAAAAAACGAGTGGGTTGTGGCCAACACTAAACTCTCCACACCACAAATATTGACAATGAAATATTTTATTCATTCTAAATTTTACTACCAGGAATATAAATTTTCTAACGATAGTATATTTTCATGTTAAGATAGACAAACTATTAATGCCGTATAGTGAAGAATGCTTATGTTGTATGAAATATTATAAAAAAAGCAGATAAATTTTGTTTTAAAGAACGCGAGAGCATTTTCAAAATTTTGACACGTGATATCATATGAAGAAATTTTTTTGTTATTTATGGAAAGCTAATCAGTTCTATTTTCAAGCTCTTTACATTATAACATGAAATCAAATTACTGAACTTTTCCATACATAGAAATTTATCTAATTACATTTTTATTCATACTAAATGTTACTACCAGGAATATAAATTTTCTTCCGATAGT
This sequence comes from Molanna angustata, assembly GCA_963576475.1. Taxonomy (NCBI): domain Eukaryota; kingdom Metazoa; phylum Arthropoda; class Insecta; order Trichoptera; family Molannidae; genus Molanna; species Molanna angustata. Next base: position 11,389,757 of record OY754970.1, on the reverse strand, counting down.
ATATTTTTATGTTAAGATAAACAAACTATTAATGCAGTATAGTGAAGAATGCTTATGTTGTATGAAATATTTTAATAAAAGCAGATAAATTTTGATTTAAAGAACGCGAGAGCATTTTCAAAATTTTGAGACGTGATATCATATGAAATTTTTTTTGTTATTTATGGAAAGCTAATCAGTTCTATGTTCAAGCTCTTTACATTATAACATGAAATCAAATTACTGAACGTTTCCATACATAGAAATTTATCTAATTACATTTTTATTCATACTAAATGTTACTATCAGGAATATAAATTTTCTTCCGATAGTATATTTTTATGTTAAGATAGACAAACTATTAATGCAGTATAGTGAAGAATGCTTATGTTGTATGAAATATTTTAAAAAAAGCAGATAAATTTTGTTTTAAAGAACGCGAGAGCATTTTCCAAATTTTGACAGGTGATATCATATGAAGAATTTTTTTGTTATTTATGGAAAGCTAATCAGTTCTATGTTCAAGCTCTTTACATTATAACATGAAATCAAATTACTAACGTTTCCATGCATAGAAATTTATCTAATTACATTTTTATTCATACTAAATATTACTACCAGGAATATAAATTTTCTTCCGATAGTATATTTTTATATTAAGATAAACAAACTATTAATGCAGTATAGTGAATAATGCTTATGTTGTATGAAATATTTTAAAAAAAGCAGATAAATTTTGTTTTAAAGAACGCGAGAGCATTTTCAAAATTTTGACACGTGATATTATATGAAGAATTTTTTTTGTTATTTATGGAAAGCTAATCAGTTCTATGTTCAAGCTCTTTACATTATAACATGAAATGAAATTACTGAACGTTTCCATACATAGAAATTTATCTAATTACATTTTTATTCATACTAAATGTTACTATCAGGAATATAAATTTTCTTCCGATAGTAGGGGAGAACGCCCATGAAACGGACGTCCCATGAAACGGACATAAGCTAGTATTCGGTTCCGGTTAGAACTAGAATACTATTATTCGATATTTCTAGAACATGTTCGAGTGTGTTCGAGTTTTTCGTGTTGCAAAAGTAAATTTTTCTTCCAGTGTTCCATCTCTGTAAAACGTAAGTTTGTTATTTAATTAAATTTTTGTTTAAATATTTCGATTATTTATACATTAAGGTTAATAAAAATATAGCAGTAGTTTGAATATTATGTTAATTAATAAACTTATACACATTTATTTGAAATTTCATTGAGGTCCATGAAGTGGACACCAAAATGACCCATGAAACGGACGTCCGTTTCATGGGTCATTTTAGTGTCCTTTTCATGGGTACACACTTTTTCAATTTTATTATTTTTCTGGTGGATGTAAATTTTATTATTATTTTAAAAATATAATAACAATAATTTTTGGGAAATTTGGGTGACAAAAATTATAATTTGGTTTATTATTTTATTCACATTGTGCTTTTGTAATTGTATTATTATTATTATTATATTTTTCTCTAACTTATGCGTTTTTTAATTATCTACAGCTGAAAATGATGTCTGCCCCCAAGAAAAGATTAAGACCTTCCAACGTGGTAATTGAAGAAGCCGTACGAGAAGTCTTGGAGAAAAAAAATTCGATCAGAGCCACGGCTAAGTCCTATAAAAAAAGCTAAAGGTAATTGTGAAAATTATACTCATGCACCAAAAATTGGAAACAGGAAGATATTTTCAGTAGACCTAGAATATATGCTGGAAAATTATTTAAAGACAACATCGAAAATGTGTCATGGTTTGACGACTATCCAGGCAAGAGACCTGGCATATCAGTTTGCTCGGTCAAACAACATTGATGTGTCGAAATGGGAACCACAGAAGACGGCTTCAAAGCATTGGCTACGTGGATTTATGACAAGACATAAAGAACTTTCGATTCGAAAGCCAGAGAATACTTCATTGTCCAGGGCTACTTCGTTTAACCGCCACAACATATCAATGTTTTTTGATAAATTGGAGCATTTATATCAAAACAAGAAATTCCAACCTCATATGATTTGGAATATAGACGAAACCGGATGCAGCTCTGTAACAAATCCACCTAAAATAATTGCAACCCGTGGACCAAAACAGGTTGGTCAAATTACATCCGCCGAAAGGGGTAATTTAATCACTGTGGTTGGGTTTGTTAATGCCTCAGGTGGGACCATACCACCGGCTTTTGTCTTCCCGAGGGTTTACTTCAAAGATGTCATGCTGTCAAAGGGACCAAAAGAATCTCTTGGTTTAGCAAACCCCAGTGGCTGGATAACGGAAGAATTGTTTATCGAAGCTATGAAGCACTTTTTGAAATTCGTCAAACCCACGGAGGAATCGCCATTTTTGATAATCATGGATAATCATTCATCTCATCTGTCATTGGGAGTGGTTATGATGGCTAGAGAAAATAATATTTCAATTTTGACCCTACCACCTCATTGCAGTCACCGTTTACAACCGTTAGATGTTAGCGTGTATGGACCATTTAAGGCCAGATATAAGGTTGCCATGAATAACTGGATGCTGTCTAATTCAGGTAAAACGGTTTCAATATATGAGGTCGCAGAATTTGCGAATGAAGCCTTCTTGACGGGATTTACATACACTAAGTAATATCGTAAATGGTTTTCACAAAACTGGAATTCATCCAATCAACAAAAATGTATTTACCGATGATGATTTTTTGCCATCATTTGTAACAGATAGAATCGACGAAACAGAAAATAATACAACTACTTGTGTGACATCACCAATCCCCAGCACATCATCATCAGAAAGGATAACAATTGATCCTAGTACATTAGAAGAACATACTTCACAACCAGTTGAACTATGTTCAGAAATACTACAAGAGAAAACCAATAATTTGAATGTGGTAATTACACCTGAAACAATAAGACCATTACCTAAGGCAGAAAAAAGAAAAAATGTACAAAAAAATCGTAAAAAATGCGTATCGTCAATTATAACAGATACTCCGGAGAAAGATAAACTGGTAGAGAAAAGCGTTAGTAAACAATCAAAGGCTAAAAAAAAGGCTGTTGAACCAAAAAAAAATTCCAAACGTAAGTACATTCGAATTCCATCAAACTGTTCTACTACTTCAGAAGAATCTTATATGTCAATACATAATTCAGATAACAGTGAAGACTCAATAGATTCTGATAAGTTATTTGAAATGTTACCAAAGAACATAAAAAAAAGAAAAAATGAAGTATCAACGGAAGAAAATAGCACATGTCCTTTGTGTAATAAAACATATGCGGCCAGCCAAGAAGATTGGTTGAAGTGCAAAGTCTGTCAAATATGGGCACATGAAACATGTGGTGTAAAAGGAGCACTAAACTTCTTTTGTAAAAAGTGTTTCTAAAAAACGTTTTTTTTTTTACTAAATACTTATATCGTTTATTATATGTTTGTTTTTGCTGTTATTTTTTTATATTTTTATTTCTATTGTTCACTCTACCACTTATATTATGTTATTAATCTTAATATATATTTGTAATGTAGGTACATCTCATTAACGATTATTAAAATGTTTCATTGCAAACTTTTTTAACTAAACATATTTTTTTCATACAACAAACAGTGTTATCATTACTATGTCCGCTTCATGGAACCCTATGTCCGTTTCATGGAAACGATTCCATGAAACGGACAGATTTTATATATTTTTAAATTACATTTATATACATCAAAAAATATTTTGTTAATTTTTTCTCTGGTGCATATCAAGGCTTAAAACTACGTAATTTGAGAATATACAAATATTATTCACGGGGTGTAAAAAATAAATGAGTTCTTAGACATTTCTCAAAAATGTCCGATTCATGGACACCCTCCCCTATATTTTTATGTTAAGATAAACAAACTATTAATGTAGTATAGTGAAGACTGCTTATGTTGTATGAAATATTTTAAAAAAAGCAGATAAATTTTGTTTCAAAGAGCGTTAGAGCATTTTGACAATGTTGACACGTGATATCATATGAAGAAATTTTATGATATCTATGAAAAGCTAATCAGTTCTAAGTTCAAGCTATTAATATTCTTATATCAATATGAAATCAATGAACTGAACATTGCCAAATATAAAAAAATTCTCTTGTTACATATAAGTTTCATACAAATATCCATTAAATAAAATATAATTTTTGAAACCGATGAATATTTTTCTTTTAACATTGACCAACTTTGAATACAATTTTATGAAGATTCTTGGTGTTGTATAAATAGTTGAAACCAAATTAAAATATCTCTAATTTCCAGGTCGTGAGAGCATTTTTTCAGTTTTAATAGATGAAATCATAAAGAAACATTGGGAAAAAATGAACCGTTGTCTATGGAAAACTAATCAGCTCTAAGTTTATGGACTTAACACATGTGATATCAATATGAAGTCAATCGGACTTATAGTTTGGGCTGCAGAGAGGACACAAAAAAAAAAACAACGTAAATGATGAATTCATAGAGAAGAAATCAAAAGTTGTCTATGGAAAACTAATCAGCTCTAGGTCTTTGCACTTTACACATATGATGTTAATATGAAGTCGATCAGACTTATAGTTTGGGCTGTAGAGAGGACACAAAAAAGATAAATGCTACGGCGTACGGCGTACGGCGTATACGCCATACACACAAACACATCACGACGAAACTCATAGTGTGCATTCTCTACATGATACCCATTGAGAAATTGATGTAAAAAAAATACGCTTAAATTTTGCGAAATCATGACTCTCCCCTATTCCATAGTGTGGAGAGTAGAAAGATTAATTATTCGTGTTTTTTTTTCGCATAATTTTATATTCTTCTGGATTGAAAACACTGGTCACACGAATAAATCTCCTTGCGCCGAATGAATTACAGTTTGGCTGTAGTGGACACTTCAGAATCTTTTGAAATTTTTGTAGGTACCTAATAAGTTAATGCAATGCTAAAAATTACGTAATCTTCACAATATAGTAGGTAGTAGAAATTTAAATATATAGACTAGTCTATTTTGATAGGAAATATGCATATGGATATCTAAACAAAACACAAATTAGGTATCATCGAAATCTACTAATTAAAAAAAAATATATAATTTACCTACTATTTTGTTAAAAAATAAATCAAATTCAGGGAGCATAGAAATCACACAGAGAAAATTGTTATGCTGTCTTCATTTTTAATATCGGTCGGTAAAATTCTTTAAAAAAATATAACACGATTTTATCACAAAGACTTTTTGAAGATTTTCAAGTGCTGCTCGAAGTCGTACCCGCCTTTGAGAAATGAAACGAGGTTCTTTTTTCATTCGTCTTTAATAAATTCTTTTCTTGTGATCTTCCTCTTTATAAGATAGTCATTTTTTTCGCTAGGTATTTAGGATCCAACGAAAAGACGATTCCTAATACTCTTAAGCAATAGGATAAAATGATGAATGAATTTATATTTTTTATTATCATTAGGTAAATATCTTTACTATGTATGATATTGAAATTAATTTCCCTTTTTAAATACATGAATACATATAATAGCGTTTTCGTAATACGTCAAATTATTTTATTTCATATAAGATTTAAAACGAGCAAAATACATGTTCATAAATTTCCTCAAATTTATCATTTTAAGTTAATTAATTTTATATTTACAGAATGTGTAATCATGTAATATGAACAAGACAATTATTAAATATAAGTAGGTACCTACCTTCCTCCGCAGTAAAAAATAATATCGTTCACAATTATTGTATTACATATTACATATGTAAAAAAAATAAAAGGAATCATAAAATTTAATTGACAAGAATTATTTAGCGTTTGGCCGCATATATCATACCATAACATACCATCACGCCATTTCCCTATTTGAGGTAGGCAGAGAGAACCGAACGCCAGACTCCTCTCTCTTGACATACATTCCTCGCTTCATTCACGTCCATGCATCGTCTCATACACGATCTTCTATTATTCTTACTTCTAACATCACCATCTTTAGAAATCCCATTTATGTGATCGTGCCAATTTTTTCTTGGTCGACCTCTACTTTTCGTTCCTCTTTTATCAGCCTTGTACACTTTTTTTGTCAGACGGTCATCACTCATTCTTTCTATGTGGCCGAACCACCTTAGGGCATTTATCGCATATATAACAATTATATATGTAATAGAATAAAAACATGAAATTTGCTATTTTTTTTTTTTTATATATATAAGGCAACCCACCCTATAAGGAGGGTGATTTGTGCCATGACGAAACGAATATGTGTATATTTAAAAGGAAATCAATTTGTTATATGAGAATATCTCTTAAAGATTTATTGCATTTAAATTAAGAAATTTTGATATAATTGAGTGAACTTTAGGCGAATTTAGGGAGAGAAGATGCGACATATTTACAGGCAGAGGGACACGCAGCTTGGCATAAAAGTCGAATTTATCGTGTATTGGACACTCCATGAAAACGTGATCCAACGTTTCCACCTCTCCACAATCACACAAAGGACTGTCCCTTATGTGTATTTTGTAAAGGTGGTTTGCGATCATGCAGTGACCAATTCTCATTCTGCATGTTTGAAACATCCCTTTTTGACATTTTTTTTCCATGAAACCATGGTTTGGATGGAACTGTTATCTGTATAATTTTGTAAGCAGTCCCTTTCACACGGCTTGACACTTCCCATTCATTAGACCATTCGGTCAAGAGGCGCTTTTTAATGATTGAGGTGGTGAAATCTTGGAATGGAATCTCAAAATTAAGAGGTTCAGTGCCAATCGTTGTAGCTTCTTTTGCCAAACGGTCTACGGTTTCATTTCCATTTATACCACGATGTGCTGGTAACCATACAAATGTAACATATATATTTGATGTAAAAAGGTTGTATATATACTTTTTTATTTCGCAAAGTATGTAATCGTCAGAAAGTTGCTATTCTTAAGGTAAATTAATGTTACACAGGGTTAAGTTTCCTGCTTTTCAAATATGAATGTCCAGGTTCTTGACATAATTGATTGCTTCGTCGGTGATTACGAAAAAGTCTGTTTGGTCACCACTATACAGGCTGCATATTTTTTTTGTGGTGGACCCTGGGCAATATAAAATGAGTACGCAAGTGATAATTTAATGATATCCTGACTGAAAGATATATCACGATTGAAAATAATATTATTTCACTATAAAAAGATAGTAGTAATGGTGGTATAGTTTTTTTAGTACAATGGGCAAAATTAATGTAAATAAATAAACTATTTATATTTTTTATTGTTTACTTTTATTTAAAAAAAAATAAAGAAGCTGATTTGAAACAATGAAAAATATTAGAAAATATACGACGAATAATTTTTTAATTAAAACAATGGTTATGAAACAATGCTAAGATTATTTAAAGATTTTAAAACGAAATAGACATCTCATTTTGTTAGAAGTAATAGTTTTTAAAACAAAATAAAAACTAGATTCGGAAAATGTTGATGACCTTTGAAGTATGGAGTCCAGTCCGAATTTTATAAGTAAAAGGTACTTCGATAGTCGATTTTTGCAACAAAAAGTTAATACGTTTTTAATAAGAATAAAAGCACAGAGAAATATTTAAACATTTTTCTTAAGTTCTACGAAATTGATACAATTCTGTTTTGAATAGTAAAAACTATGATGAATCGTTTGTTTTAAATAATGAATATGCCCTTATAAAAGTACATATACCTACAATATACATATGTTCTCAAATGTTTTCAAATGTTTGAATGTTAACTTTGTGGTTCATATTTAACAAATTAAATTTAAAGATATAACTTTGTATTAACCACGTTTTTTGGTTGAAACGATGCGACCGGTTTCGGAACTAACCGTTCCCTCATCAGGCTAACTTTCAACTGAAACAGAATGTGACGACGTGCTTACAAGAAATCTATGGGGGCGGAGGTAGAGGTAGGGTGGGGGTACTTAGGGTTGGGTCTTGTGCAGGGTGGGTCCGATTGGCTGAAGGATTAGAAGTAAAAGGAAACATATTTAATAATGGACTGAAAAATAAATTTAACTGATTGTTTATTATGTTCTGTTTTGAATTAATACACTTTTTAATTTCTAGCGACTCTAAATTATCAAGACGGAGACCTACTTTGTTGACGTGTAAAATTTTTGTTCCCGATTGCATATTAAATTGATGATCATTAAGTACTAAGTGTTCTGCGAATTCCGAAAAATTATCATTGTTTATACATCTAATATGTTCTTTTACTCTAGTCTCAAATTTCCGTCCTGTTTTTCCTATGTAGACTGCAGAGCAGTCTCCACATGTCAGTTGGTATACGCCGGAGTTTTCCATTTTATTATCTTTATCTTTGGAATTCATTAAACTTTTTCCAATATTATTGTCAGTGTAAAATGCCGGTCTTATGTCTTTTGGTAAGAAATTTGAGACTAATTGGGATAAATTATTAACAAACAATATGCGTCTCCATCTATATTCATCTTTTTTGATATTTGTATTATAACTATGTAGGTATCTATTGACGTTAATATTTTTTATTTTTTTATTTAAAATAGAGTCTATCAATTTACTGTTATAACCATTATTGCATGCAATCTGTTTTATTGTATTTAGTTCTTTATTAAAATTATTTGATGATAGTGGTATATTTAGTAATCTATGGACCATGGAATGATAAGCGGAATGTTTATGGGATGCTGGATGGTTGGGTGTATTGTGGATAGTTGTATCTGTATAGGTCGGTTTACGATATATATCAAATTCAATTTTATTATTTACTATTGTCAATTTTAAATCTAAAAAATTAAGTGTTTTTTCCTTTTCTATTTCCAATGTGAACTGAATCTTAGGGTGAAACGAGTTTATAAAATTTAAGAGCAACTTTAACTGTCGATCAGTACCGGTAAAAATGCAAAATATATCGTCCACGTATCTCTTCCATAAAAATATATATTTCAATAAAACCGAATTTGATCCAAATATTTTATTTTCTAAGAAATCTACAAAAATGTCGGCTATAAGTGGACTTGTACGGGCTCCCATTGGTAATCCTTCTTTTTGTTGGTAAACAACATTATCATACTGGAAATAGTTTTGACTCAAGCAAACCTCTAATAATCGTTTCAAATCATTTGTTATATCTAAGGGGAGATCCGAGTTGTTAAGTAAACTGTCTATTATGTTTTTGCTTTCTTTTATTGGTATATTAGAAAAGAGATTTATTATATCAAAAGTACATATGTTCCTACATTTTCTAATTTAAGTATAAATCCTTGTGCTATATGCGAATGATATCGGTGGAGTTCAAAATCTCTGGGGTTCCTATCATCTTTGTATATTTCCTTCGTCAGGTATTCTTCGTTCATTCTTGTGGCCGTACTATCTCGATGTGTTAACTTACATTCTGTTAATTACATATTCCTTCATCTTGCATTCTTTCTTTGTGCATTTATTTCGTACTCTGTTATACATCGTTCTGTTACAATATTTTTTTTTTTTTAAGATATTTATTTTTTAATAAAAAGTAATACATTGTTCTTTTCCCGCCAAACTGCAAAGCAGTTTTTTGGCAGAGCAGATTCTCTCTTTCACATAATTTTATAAATTTCACATATAATTATTTCAATAAACTAATCTCAAATATTAAAGATACAGAGACCATACAAAAATTAGGAAAGAAAAAAAAACTTGAAATTCGATAGAAAAAAAAAAAATTGAATTAAACCTTACACATAATATACATTAGATATACCTATAATTAATCAACAATAATAATTTAAAGTCTAACGAACGCTTGAATTCAGATACAGATGTTTAAGAGTATTTTTTATAGTAACTATTTTCGTTTCGTCAGACTTTAAAATATTTCTTATCCTAATAAATTATTAAAATAACAATATAACTTTGTTTATTTCCACTTATTTATTTTTATTCCACAACTAGTTTCAACCCACCTGAAGAAGAGAACGGTAGTTCTTGAAACTAGTTGTGGAATAAAAATAAATAAGTGGAAATAAACAAAGTTATATTGTTATTTTAATAATTTATTAAAATGAATTTCCACAATGTAAACGCCTCTACCTTAGAATATTTCTTATCCTAATCGGCAACGCGTTAATAATATGCGGCACAAGATGTTTCCTGGTACGATCTCATCTCCATACACGTTGTTTGTCTTAGGTACCTGCAGGGCACGCTCCATCGCCAGCCAGCCACCCACCCACCTCCCATATATGTGACTTATTTCTGTTTTAAAAGATTCACTTTTGTATTCTTCCAAAATGATGCACTGTTTTACTTTATTTTGTATTGGGAGTATTTTAACTATTTCAAATAATTTTTCATATTGACTATTACATGATTTTTTTGTATTGTTGTCCACCAACATTTTCAAGAAATTGATTTGAATTTGTTTAATTTTATTGGTGTGTGTTGAGTAAGTTAAGCCGTAACAAGTTAACGCGTAGCTGACAATCGAGTCGACCATAGCATAGTACATAGAATACAGTATGGCCCGAGAAACACTACCCTTTAACATATAAAAATTACACAATATTGAATTTAATTTTGTACAAATGAGTTCTACGTGTTTACTCCAATTAAATGTATTATCAATCTGTAATCCTAGGTATGTATATTGGTCAACTTTTTCAATTTCTGAACATACACAATCAATATAATTTTTGTGCATGCATTCATAGGTATGTCCAACAATTTTGAATGCTACATTTTTTTGTTTTGAATGAGCTGACCGTATGTGTACATATTTCGTTTTCTTCACATTTACAATAATTATTTTGAGCGATCTCATTTCAACTGCTTTCGTGCGACTTCTGCCATGTCAAGGTTTTACTTGCATTCGTCAGCGTTGGAGCTTCAATATAGAGCTTCATTCAAACATTCTTCAATATTCATTAGATTCAATTATTTTTCAAGAAGGTTGAGCACCAATGGCCTAGTACCTCGTGAGTCGATTTATGAATGTCGAGTATTTCAAAGAACTTGAGACAAATTTCTAAAAATACTTATTTTAGCGCCCGCGAATGAAAAAGGGCCACTTAACAGCAGATTTCCGCGCTCGTCGCCTTTTAGCCATAAAAAGAAATCTTTGGAATTGGGAAAATGTATCACCGCGGAAAATCAATTGGATTCGAGATTGTACTTAAGAAGGAAAAATCAATTAAAGTATCGTTAATTGTATATCTCCAACCGACGCTTTTATTCGCAATCATGCTCATTAAATTATATTTTCAGTATATTTCAATTTTGCTATTATCGCATCGTCAGTATGATGATATTCGTCGAAAAGATTAACCGGTAAATGGTGCAGAATAAATGCAGTTTAAATGAGATCGCTAATAAGAATTTATAATAGAACACGTATGACAGAGTAAGATATGAGAGCACGAGGAAAAAATGTAAGATAAATTAAGATGTAAAATTAATTACATTGAGATGGTTTGGCCACTTAAGAAGAATGAATGAAGAACGCCTGATGAAGAAAAGTGATCGGGGGCGCCCAATAAAATGATGCCTCGCCCATGTGAACGAAATTCTGAAATGTAAGAAGCCTGAAAAACAGACGAGTGCATGAATGTTGACAAGGTGATGACTGTGTGTAAATATAGAAAAATGTGGGGCCATTTTCTCTCTGCCTACCCTGTGAGGGACACGGCGAGATGATATATATGTATGTACCTATGTTAATTCTTATTCGCTTTACGTCTATAATTGAATAGTATTATGATGCAGATCTGGTTGGTATGTGCGGGAAATTTTAAAAGGGTTGTCAAGATCTCAAGTAGCCATGATTGGACACCAAGGGAAAAGGAAAAAGATTGGGAGAAGAAAACTGAGAAGATATGGTATGATGATAAAAAGAGGGATTTGGAATAGCTCATTCAAGTATAAAACTGAAGAATGTTGCTTGAAGACATGCGGAGTTGTAGACAAATGTTGAAGGAGGCAAAGATAAAGAGGAAAATGGAGAAGATTGACAGTAATGGAAATATTTGGATGAATAAAACAAAAGCAATATATTTTGAAATACAAATATGAATTTTAGATTTATGAAATAATTCAAAAAAACAAAATGACGCATATTCGAAATAAAAAATAGCTTTAAATCAAGGCAAAGGTTCCGTTTTATGTATTGTCGTTCTGTTGGTTGTATGAATCTTGGCACTGTGTCTTGTATTATAAATATAGGCCTATTTTTTTTCACTGCAAAACAATATTAACACACGACAATATATTTACTTGAGCTCAATCGAAATGTCAATAAAGTATTGGGGTCCAGCGACAATGATGAATTTATTGGGCCGTCTATCTTTTGTATGCGGACAATTTATTATACGGGAAAAAACGTGAGGAAAAAAGATAAAAATTTATTGAAAATACATTTTTTCTTTTCGCAAAGAATATCGGCCGGAGTAGTGACAAGTGATGATCTAGCTCATGACCAAATTCGAGACAGACTCGGTCGGAGTCCAAGGTAAAATCAGAAAACAAAATCCTATCTTGCATGCATTTTGACTTTCTCAATACAATTATGTATATTAACTCTAGAATGCTTACCGGGGTAATAAATTATCATTGTGAACATTCAAATAAAAAAAAATATGAAGACGTAACTGTGGGTGAAGATTTCGATGCCTAGCATAGTCAAAAATTAGAAAATGTGCGAGATTCCATATCTGTCCATGGTCCAAAAATAGAAAAACAGATATAATATTAAAAAGATTGATGGATTCTACGGTGGTAGTCCATGATAACAATAATAATAGTACAAATACTTTGCTAAATCCCACTGGGTGGGTATAAATTTAACATTTATTCTCTATTGTTGACAATTTTCCCGTTATCCATGCCGCATTATTCTGTCTAACCAATCACAATATCAAATACTTTACCCCTACCTTCTCCTACTCCCCACCAATCAACACAGCAACACACTTAGGCTGTATTTCTCGAACAAAAATTAAAGTAAAAGTATAGTTAAAATACTTTGATTTCTTAAAATTGTTCAATACTCTTGGTTGTTTAACTGACCAAACGACCAATCGAATGCCGACAAGGATCCCATCATCAGATCTTGCCAAATTGAAATGGGACCAATCGGAAGATATCCCCTTTCAAACGAATCATCGAAATCGGACAATGTTAAACTTACATTAAAAAATATTTTAAAAAAATCACGTCGAATTGACAACCTCCTACGTTTATAAATAGGAGGTTGAATAGTCAAAATACTTTAATTTCATAAAATTGTTCAAAATTTTTGGTTGTTTAATTGAAATTGAATGCCGACAAACGACCAATTTTGAACAATTTTATGAAAGCAAAGTATTTCAACTATTTTTTAACAGATTTTTAATTATCTCAATAGAGACGAAGTAGGAATATTTACTGTAGGAGAACCGGGAAATCAAAGCACCTACAGGGCTTACGACCTATATTTCAGTATTACAATATATAGAACTTTCAAAATTGAATTGATAGGGATCTCATTAAAAAGGCATAATTGGTGAACGTTGCGCAAGCGCATAAAGTGATCACGTAAACCAGCCGATGACAGGTCGTAAGCCCTGTAGGTGCCTTGATTTCCCGGTTCTCCTACAGTAAATATTCCACCTTCGTCTCTATTGAGATTATTAAAAATCTGTTAAAAAATATCTTTGACTCCCGACAGGGAAAAAAATCCAATGTTTGCGCATATGCAATAATAAAAATATTCGATTATTTCAACTATAATATTACCAATATTTTTACTAAAACAACCCAGCCTTAGTAGACACAGCATAGAAATAACATTACCTATTCATTTATAATACACCTGTCGATGGGATGAGAGCTTTCTCGAAACTAGTAGTGTTTAATTTATACTCACCAAGTGGTTATTAGCAAAGTGTTTGTACCATCATTATTGTCAATTTGCAAAAAAATATTTGTTTAAGTTGTTCAATTTGCAAAAATGATATTCATATAGACGATATTTGTGATACATTTTATTGATCAAGCAGAAAATTGTTGAAAAAGTGTTTTATCTTGGCCTGGATTAATGGCCAGTTTTTGAATGGACGAAGATCATTATTTTGCACATCTCTATCAGTGTTACAATGTGATATATTATATTATCACTACACATAATATAACTCGTGCGAATTTTTCATATGGAAAAATGATTCGAATCACATGAAATTGCAGAAATTCGGATATATTGAAAACTTGTAGAGATTTTGTCATATTGTTATCAGATATAATATGACGAACAAAATATGTATAATATTTTTTATATTGACACGAATCACTTGAAATATTTTTTATTTGCTAGATATTTGCACTAGATGTTTATACCTGAAATACTTTTATATCACTTCTTATTTTATTCGTTTTCTCATACATAAATTTCTTTTTATACTTTCTTGCACGAAAAACAAGTATAAACATAATATTTTTGGAACTTGAAGCGAAACAAATATGTGAAGAAAATGTATAATTTAAAATGTATTGGAATTCAAAAGTTTCAGCTATGAAAATAAATTAACAATGCATTGATTATTTAATTTCTCACTAAACATACACAAATTAACCTACACCCACTGGGGTGCCCAACCATCACTGCTCCGCACCTCAGCCATGGTGCTTTGTTTTTCCACTGCGGCTCCAGTCTGGGGACGTTCTGACCACTGCAAACAAGTGGACACTGCATTAAATGATACCTGCCGAATCATCACAGGATGCCTTAAGCCTAATGCAGTGAATAAACTGTATCCTCTTGCGGGTATCGCTCAACCACACATAAGGCGCAATGTTATGCCGGATGGAAATGCACAAAGCAGAAACCCTTTCTACTCACTCTATATATGACCACGCCCCCCCTGACATAAGACTAAGATCACGTAAAAGTTTCCTGACATCAACGCAGCCACATTTCATCCTGAGCAGGAAAGGCTCCGTCTATGGCAGCAAGAAGCCCCCGATAACTTCGTCCGCCCTAAGGAGAGTCTTCCCCCGGGCCACAATGTGGAGTGGCGTACGTGGAAGTCACTAAACAGACTGAGGACGGGCGTTGGGAAAACGTTGGATAAACTGTCTACATGGGGCTTCCTGCAACAGGGAATACTAACGACATGTGATTGTGGAGAGCAGCAGACCACCGCACATTTGTGCAGCTGCCCCTCAAGTCCAGTAAACTGCACCATGCACGATCTTATGGTGGGCAATGATTGTGCAATTGACGTTGCAAGGCAGTGGCAGAAGATTATTCTAATGAGTTGCTGACACGATAGAAGAAGAAGATCGCATAACTATTATGAATTTCAATCCAGATGACCCGGTTCAGGAAATGACCATTATTCGGCGGTGTGAGCTACGGAGAGCAGAGACGACTTGAGACGATTCGTTCTGTCCATTGGCGGTTTCATGTATCACGACAATCTTCATTTCCGCACTCAAAATCAGAAAATGAAGAAAAATAAGAGATGTGGCAATAATCTTTCAAAACGAAAATGTAATCAAAAAAAGTTGTCGAACATAAAAGATATCATATTTAAGAACTCTCGTTAATTATGATAATTACAAAAATCATTGCACGAGCATTAGGGATCGAATGGTGTCATTAATTTTAATGCCTCAAGAATGACAATTATTATTCTTTTACTGGGGTAATTCAATAAAAAAGCGTAGACATTCAAGATGATTTTAATATTTTATCGAGTTGAATAATATGAGTTATATACCTACCCACTGATACATTTTTTCTCATCACTAACCCAAGGAGATATGGTGCGGAGTGATGAATTGGCAATTTTTAAGTCTATTTTTTTATTGCAGACAACTGGTATCATGCTGAGATTGTATTCTGAAAGTTTCATCACAATGTATCTGTATGTTTGTGATATGTACAATGTGATGTATACTATGTACGGCGTGTTTATTCTACTTTATCGATTATAAACTAATGTACTCATTCGATTATTTTCAATTTTTGCCAATTTATATATTTATTACTCGCTTAGACCCCATTAGATTATGAAGAATATATGAATAGTAGTGCTTCTCATTTTTTTAAGTTCTAACATTTTTCAAAATCACCCCAAGCTCAGAAACTTTAAATTTGTTTTCTTTTTCAAATTGAATAATAGGCACATCACTTTCATAAAATGGCATTGAAGAATTATCAAGATTTCGTAATAAAATTATTGAAATCAAAAATAATTTAAGCAACATATTTCATGAATTTGCTAAAAATTTTCCATCTAAATTTAAATATTTTTTGGAGTGATATGGTTGTGAGAAGTTGGCCACAACCCACTCGTTTTTTTTTTTTCATATTTGTGTTCAACATTATTCAGGCAATATTGCCGATAATCCAAAAAAAAAAAACATAAATGTCGGAAAGTTTTTAGCCAATTTCGAAAGTTGTTTGTTTCGATTTGGGAAACATCTCGCATTGTTTGGAAATAACATCATTAAGTTGAACAAATTAGGCATTAAAGTTGCCTTATGACGGGACAGTTCAAACGTGAAACCTTCGTTCACTAGAACGGCCCATTTCCGCTTCGAAAGACTCGCGACAGTGAACCTCAAAGTTTACATTGACATACGGAACAATTAGGCATATTATATTCTTTGAATTCGCAAAACTAAAACTACAGTCAATCAGTAGTAGACATAAGGGAAAATAATTTATCTGTTGAATGTCAACCTTTTTTTACGCAACAATTATTGTTCCTACAAACTTGTAGCTTTTAATTTACACTTACTAAATATCTGAAATTTAAACATAGGTACGTAACATCGCGCCGTGTCCCTAATGGGGTAAGCAGAGTGAAACGAACGCCATATTTTTCTATATTAGCACGCATCCATCAGCTCAACAGCATTCATATAACATCGTCTCATACAAAATAACGTTAGTCTTCTTACATTTTTCTCTTTTATTATTATTATAATTATTTATTTTATAGGCATGCAACCAAGGCTGATGTGCCTATATTCACTGTCGAATTTTATTATTTGGTTGTAACTATTTTGTTTTGACCAAAAAAAAGTCCAGTCTATTCTTGAAAATATTAACATTTTCAGCATCCGAAACATGAAGTATTCACCACTATATTTGAAAGAAAATGCTTTCGAGAATTTGTCGAGAACCTACTTTTCACAAGTTTTAAGCTATGGCCACGCAAATTAGTATTATGACTATATTGAAAGAGATTTTTCATGTTTATACAGTCATAATGGCCTGATTTTGAATGTTTCAATAATATCTCCACGTTCTCTTCGGTTTTCCAGTTTTTACAGTTTTAAGAAGTCAAGTCTTTCCTCGTATGTTAAGTTTTATTTCTCTCTTTTAGAATGTCTTTATCATTATCGATCAGTCATATGATATTAATAAAAAAAGCGTATACGAGTACAAGCGTAAGCGTATATGAGATATATTATACTGAAATGAAACTATTTAATTTATTTTAAATATATATTTTTTTCTTCTCGGGCAACTAACAGTTACTACCAATGTCAATTATTAATTTATCACGCACCCAATAACAAGTTGCCACATTTTGGAGATCAATTATATATTTCGTCTTACTGATCCAGACTGAAAACATAATTTAAAACAACTGTGTATCTATATCCTGAGCAAACTTTTGATCAGGATTTAGATGTCTAATCAACTGAGCCACAAATTATAAATCTATTTTTATAGAATTAGGTACCTACAAAATGTTTGAATGAATGTATTAGAAAAGCATTACGTATTTCTTGGGCTATTGTTATTTTCGTTATAAGAACATCATACGTCTCAATTTGTCGACCGAATAAATCTCTATTTTACGCACAGCCACCATACACAAGTACCTACACGTACGTAAGGCAAGAAAGCCAAATTGGTAAATACTTCTATATTTAACTTCTTGAGCACGGCAATTTTCTTGAGCACGTCACTAGGGGCGCGCAGAGCGCTTATTTGTAGTATTTAGCTTGGTCGGAATATGCGCAAGCCGCCCCATTGCACGACGTAAATAAAAAAGTTATATACCGGTACCTGTAGGTAATGTGACATTGTTAAGGATTTTTTTCCTAAATTTGAATAAAATACTTATAACATTTAGTTAAAAAAATTTGTCACCGAAATAATAATTAAAAAAAACTTAATATTGATGATCTTTAATGAATTATTAAAAATATTAATCTAGTTTATTGTGATTGAGTATTGAGTTTAATGTCAATCGGCTATTGAGAAAATCTTAAATGAATTATTTAAAATGACGCGACGATTCAATCGTCTTTTTTTAATTTCAATCGTTAATCTTGTTTATTGTGATATAGGCTGTTTTAAAATAAATAAATTTGTAATATAAGACCGTAAAAATGTGTACTTTATTTATATTTGCAAGAATCAAAAGAGCTAGATTATGATTTGTCTCGATTCCCCCAGTATTTAAATATAATCAATAATTGTGAGTTAAATCTATACAGATGAGATGAAAAATATTTCGTATCTAAATTCACAAATATTTTATAAAACAAACTACAATGTATTTTAAAAACTATGGTAAAACAGGAATCGATCATTTATTCAAAAATATATATTTTATTTTTTCTATATAATATATACCTTTCTGTCATTTTCGTGTTTTCGTGCGAAAATTAATATTTTTTTTGTTTAAAAACTATGTATCATGTTGACTTTGTTTATTGCAAAATGTAAAAATTCGTTTCAAGGAATTCGCAACTCAAAATATGATCTCGCTGATGTCTGTGGAGTAGGATATTGTAATCGTGCTACGAAAATGTGTTTAAAAATCATTTTGAATATACATTACTTAAAAATATGTAAATTTTCCTTGTTTGATCAAAGGATTATCGTTGATCATAGGTAATATACATAGATTCAGAAAACAAGTAACAAGAGAACAGAAACACTAGGTATATTCTTGCTTGAAGGGCAATGTCTCACTTATGAATCCGTGTGATATCTTTTTAAGGGCACCCCTTACAATTTTTATGAGAAATTTACCAAATGTGCTTAGCATATAAAATGCCTTATTAGTTGTAACACAAAAGAGACCATTTTCTCTTGTATATCCATCTCATCGATGAGAAAAACAGCTTCCGAGGTGCTTAAATCTGAAATATTATTTTATGAATTTTTCCAATATATCTAGATCCTTTGACGTAGGTATACATGAAATGGTTGCAAATATTAGATTCATATTCTTTAAAATAAACTAAAAAATAACAAGGCATCACTCTTAAAAACATCATTTGGTTTTGTATTGAGGTTTGTCCGTCTTAAAGTCAGTACTTACACAAACATATTGTTACGTGCGGTGTCATTAAATACCTTCATAATCTGTTATCCAGTAAAGTTTAGTTTTCATTTATTTATTATATGTATGCCCTTAATAGGGCATTTACAATAAAAAACAAGATAAATAATAACAATGTAGGCACAACAAAACAAAAATAAGTTCAAATACATCAATAACACAAATAATAAAAAAGTAGTCAAAGAAAAGACAATATAAGACAACAACATACAATATTATAAAAGAAAATAGAGATAATGATAAAAGAAGCAAGCAAAACCAAAAACTAGACACAAAAAGAGCAAGAAGAAAAAAAATATTAATAAATAAACATTATTACAGATTCTATTTTTAAACCAGAAAATCAAAAAATATAATTTGCGCCCAGCATCCTTTTGAAACCATCTATGTATGGGTGTACATAAAATATATCAACAGCACTACGTACATATATTGGTTTCCAAGGCGGTGCAATCTATGTATGCATTGGTGAGTTAATAATGAAATTACTTCGAAGATTCTCTATATGAAAAGGTGTATTTTGACGTGAAGCAAACCGAGAAGCAAGTTAGTTTATTGTTTAAGAATATTATTAATAATTCGTTATTTTTTCAATATCATAAACTGTGTTTATTCCGTGTCATTGTGGTTAAGCCCGTTCCACTTTCTCAAGATATTAATTATATTTTTAAACGGTCGACGCCTGCAAAGTGAGAATAATTACCCCGTTAAAATGAAACCTTCAGACGACGTCGCAATCTCATTATTTTTTACTCACTTTTAACTTGTAATTAAAACATCTGCAAGGGAGAACAAGGACGGGAAAAGAGAGAAAGAGAGATCGGACGATGTGACGAAACACAGACTCTTCAAATGAAGAATTTTATGATGGCAACCAGTGGCGGCTGCTAACTAATAAATTTAACGGCTCGATGGAGCAAAGCAAATACACTTATTTTTTTTGTAGGAAAACTTTGTTATTTTATACTTGCATATTAAAATCCAAAATCTGGTATTGTCTGAATCAACTTTCTTTCGATGCTCAGCACTGACAATGTGTTGAGACGTTCTGTGTCATTGTGTTTGAAATATGTTTTTATTCTTTTAATGTGGAAAAATACCGTTCACTTTCAACGGAAGATATGGGAATTGAACATATTAGTTTCAAAAGTTTAACGGATTTTGAAAAAGACTCAGCTAGACCATTTCATACAAATAGTTGTAAAATTGAAAAAGTGCCGTCAGCCTTCCTAAAATCGCCACGATTGTAAATTGAGCAAAGATCATTATTCAGTGTATCGCGAAAATCCATACCTACGCAAATTACAAAAATACACAGCCATTTAGAAAATATATACAATAACCAATGTGCTATAATTTTTAATTAAACAAACTAACCTATTTTAACAACAGCGAAATACGCGCCGCCTAACATAAAATCGGCAAACTATGTAACATACATAATATTATTGTACCTACTAGTAGGTACATAGCTTATCGGTGCGGCGCGCCAAAGTCGTCAAACAATTGTATGAGATATCTATCTTATCACGAGCCAGTACATTTTGTTATAGTATATGCGGTGCGCTTGTAATAATGTACCACGGGTCCGGCACCGTTGCATTTATTTAAGTAACGCGATACTCGAAATTTTTGTCTTCATTCTTGTACTTACGTGACAAGTTATTTGCTGTTTTTTAAACCATGTTTGTTGATACATAATTATTTGGATCTTGCATTTATTTTGTTTCACCGGTTCCAGGGAGTGCGCTCCAGCGCACCCAAGGAGCGTCCGCCATTGATGGCAACATTGTATTATAAATGTTCATTTCTAAAGGATACTATGGTTTCATTCAAAAAATCAAAAAACTCTTTGCATACGAAAAAAAACATGTTATATTCTATTTTCTTTATCTTTACACAACGATGAAATTTAAAACGGATGAGGAGTTTTCGATCATCTGACTCCAGCCCCCTAGACAACGTGTCATTTAGCTCAAGAAAAGAAAGAAGAAAAGATAACTTAAATTTTCATCCTCATAATCAAATTTGACATTTAATATACTGACACATTAATATATGCAATTTCACACATCATTCACACAATATCTCACCATAATATGTAACCATTCCTAATGTATCTTAATATACTACAATAACTTCAGCGACAACCTGTAATTGGCTTTATTATTAATCAAATCATTTTATTTTATATAATTTATTATATGTTGTATGTTGTCTAACTGTAACTCAATATATGGAAGTGACAGTTGCCAGTCACGTGACAACTGTCACTTCCATACATTGAGTTATCTTTTCTTGTTTCTGTTCTTGAGCTTAATGACACGTTGTCTAGGGGGGCTGAGCGGAAGGTCCCGGTTTCGATTTCCATTAAATACACAGTTTTCGATTGTGTTTTCAGTCTGGTGTATATAAATGTCGTAATTCCTGAATGTGGTTCCTTTTTATAAGTGCGTGTTAAATTAATATTTGACATATTGCCTGTTAGTTGGCCGAGAATGGAATATTTTATTTTATGTAGTTTCTCGGGCAACTAACAGGTACTATGTCAAATAATTATTTAACACGCACCCAATAACAAGTTGCCACATTCTGGAGACTTACGATATTAATCGTCTCACAGATACAGACAGAAAACACAATTAAAAAAATTAAAAACTGTGTCTCCACCGGGAATCGAACCCGGGACCTTTTCCTCAGCAGTCAGAAATCTAACCAACTGAGCCACGAAGGTCGACATAATACGTATTTTAAGGCCCATATATAGTCTGGGTACACGTACATATGTACCTACACAATAATGCACGCTAAATTACCTTCTAATGTATGAAACACAAAAAAATATTGTATATCACCTAATATATGATATACAACATTTTTTCGTAAAGAAAAGGTAAAATTTAAAGTTTTTTTATAAATAGCAAGAATAGTAATTGAAATATAATGATAATAAAAAACTCACCCGGTAGGTTTTTATATTCTCTTTCGATTGAAGTAAAAACGACTTCATAGGCCTTGTAGTTTTTAGTAACTTACAGTAAGATATTAAAAAAGGGTTTTACTTAAACTAATTTTGCAATTTTACCCCTCCAAAGTCACATGCAATTATAGCATCATTCATATTAAATATGTAATGCACATAACATCTCACATAGTTCAGCAATGAGGTTCACCACCCATTCTGAATGTAGTGCCTTTTTAGGTGAGACGAGACTGGTGTGTGGGTATACACATGTGTTGTGCTCCCTTTTATAAGGCAATGCACACCCGCACACCTTTCGCTGGTTCCCACACATTGTGGGATATGCCGTGATGGTGTGAATGAATGAATTTTACAAGAAAAATATTAAACAAATTCATATTTCAAAAAACTCATACAAGAGTATGAAAATGTAAATAAAAACTATTCTTTATTTCAAAGGTGTATCTGGGGAAATTATTTTCAAAATATGCCATATAGCCTACTATAGCCTCTTAATTAGTATCCAAGAACACAACCATATCATGAAAATGTACAATAATAATATAGTGGCATGTAATTAGGATACCGTACGGATAATTAACCCTTTTACTCCACGTCATCATTAATTATTTGTTCTAGAAAAATTTCTTTACAACAAACTCCAGATAAAATTGTGGAGAGACTGACTGAAAAAAACTGGGTTAGTTTTTTTTATTTGATCTGACTTTGGTAGAGAGAGGAAACTCCAATTATTTCTTTCAATGATTGAATTACGGTCTTGCTAATCTAATTGTTCGGAACGATATAGAATTGTTGGCCAGCACACGGAATACTCAGGTCAAATAGTGTAAGTCTGGATACGTCATCACGTGAACTTAACAAGGAATACGTAAGCTTAACCTAAAATCAATGAATCCACACCATTAGTATGATGGAACTCAACGAATGAATAATAAGTAGCTAGGTGTACATAGGTGTAGAACTCTACAATAAATGTGTATCTAATGCAAATAGAAAACATACAAAAACAACACATTTAGGTAGATTTTTTTTCAAGATTACATACATAAGTATCTCCCTAGAACAAAATACATAGCAAAGCAAATATTGAAAGTACTCAATGTTTGCTGTCTAATTTTGTAAAACTCTAGACAGACTGATTTATTTTTCAAACAATTAACGTATTTAATATCATTTACATTATGTTTCAAATGTATTCGTCTTAATAAAATCAACATATAATTTCTGCTACCACAGAGAAAAGTACTTACATACATTATTTCATAGTAATCAACATAACAATTTATGATATATACCACAGTGAGAAGGACTTACATACATTATTTCAAATTAATCAACATGAACTTACTGATACCACACTGCGAAGTACCTATATACATTTTTTTAATGTAATCATCATACAATTACTGATACCATAGTCCGTAGTACCTACATACGTCATTTTGATGATGTAGTCCTATAGGTACAGGAAAAATATAGTCAATCGATGCAATATATTTTTTAGCATGATTTCATCTGACAAAAGATTTAAATTGCAGAAAGAAAAAAAAATAAGATAATGAATCATTTTAATGTAATCATCATACAATAACAGATACCACAGTGCGTAGTACCTACATAAGTACATTATTTTAATGTATTCATCATACAATTACTAATACCACAGTGCGAAGTACCTACTTATTTAATTTATTTATTTACTTATTTAATATTGCTTCTCGGGCAACTAACAGGTACTATGTCAAATATCAATTTAACACGCACCCAATAACAAGTTGCCACATTCTGGAGACTTACGATATTAATCGTCTCACAGATCCAGACTGAAAACACAATTAAAAACTGTGTCTCCACCGGGAATCGAACCCGGGACCTTTGGCTTAACAGTCAGATATCTAACCAACTGAGCCACGAAGGCCGACAATATTATTACATACATTATTTTAATGTAATCATCATACAATTACTAATACCACAGTCCGAAGTATCTACATAGGTACATTATTTTGAGAATGGAGTCCTGTAGGTACGGGAAAGATATACCTAGTCAATCGATGCAATATATATTTTTCAGCATGATTTCGTCTGGCAAAAGATTTCAATTGCAGAAAGAAAAAAAATGTGATTATGAATTAACGGAATTTAATGTATGTACCTATCTTTAATACGACTATTCACGATTCACATACATTAAGTATGGTGAATTCGGAGGAATGCGAAATTGACGTTGTTAAAGTGATTTCATGAGCAAAAACAGACCATTGGAGTGCATTTATGAGCTCTCAAGATCTTTTCTCACAACAGGCGACATCTAATGGGATAAGTGAAATGGCATAAATAACTCCCATAAAGGGACTGCCGTATGGAGAAAATATGGTAATTTAATGTCATTTGACTCAAGTACGTGGCATCAAGATAAGCATCTTAGAAAAGAAGATAACGTCTTAAAATAATAAAAAATCGTTTCGGAATTTATAGTAAAAAAGATATAACCTTATCAAAAATGAAAAAAAAATCGTAAAATAAAATAGCATAAGTATTTCTGATTTGTGTCTTCAATAATAATAATAGAGGATTTAATAGAGCGCCTTTTAATGATCCAAGATCATTCCAAGGGCGCTGTTAGTTAAGTTATATGGTGCTCTACGAAACAAAGCTGTTTTCAGTCCATTAGTGAAAGTGTTCTTGCTCTGAGTACTGCGAACTTCTGGGGGCAGTGCATTCTACTTAATTGGACCACTCACACCAAAGCATCGGTCATAATAATTCGCTTTGTTAACTTTGTCCAACTCCTTGAGGGAGTTGTTACTCTGTGATTCAGAAGACCAGAGTGTGAGATGCCTACCAGAGAGCTCTTTTCTCTGACACAGCAATGAATGGTAAAACCGCTTGATTTCAAAATACACCAATTCACGGTTTAAATTGTAAGATTTTTTTAACAATTCTTGGTTTATACCTAAATTCGTTCAATTTATATATTATACTGGACTATCTAGATATTTGTTCTTGTGAAGGTGTTCTGCGATGAGAAACAATATGCATAGGTAGATACATGAAATTAACTGCATATCATTTATTTGTCGTCAATCTATTTTATTCCCGTGTTATAATATTTTAAAAACATTGTCAAAAAGCTCTTGATATATTTGAAAAGCTCGTCGTTATGAAAAACGTGGTAGGTAGATACAGAGGTCGCTCACTGTAACTGTTCCGATGGAGCGAGAAGCTTAGTATGTTAAAGATCAGGATCTCATTTATCGAGCCGTGATCTTCAATATTATCGTAGCACTCGATCTGCCCAAGAACATCCTATATGAAGACAGACCATGCGTTGAGTCATGAGTTAGAAGAAGAATGCAATACACTATGATTTGGATGAGTTGATGTAGGAATTCCCTACAATGAAAGTGAAGATACGAGTCCATCGTATATTTTGACAAAAAGTCTTGAAAGCTAGGAATGTCAAGAAAGAAGATTTTAAGCAATATGTGATTTTTGGAACGGTGTCTGCAAAGAAAACGATAATGGTAGCAGTTAAGAACACAGATGTAGTATAATAATACGCAACATTTTATCCACAATTGGGACATCTGCAGGTTCCGGGAAAAGTCGATAAATTTTATTAAGTTGTTGTTCGTGTTTGGGTACTGTAGAGTCGTTGCTGGTAGTATATTACCTACTGCTATGAACTTTATTTTCCTTAGATTATAATAATATGTGGGTAGACACCCATTATTATGTGGTAAGAATTATTCGCACGGGCAAGACGAGAATAACGTTATGGCCGTTCGACAAACGAGGAAAGCAATTTTATTTGTTTTTATCTATCGGTAAAAGTTCCCCTGGACGCTAACGATACAAGGACAAATGATGTATGACCAGAGTGACTTGCGCTATGGTTGGGTTTATTTTAGTCTCACCATTTTGGTTTCTCGATGGTCTACGTACCTATGTATTATGTACACGTAGGTATCTGCTAAATTCTATTTGAAGTTACCCACAATAACGTAAAGATCTCTTCGCATTTTTGTTCTTCTAATACAATCCTACACACATTTTCGTTTAAAATGGATGAATTTCGATTTTCGCCAGAGAATGAAGAAGATATTGGAAATTAAGCATAGTTTTTTTCTATCGTAGCCAAGTTGCTATTTCAAACGTTTCTATTAAAGAAATTGCCTGTTTTTTTTTGTTTTTAAATTTTGACATCACTATTTTAAATACCATACAAAATAAAAAATGAAAATCGACATTACGGAAAAGTACATTTTCGTGTTTTTGTTAAATTCCAAAACGTTACTGGCGAAACTATATTTTAAGTAGTTGAACTTTACCAATATCCACTGTTCCAACCAAAACCTTTTTAAAACTGGACAAGTAGGTAGGTACTGAAAAATGCAAAGTCTTATTTTACCTTTTAACTTGTTTCAAAACACTTCACTTTAACAACAACAACACCTTGAGCGTATGTACATTTGCACAAAACTCTTTTGTCGAATAGTTTATTCCAGTTTGCAAAATATATTATCTCCCATTTTGTTTGTTCAACATACCGAAGTACCGGTGTTGTTTATTGTATGTTGGATTCTAAAGGGTGTAGAGTTTCGCATAGAGTGGATATCTGCAATACAACCTTCGGGGAGTGTTTTGAGTGAACAACAAGTTTTAGTCAATTTAACTTTGTTAAGAATTTTATTTTACAGAAATACCGAGAAACTTATTCAAAACCAATTTATTATTTGAATAAAATTATTGATAACGACTTAACAGTTAAATATTTTAATAAGTATATTTTCGGATTCTGGTACAGATCTTGAGTAAGAAAGCAAGACTTGAGAGGAATATATTTTTAATTGATTTACGTGATCACTGCGTACTTAATTTCTATTCTTTTTTACGTCTTGTGTTGAGTCTTCATATATCTAAAACTGTAATGCTATACATTACTGTCATATCTTAATGAATAGTAAAAAATCTATCGCTATATAAATCTGTTTAAGACTATTCAAACTAATTTATTCAGGAAACGATTTGTGTTTTGAAAAACTAGGAGCAAACTTTTTTATTAAAATTTAATTTTTATTGGTTTAATATAACTTTTTGTCCGAAATATAAATGTGTAATATAGAAAGTCGACAATTTACAT
Organism: Molanna angustata; assembly: GCA_963576475.1. Lineage (NCBI taxonomy): Eukaryota > Metazoa > Arthropoda > Insecta > Trichoptera > Molannidae > Molanna > Molanna angustata. Next base: position 11,362,302 of record OY754970.1, on the reverse strand, counting down.
ATGACTGGATACAAATACAGCGTAGTATAAATGTTTAAATAACTAAAATTTTCGTCTTTAAAAAAAGTGTTTTTTTTTATCGTTTGAAGCACATTCTGTCATTGATAAAAAATTTCGGTTATTTATGGTTTTGTGCATACTAAATTTACTTTAAATGTGGTCAAAAATTGGCTTGAATCCAGTTTTTTTTATTTCATCGAAAGAAATACAGATTGGGTTTTCTCTTTGATGATTTTCATGAATTATTTATCTCTATCGAGGCAAGATGGTAAATCATTTTAATGGAAATATGAAGAACAATTTATTATAAATAATCTGTATTTGTAAAAAATAATGTTTGAAATCAATTATGTATGGTTGTAGGGTATGCGAGACGCTTCAAAACCGCACCCGATTGAATTGAAGATTTAGAGCGTATACCCGGGACGGTTACTTCACAGATTTTTTTTTTGTAAATAGTAATTAAATTTCATGTTAAAATTAACCGCACTATAGTGACTACAAAACAATTTTTTTGTATACAAACAGACCGTACAGTCATAAATAGATAAACCTTTATTACTGATAACAAATATTTTAACTTTTTTGTCATGTATACAAACAGACCGTACAGTCATAAATAGATAAATCTTTATTACTGATAACAAATATTTTAACTTTTTTGTCATGTATACAAACAGACCGTACAGTCATAAATAGATAAACCTTTATTACTGATAACAAATATTTTAAATTTTTTCGTCATGTATATGACCTGTGAAGATAGACTATCCTGGAAGAAGACTATCCTGGCTAACACTTTACTCTTGCCAACACTTCATTCAATTACATTTTAAACCATTTCCCATAGTCCATTTTTTCAAATTTTTTATACACACTTGCTTCCGATAAAAGTATAACAAAAAGCTTGTAGCCAACACTACAATCTTTTCCTATATAGGTATATATGCTTACATTCTTTGAGTATATTATAAGTACGACAAAAAGGACAGGAAAAACAGAAGGTAAGGGGCGGAGAAAGGGACTGAAGGAACGGAGGGGATTTATAAAAACTTACGTATCTATGATATTTATTATTTATTGTATTGGATATTTTTTACTCATTCTGAATTTGTAAATCGATTTGATTTGATAACTTTATTGTTTATTGCTTCACATTAATTTATCTTCCCGAGCAACGCCGGGTATAAAAACAATTTAGGAAATAATTGTGGTTTCCAAGAATTACCTGGGTATTAAAATTTTTCTGTTTCTATTCTATACATAGGTTCATTTTGCTGATTTTTGTTTTTCATAAAAAAAATCAGCAGTTGGATTATAATCTATAACGAAATTTCAATTACAATAGCAATATTATTTATTCTGATTAATTTTGTCAAACCATAAATGAATTGTTTTATTCGGTGAATGGGAGTCGCATCTTCGCACTAAAAGTACAAAATATTTTACTAACATAATTAAAAATAAAATATCCAATAACTATACTTTCGCCCATGTCTAAGAAGAATGCACATCCTTGAAAACTACAAAATTTTGATAGTCAATTTAACGTAATTACTTCGCTATCTCTAAAGATGGCAGAACTGCTTTTAAAATATTTTTATTAGATAGAAATGAAAAAATCACTAATTCATAGGACATTTTCATCGCTGTTGAGGGTGAGTTATTTCCATGTTCCAGAATCCAATTATTGTTATGTGAGCAGTGAGCAGCTCGAATCACAATAATACCAATTAGCATACGTCGTTGGCGGCTTAGCGAATGAAAACATCATTTATTATACACTTTTATAAGCAAAAACCCAGTTGGTGTTGTGTTATTTCCCTGCGATATCAATTTGCAATCATACTGCTGTACTCTCACGTACTTACCGGAATAACTTCAAAACGTTTTTGTTCCGGTAACAACCAACTACTGTTTTCTGAATTTTTCGCTATTCTTACTAATATTTCAACTCTTTAAATATGTATAATAAGTTAAATTTTCAATAAAACCTTTCTTTATGTATTTAAGAAGACAATCTCTTTCAACCATCCCGTGAAATTTTAAGCTTGAAGTATGCTTGCCCCAATTTTATGTACCCGTTGCAAAACAAGTTTTTTTTACATGTGTGTGTGAGGCGGTAAATCGGTAGGTGTGCGTATCGGTAGGTGTACGTATACGGCCGGGCGAGTGAAACTCAGAACATTGTTCTTAGTTTTTGTTGTCATACTTTCATTGAGCTGCCTGGGTATCTGTATCATAATAATAATAATAATAATAATAAACACTTCCTTGCACCATGCGCAAGTGGCGAGTTTATTGCCGTATGGCAATTTCTTCCAACTAACCAGTGTTTCCAGCCCAGAGAAGCAATATTTGCGTGAGAAATGAATTTAAATATATTTCTCCTCTACTGGGAATCGAACCCAGTAGAGGAGAAATATATTTAATCATATATTATAATCTAAGATTTTCATGTACTTTATAGATGGAATATTCAAATATCTTTTATAACATGAAAGTGATACTATGCTTGAGAAAATTATATATTTAAATGTAAACCTGTCATTGGTTTCATAATTTCCATTGTCTATATGCGTTTGGTTTTAAATAAATATATATTTTTTTTTATTCAAACTGATATTAGATTTCGAGTATATTTTTTTAAATACATTTTCATGATAGGTACACAACAAAATATAAAATTTGTAATTGTATGTAAAATCTGAAGAAAATCAATCACAAATTTTCAACATCTCAATAGAGACGAAGTTGGAACATTATAGAAGAAGCAGGAACTCAAGGCACCTACAGAGCTGGTTTACGTAATTACTTTATGCGCTTGCGCAACGTTCACCAATTATGCCTTCTTATTGAATTCCCCATGTCAATGCAATTGTGAAAGTTTTATATACTTTTTTATAATGAGAAACAGTTCGTTTGAAAATAAGATATTTTTACTATCGCCATCTATGAACAAACGAAGAAACCTTTTTGTAAAGCCATCTATCGAGAAACTGGCTTTATGATGACTCCCTACAGGGAAAAAAATCCAATGTTTGCGTGTATGCACCTTTATAAAATATTCGATAGTATAATATGTAATTTTGCAGGAAAATTTGACAGTACCTATATGTCACCTGAAAACGCTTTTTTGACGTTTGTTCTGTTTACATAATACAAATTAGAGGACAATAATTCTTTCGACGTAGTGTGATTTTGTGGTAGACTTCTGTGTTAGTACCAACCCCGCTAAACGTACCGTCACGTACCGACCGGAATAACTTTTCAGTACGTTTCCATTCCGGTAATAGCGAACCGGTTTCTCGTTAACTTTCCACAGGGTATGAGTTGAATTTTCCTTTTAATGTTTCTACTTTTGAGAGTAGATACGACAGGCTTACTTGTTAATATCTACTTAAACTGAACAATGGACCGAATCCATTGTCCAACGCCGGGGCAAGAGGAGTAATAATATTCCCACTTTATAAAACAGACAGACAGAACCGAGGATAATTTCAAAGCCGATTACCTGAAAAAGTCTTTGCACTCCACTACTCCGTGCCATTTTGGGAGCATAATGTTACATTCTTTCATAATCCACTTTGTAAATTATTCGCTTGGTTTGCTGACGTCATATTTAATCTGACTTTTCTCCCGCTGTGCGTTATAATATATTTCAAGAAAAATCACTGGGCGATTTGTGCAAAAATTCTCTCGATTCCGCTCCAGCGAACATGGCCCCGATATAATATTTATTATGATTTCGAAAAGAGTAAGATTGGGGAGTCGGCAAAAGAAAATCAAAGAGTTGTACGTGATTCCAATAATAATATCTCTGTGTTTGGTTATAAATTTTACAACATATTCTGGACCACTTTCATGGTCATTAATACGAAAGGAATGTCTTTTGGTTCATTTGTTATCGATAAATGAACTCGAGCGTTACGCCGATACAATTTTATTAACTATTGCCATGTGAGCCTTAACTCAGCATTAAAAGAATATTTAAAACGGTTTTTCTCAAAACCTCATTAAATATAATATTATCTTAACTTTTGTTTTGAGAATCTCTGAATATAAAATACAAAATATTCTCATATTAGCTAGTACGATCTTATGAATTTATCATAGCTAATCACGGATATATTTTCTGTATAAATATGAACTTGAGGGCGGAGTAATGAAAATAGATAGAGGTACCTATATCGGCTAGAGAACTTTCTCAATATTGATGGAAAATCGTTAGAAAATTCATTTATTTTTTTTATTTTTTTTGTGATCATCTCAGAGCTCCATTTCAAAAGACAATTTGCCGTAGAAGGGTATAAAGTAGCGAGTGTTGGTGTCTTTATATTGAACAATCAATTATGTACAGGAAATCTCTTTTAAATAACTTGTTATAGGGAAATTTATATAAAAACTTTTTACATTTCCCGCAACACATAATTGACTTAAATGTCTAAACTATGGAAAAGTTTTTCTCTGTTGTTCATTCTTTTTCGGGCAAGGAAGATTGGGGGTAGGAGGGGGGGGGAGGGGTGGAGTTGATCCGTTTTTCCAATGAGTCGATTCGATATTGTTCACGGCATAAACAAAAGTTGAATTTTCCCCATTTTCATTAACTCTACCGAATAAAAAGTTTGCTGCTAAATCTCCCTTCGGTGAATAAAAAAATAAAAGTGAAATTCTAAGGAGCCGGTGTTATTAACCGCTATATCAGTACATAAATAGTTAGATTTGTTCTTTTCGCTTTTGTTAAAATTATAATGAACCTCGAATTCCCAAAGCAGAGTTATTCTCAACTGATTACTCATCTTAATATAAGTATAAACATCTCGTGTTACGATGTTCGTACACGCTGATCTCCGAAACCATCCGACCGATTTCGACCGAAATATAGTTTTGGACCCGATAGGTGGCGCTGTTATCGCGATCTAAAAATATATTTATATTTTTTAGATTAACATACAATCACCACAATACAAAATGACATACAATCACCAATTTTATTTACCCTACATCCCCCAAAAGAATTCTGAATTCTGTGGCTGAACAGCGTGTGCCTGGGCCCACTAGTAGTTTATGCAAATATACGAATAGTTTATTTCTCATCATTATCATTGGCGCTACAGCCCTGTGTGGGCCCTGGCCTCCGCCAGAATCCTTCTCCAAGCGTCCCTGTCTTCCACCGCTCTCCTCCAGTTTGCTATTCCGATCGCCCTTATGTCGTCTTCTGCGTAGTCCAGCCATCTCAGCTTGGGCCTGCCTCTATTTCTTCTTTTAGTTTATTTGTACTTGTATTTTTTATCAGTTTTTAATTGTGTTTTAAGTTTCGATCTGTTTATTTATTTATCTTTTTCTATATAATATAAACGAATATAATGCACACTGACGGGTTATTTGTCATTAGGCAATTTCTTCCAACCAACCAGATCCACAACACGATAAGTATCATAAGTCTTCAGAAAGTCGTAACTTGTTATTCTATGAGTGTTATAGTACTTTATAAATACTCAAGAAACAATACAAAATAAAAATAAATAACATTACTGATAACTGTATGAATTTTGATGCATTCATCACATCAACTTAAATATGGTTTTGACTATTGGTTTTGTCATAAAACATTTAGTTTTTCAGTTAAAATGATCATTTAATGCAGAATAGAAAAAGTCTGAAAGCTTAATCTACTCAATTTTTTATCGTTTAAAGTAAAAATGTTTTATATGTATGCCATTGTATTTAAGTAGGTACTGATAGAATAGTTAGGATGGTAATATATTACCCAAGCAAACAAATACAATAACTAGAGGTCGTATATCAACACGAGTATTTCTCTTTAGTGCGCATTATTCATTTGAACATTTGTTACGCCTGTTACACAAGTGAAGGCATTCTTGCGTTTTGCTGATTTGCAGCATTATTTTTTTAAGTTTTCCATCTCTCAGTTGGGGATTGTCTAATAATTTTGACTTTATGTTTTGTTGCAGCGCAAAACATACAGTTAGTTACTTTCCATTAAAATTTGAACACATCCAGTCAAAATTGTGCATTAATTTATTTTAATTTTAGTGCCCAAACTACATAATAAGTGCACAATAGCGAATTTATTGGCATATGGCGATATTTTCTAACCAACTACATTCCACAACCACTTGAAGAGGAAATGTATGATTTTTTGCAATTTATATGAATAAAATAAAGGTCTGAAGTCAATGACAGAGCGGTTAGCGGGTAGGATTAGTAATTCAGTGGTCGCGAGTTTGAATCCTGCCTCGAACGATTTCGTTCACCTATAGCACAAGGATTTATGCTTATTTTAGGGAACATAGGAAGATTTATATGTACATATTTGTTTAACAATGACATATTCATTTCTTATTAAAAAAAATGACAATTCACGAGTGTGAAACTTACATTCATATTCTTTTTTCGATTATTCTTTTTGCACAGTGGTGCCGAGATCGCCAATCTTGAGGAATCCATGAGTTACTGTTCGTGCTATGCACTTTTTTCTTGTCGCTCACTCAGCGTTCTGTGAAGGGGCTTTTTATAGTCCCCATAATGCAGAGCGGATGTTATGTAGTTTGATAGCGAATTGAATAAAATTGTATAAATATAAAATTAAACAAAATAAATTTAATACATATGAGGGCAGAGTAGACAAAGGGACAAAAGTATGATAGGGAACAAATTAAAGTGTTGTGTAAGGAAAGGTCAGATTTTTTTTTGAAAGCCGAAACTTATGTGCTTACAAAGTGTTTGACCTACTTTCATTTTTATAACGAACAATGTATCTAATACACGTATGATGGAAGTTTCTGCGTAAGATCCTCGATTTAAACATACCAAGATCCATATTCATTTTAAAACCAATTTACACATATAAAAATGACTTTTTTTATTGAAAAAAAAAATTAAAGTCTCAATAGAGTAAAAGTTAGGATATTATAAAAAAAACTAGGAACTCAAGGCACCTACACTGCTTACGACCTGTGATCGGCTGGTTTACGTGATCACTTTACGCGCTGGCGCAACGTTCAACAATTATGCCTTCTTATTAAGTTTCCTTGTCAATGTAATTTTTGAAAGTTATATACATTTGAACAGTGTGTAACAATTCACCTGAAAATAAGACATTATTACTATTGCCATCTACGAAGTAACGAAGAAACCTTTTTGTAACGCCATCTATTAAGAAATTGGTTTATTTGTAAACAATGAAAGCAAGAGTCCTTATAAATGAGGTGACGGTGTATCAAACAGATGTCACCCCGGAACTGAGCCAGAAATATTATTTCATTTTTTGGCTTGTTTACCTAGTTGTACCAATGTGTATGTAAATCGAATATTTTTTTTAATTGCATGTACGTTAACAATGTGTATATGCAATTAAAAAATATTCGATTTAAAAGTGACTTCTCCATTAAAAAGCATGCGATCAACGATACTTGATCAATTATAAAAAATCAGTTAAATGTGTGTTAGTGTAGGTAGTTGTAACGTATGAAATATATATGAATTTTTATGTAAGAAGGTTGTTAAAGTTACTTTGATTTTCATATCAAAACTAAGTTTGTCGGTTTCACAAACTAATGTTGATGTTTTTTAAATGTGAAATAGAAGAAATATTAGTATGTGCATGCAAGTAGGACGTCGAAACTTTAACGATGGAAAGAAACTTTGGACGAAAACAAAGAAAATAGGTAGTTTTGGTACATCGTTATGATTATTAAGCAACGTGTAAGCAAAATCGTAAATTCTCATTATCTTGGTATTAAAACATTGCAAATTTGGAAGGTTTCCAAAAACTCTAGAACTTTTAACACCAAAGAATGATGTGACGTTAACAACTTATATTTCGTAACTTAACCAGAAAAACTGGCAGCGTTTATAGCCGACAAATTTATCGTCATATGGCAATTGTTCCATCACCAGTTCCAGGGGTAACAGAATTGTACATGTAATTGTACAGAGGTAACAGAATTGCAATAGCAACATATTTAAAATATCACTATAAAACAACGGAAAATATGTATATTTCTATTACAAATACATTTTTTACAACCAGTCGTGCCTCTCTAATTAAAATATTTAAAAAAATATTAATATTCAGGTATCATAAAATGTTACCAAACATCAACGCAATCGGAGTAAGGAGGGCATAATATAAAAAAAAACGAGTGGGTTGTGGCCAACGCAATAAGTTTGAGAATTTTATTACACACAAACCAAAAAATATTTCACACTAAACCATTAATAGTTTACTTTTACACGCAGTTTAACGCAGAAGCTAAACTCAAGTTTTACAAAAATATAGTGTTTTACAGTGTCCGTTAAGGCCTAATCTGCCCTCAAATACGTCTCAACTTTTCTGGCGGATTAAGTACTTAACGGTGAGTCAACTGTCATTTGCTAGGAAACGCGTGTAGTTTCAGTGTTCTATCACTAAAGGCGTTAGTTGTATCGACGGTGGCACCACACAACAAAACAAACTGACAGCCATATTGAAACGAACACCAAAATAATGCATTTAAAAGCATTATTTTGGTGAAAAAAATTAAATGTACCATGTTGGATAGTAAAAATAGTATTTCAAGTCGTAGCGTCCCGTTTTGTAGTTCGTATTATTTGAGGTTATTTAAAATTTGACAGATAATAACCACAGAAAAAGTGAAATACGTCTATAATTGAAGATTTAGTAACTGACATGTCATATTGCACTGTAATACGGAAATAGATTCAATCTCCCCTTAACATTAATCTTGAGTTTACCAAACTCAATGAGTTGAGGGCCGACTGTAATACCGACCGATAGTGTTTTTTTATGATACGTATATCAGATACAATGACTTTTCAAACTTAAAAAAATAATAAATTATGGTTGATTTATGACCTCTGCGCGATCACTAGTTTAGCCCTAAAATTTTTGGGTTTTTCTATTTAACGACAAAATAAAAACAATGGAACTGATTTAATACAATTCTGTTTTCAATAATGTGACCAAACCATTGAGGGATTTGTAAACCTCAAAAGCATTTTCATAATAAATTGAATTGGAATATCCCCTTCCAATCTGCAATCGTACGAACACATTGAAACATATTTTTAATCAATGTTCTCCATCATAGTAAAATTCCTTTTTAATTTTATCATATCAAAACAAACAAAAATGAATTGGAACGGTTTAAATTAAAATAATTGTATATTTGCGCGGGTGGGTCCGTTATATTTACGCAAACATAATAAATCATGGATTTGCCGAACCGGGCTGATATTTCGTTTCATGTAAATCAATTTTTGGTAAAAGGAATCGAAATTCGACCATTTCCGGGGAAATGTCGATAGTGACATTGTATCGCGAATTATTGCTTTCGCTTCACACAACAGAAATATAAGTGAAAAGGTGTTTTGATAGATGTCATTTAAAAAATGTAATAAAGCATACCTACCTTTCTTTTTTGACCTTGTTCAATCGAGGAAGTAGCGACAGAACCCGATTATTTTAAGTAATTTCGATGACTAGAACACTTTTTTTTTCAAGATATAGAAAGTCGAAATTTGTGTTTTAGTTACATTGATATCTGATTCTCAGAATTTGTGGCACGATATTCACTATAACTGTACATTCATGCATCGTCTCAAAAAAATTCATCTATTGTTCACGCTTCTAACATATCCGTCTTTCATAATATCGTTCACATGGTCGTGCCAGCCCGTTTTGTTTCTGACACATTTGTATATTTTATTTGTCAGTCCCTCCAAATTCATTCCTCCCAAGTGGTCAAATCATCTCAATGCTTTGATGACTGTAATTTATGTTTTAAAAATTGTTCTACTTTGAAAAATACAACTAAAAGATATTATAAAACGGGTGGGTTTTAGCCAACACTAAACTTTCCACACCTTAGTAAGTGTTCATTTTTTCTTCTTGAAAGGTTGTCAATCTCTAAATGCATTTTTATGAAGTAAAGTTCTTAAGTTAAACAAATATAAGATTCCTAAAGCACAAAAGTTTTCACAATACACCATACACACAAAAAAATTGTCACGACACTCATAGTATACACTTTCTACATGATACCAGTTGAGAAATTTTAAACAAATTTGAATTACTAGCAAGATGAGCATGTATGAGATGGTGTATCAATGTTGATGAGGCGATGTATGTGTCAAGAAAAAGAAAGAAGAAGTTGGTTCTCACTGCCTACCCCTTGAGGAAGATAGAAATGAAGAGTAAAAAATACACTTTCTATCTTCCTCATCTATCTCTATAAAGACACATACAATATCAATATGAAGTTGATAACTCAATGTTCCCATACATAAACTATTTTACTTCTGTTATATACATTTTTCATACAAATATGAAATTTATTTCACATTGATATGGAGAAGCCATGAAAGCGTTTTTGATGAGTGTATTCTTATTGTATCAAAATTTTAAACAGTATAAAAGTAACTTGATTTTCCAGACCGTGAGAGCATTTTGAAAATTTGGAGAGATGAAATCATAAAGAAATGAACGGATATCTATGGAAAACTAAACAGCTCTAAGTTAATGGAATTTACATATATGATTCAATATGAAGTCCGATATAATATCGGTTTGGGCTGTAGAGAGGACACAAAAGAAAACAACGTAAATGATGAAATCATAGAGATGAATTTAAAAGTTGTCTATGGAAAACTAATCAGCCCTAGGTCTATGCAATTTACACATATGATGTAAATATGAAGTCGATCGGACTAGACTAGTTTGGGCTGTAGAGAGGACACAAAAATTATATTATGTATGGCGTACAGCGTACGCCGTACGCCATGCATACATTGGAGTCTGCTATGGTTTTATGATTTATGTAGGTAGGTATTCATAAATATAAATTTAAAATATCTTTATCGGAATATTTCTAAACCAAACCAAATAATGTGGATAAATTGCCGCACCAAAATATTTACAAAACAAAACAATACGTATACATAGATAGGTATGATGGTAATATATCCGTTATCTATGAAATGGTGAAGGGATAAGTAAGTATAAAAGTATGTATTGGATAATAAGCAAAGGGATCCATACGTCTGGTTCGATTGGGACGAAGATAAAATGACGTCGGATCGAATATTCTCGGCTTTATGTTGCTGTGTTTGCGTGTTTGTTGGAAAAGGTTTCTGAAGATGTGTGCGAGAATTTTATCTAGGGAAAGTGGCCATTCTGACCGTACTCGAAACGCTATATTATTATCGCTTTACTGAATAATACACCCACCAAAATAACAGTTTAGTCTAACTGTTATTGCATTGTGGTGTGGTGTGGTATGGAGCTCTACTCTTTGTTAATGACAGATCATAACTCAACACCCAAATGTTCACCCTTGTACTATGCTTAGTAAAATATTGTATAGAGTCGGAATCGCGAAGTTTTTGCTGGAACTACAAAACTGCACTACGTGTCTGCTGGGAGCTCCATTATATTAAATGTTTAATTTTCTTCTTCTTCTGCTACTATTTCTTCACCTTGTCCTACTTTAGATAGGGTCGCATCTCCTAATCCTTCGGCATCGGGATGATCTGTCCTGTATTGTCGGGGATGGTATTAGGGCTTTATCCATGACCTTACTTATACAACGATAATATAAAATGTTTAATTACAATTGTTCATAATATAATTATTCAACAAATTAGGTACGTAATTGATCACAAATTAAAAAAATCAAAAATACCGGTACATATTTGTTTCGTTTTCTTTGGGTTTTTTTTAGATATTTTTATATGAGAATTAACTTGCATTTTTTTATTAAACCTCTCCTGTCATTTTTCAAAGGTGATATGTATGTATATATATTTTATTGAAGTGTAAAAAATAAGTAGGTACATTTTCTTACACCAAAAAATATAAACAATACCCCCTATTCAGTATCTATTGCAACTAAATTAGGGACGTTCTAAAATTGTAGTTTATTGATTTACGGCCTTATTTCAGCGTTATAAAATATCAACTTGGACTAAATGGAATAGGAACGTACCTATATTGGCCGGAACGTTCTTAAAAAGTTACTTAATTAGACGTATTTTGAAAAATTAAGAAAATGATGAAAATTTCATATTTTTCATAATTATTTATAATACGTCTGATTCAGTAACTTTTTAAGAACGCTCCGGTCAAAATAGGAGCGTTCCTATTCCATTTAGTCCAAGTTTATATTTTAAAACGCTGAAATAAGGCCGTAAATCTAAAATCTACAATTTTAGAACGTTACTATTTTAGTTACAATATGTAGTTACTGAATAGGGGGTAATGTTGAAAAAAAAGCAAAATTACATAGTTAATAATTGACGAAGTTTTTATTTTGTGGAATTCCATTATAAAATGATTAACAACAAACAAGAAAATATTTCTATATCCATATTTTCTTTTCTTTTCATTGATTTTATTAAGGGACACGCACATATAATTAACAATACATATATACAAAATACATTAATAATAAAAACAGTAAAAACCCGAAAAATATGCTGAAAACAAAGGAAGCACACTATATTTGAAAATATTTTTTTCCTTATGTATTCAATACCTAGGCGACGATAAGCGGCAAGACTAGATGCTTCCTTCACACATTCTGGCAAATAATTATACAATTGAAAACCTTTGTCATACATTTTATTTTGTGTACCTGCCAGGTTAGTCTGAGGTGGTCTAAAGTCCCGCCGACTTCTCGGCGGGTGGGTGTGAACTTCAAAATTTTAAAGAACACTTTTCTGCAAATATTACGAATATGATCGTTGTAATTAGCAAATATTTCTTCAGACATCCCCCCTAGACAATGTGTCATTTAGCTCAAGAAAAGATACGTTGTCTAGGGCCGTCTAGGGGGGCAGGAAATAATCTATTCCACATACGGTGACAATGACACCGTGCATTGAATCTGTCTTAACTTTCGAGAGTTTTGGGGAAGAACGCTGAATGTAAAATAAATGCATTTAATTTAAAATGACTATTTATTTTTTTACTCCTCACTACCTCAAGGGGATATAGTGGGAAGTTATTTTTTTATCGCAGATTAACAACTAGTATCATGCTGAGATTGTATCCTAATAGTTTCATCACAATGTAAATGTGAGTGTGCTATGTATCTACGGCGTGTTTTTATAATTTATCGATTAAAGTACTCACTTGATTCTTTTCAAATTTTGCGAATTTGTTTAACTAATACTCGCTTGGACTCCATCAGATTTTGAAGGTTTAATTTTATATTTTGTGCATTTCGCCAACACAATTGAATTCATCAATATATTGTTGATATATGTGATATGAAGTGTCATTCCTTATACTCATTCGGTTAAATTTGAATGAATTATTGCAGAGGCTGTAGCGATTAAAATAATAACTATTAACACAGTGACAGATGTAACATATTGAATCTGACTTACATGTCATGTCATTATTACGCAAGTTAATTTAACATCTGGAATACATAACGTGGTTATATACAAACCTACCTATTTATCGTGTTTACTAGACAGACACCGAGGATGTCAAGTGGTTGCATTAGATTGTGTCACATTATGCCAATGTCATATGTTTCATATCTTACCATTATGATTATGAAGCAATGGCGTGTATGACATAGTAGTAACGGATAACTAATGGTTTACTATTTTATGTTAAAAAATTGTATATACTTTTTTGAAAAATAAAAACAACGTGATGATCGATTGTAAGGATTGAGATTCAAAATGACTGATGTATACTAGACAATTATATCATTGATTTAGACAATAATATATTGTTGCTGAAATTATTAAAAAAGGGTTCCCTTCTAAGAATTTCGAGATAAATATAATGTAGAGTGCATTAAATAAAAAAAAAACAAAACTTTACGATGCCATTGAATAATAATAAAATTAAATGAATAAATTGTTTTCTCTGAAAGTAATATTTAATTATTTGTTTTTTTTGGGACAATAACAGCATTATTAACTAATATGAACATAAAACAATGAATAATAAATCAATATATGCGGGTATTATTTGTCATAATACCTTAATCTTGGTTTAACACCCTTAATCATTATATTACCTATGTTACAAAATGGTTTTCATACTGGTTATAATGGTTTACTACTATAATAGATATACACAAAAATTTATTTCAATGACCAATACTTTAATGATTTAAAGAATGCAAGTAAAAAACATCAATGGATATTATTTTGTCAAAGCACCAATCTTTTTTTACATTTATTACATAATATACCATCACGCCATGTCAGGTAGGCAGAGAGAACAGAGTGCCATACGCCTCTATTTTTGCATACATTCATGGCTTCCTTTAAAACCACGCATCGTCTTATACATGGTCATCTATTGATCAAGCTTCTTATGTTCATTTCTTACAAAATATCATTCATATTGTCATTTCATTTATTTTAAAGACTGCTACCACTATTCACTCCTTTTCTTACACCCTTGTTTAATTTTTATGTCAGTCGTTCATCGTTCATTCATTCAATATGTCCAAACTACCTCAGTCCATTCTTTTCATTTTACATACATACGATATCTTTTTTTTTACATGCATTCTCTCTCTATATCAGATTATATCTTTCTGTTACATACTTCAACACCGACCGCCTTGGCAAAGTTGATAAGCTGTTATAGTTGCTTTCGATTCCCAGCAGATAGTTAATTTATTTTAAGTTATCGACAAATTTTTAACATCTCAATAGAGACGAAGTTGGAATATTATAGAAAAACCAGGAACCCACCCAAGTAACAATTTTCGACGCTATCAGTCCTGACAGACGGTATTTTGTCTTAAAATTGCATTATGTCGCACTTTTTAAAGCAAAACGGTAAAATTTTGCCTTTTTTTAAAGCACAATTGTCTCAAAATCATTCACCTTAAAAAAAAGCAATTCTAAGCCACCAAAATAATATTAAGGCAAATGACCCGTAAAAGCACTTTCAAGTTGCTTTGTTTCACTCTCAAAGTGTAATATAAAACCGCTAGAGGAGTAATAATAGTAATAAAGTACATCACTCTAAAAATTACCTTAAACATGCTTTATATCACTCTTACGATGCATGTTATAAAGCAAACTTACGCAAATTTGCCTTTTTTTAAAGCACAATAGTCTCAAAGTCGTTTACCCTTAAAAAAAGCAATTTCAAAACCAACAGAATAGTATTAATACAAATGACCTTTGAAGCGGTCTTAAACGACCCTTTATATTATCTATAAGATCTGTCTGTAAGAGCGATCGGCGTTGTGTTGTTTTATTGACACGGACCAGTTCATATTAATTTATCGTCTCGCGGTTAATTAAGACAAAACGTTCTTAGAATACCCTCGACATTTCTTTCAAATACCGGTAAAAAGGTGTCGTAAGGGTACTTTGCTTTTAAATTGCATTGCGTACCCCAAAATACAGGTAATCGCTCTTAAAATTGTCTTTGTTGTCATACTTATACACTTGATTGTAATCTTATTGTTATCGCCATTTTTATTATTGATTATTTTAATAATAATGACGACAATGAATTATTTTTTTTATTTTTCTGGTAATAATAACCCAAAAAAAAAAACATTTTATTGAATTTTTGAATTTAGTTTAGAGCATATAAAAAAATAATACATATTATCAATAAAGTGGTAGGTACATACATATTTTAATTAAAAATATCTTTAAATATTAAGAATTTTCGAGGCGCTTTAATTTTACAGAGGTATTATGATAAACAATAACAATAAACTTGTCTTCCCATTAAAAAAATTGAATTCTATTCCTCAAAAAACACATTTTATCTCACGCGTAAAATGTAGTCCATTTTAATTTAACATTTCTCTTGAGTTGTGTTTTTGTGGAACCATGTTATTGTGAAGTACTAAAATATAATGTAAGCTAAAATATGTTACTGGTTTTATATTTTACTCTTCGCCCGACAAAAATATTCAAAACTGCTTTAGATTTGCCTTAGAATTACCTTAATATTGGCTTTAGTTGGGTTCTAGGACCAGCGCATAACAGGTATTCTAAGGGCGATGTGTCTCAAAAAGCCAAAGGCGTTTCGTCTTGATAGAGTATATTAAGAGTGGGCCTTTTAATACAACAGGAGGTTCTGTAGCCAGGCTACAGGAGACATTTCGTGGTAAAACGCTCTTACTCTTAGGATTATCCTACGATAATTTTAAGGGTATTCAAGGAGTAAAATCGTTACTTGGGGCAAGGCACCTGCAGGACTTACGACCTGTCATCGGCTGGTTTAAGTCATTTCTCACGAAAATATTGCTTCTCTAGGCTAGAAACACTAGTTATAAGGAATTTTCATGTGGCAATAAATTCGTCACTTCCGCAGGGTGCAAGGTAGTATTTATTATTATTTTTATACTCTTCTTAATGATTTCATTCCTACACTATTTATTCTACTCTGTAATTATATAATTATTTTCAATCACTCAGCGCCCAACAGCAATTTCTGTCATTTTAATTATTATGAATTTGCACTTCAAACTCAGTGGCTCATCAGTGGCTCCACAGCCCAGGATGAGCCTTGGCCTCCTCAAGGAATCGTCTCCATTACACACTATTCATGGCTTTTTCTCTCCAATTTCGCACACCGGCTATCTGAAGGTCCCTCTCGACTCCATCCATCGTAGTTTCGGTCTTCCCACACCCCTTCTTCCCTCCGGACGTGTTGTGAGGATTCTTTCCGGTGTCTGGTCATCGTTGCACGTGTCCTAACTATCGGATCCTCCCTATTTCTATCGTTTGGACGATATTTGGTTCTGTATTTCGTGGTTATACCTGATTCTCCGCGTGGCTTGATCGCAGAGAGGAGACCGAAAATTATTCTCAATTTTTTTTCTTTCGAAAACCAGTGACGCATCTATATCCTTTATAGCAAGAACCCAACACTCAGATCCGCATGTTAGTAGGTACAAGTCGTAAAAGAAAAAAAATCATATTACAACTCATTGTATTTATATTGTCTATTTAATACAAAATGTATGTTTCGTTAAATTTTTTTTGATATTCTGAAGCATACTTAAAACTTTTACAGTTCGCTACTGAGATAATTACACTGTGCAGTAACTATCGATTTGTAGCTTTTATTTCTTTTTTTATCATGAATATAAGAATTTTTTCTGACTGGGTGGATTGTGTTCTTGACTCTTTTTTAATCTCGAATATTTACCCAGTATATTATCTAATACAAGCAATGTCACGCTCTGATTGCCCTAAAAGCTACTACGATGAGTTCATTCTCGGGGTGTGTCAGTCGGATAAGGTAGGAGTGACTCTGAAGATACAGGCGTAGTCAAAAACCGATAAATGATTACCTACTACTACACAGCACGAGTCTTGAATACAGAAAGAGCATCGCTAAAAATAACATTTTTAAGAATATGAATGAACACTCGAACAGTACTGGTTCTAGGTAGGGCACCTTTTTTAACTGCATATAATAATTAATATGAGAATGTGGAAAAAATAAAGGAGACAAATTATACATAAGTATAAGAGAAATATAACGAAAATATCATTGGCTGATGATTAAATTATATTTAAAAGAAAAAAAAAATAAAACTATTTCTGACAACTTATCCTGAATCCTATTTTCCCTTATCTGAAATTTGGTTTTATGTGATTGTGAATAATTTACTTTGTGGAATTCCAATAAATTTTAAATAAAAAAATAAAAGTGTATGTTTTATTTTTCAATTTAAATTAAAATTGTTTATTTTCATTTGTAAATAGAAGGGGGGTGGTGAAATTTTCTACAATTGTTATTAATAAACTCCAGTGGAAGGGAAACGATATCATTATTATTGTATTGTATATACTAGAGCAATGAAATTGGAAGCGGCTCTGGGGGAAATTAGAGATAGCTTGGTCTTCAAATTATTTCGGTGGGCTTGGAATTATCCCATGGGCCTGTCAAAAGGAGCTCACCAACAAAACATTGCCGATAGAAAAGGTATTCGGACCTACAATGTTTATTAATGAACATAAATAAGAAATTGTATGAAAATGAAATAATAACAAGTGTTAATTTTTATTGATGCTGTTAAAAATTAAACAAGATTTCATGTTTATAATAAAAATAGTTTTTTTTATAAGACGCCAAATTCAGCTGAGTAAGTTCTACATATTCAACTGATAAAGTAGACAATAAAATCCAACAAAAGGTAATAATACTTTATTACGCAAAATTAATACTTTATGTATAATATGTTTTTTCAAAAAGTACTGATTTTTTATTATTACTTTTATCTCTACATTAATCTCAAAGAACGTCTATGTTTACATTGTAACTTCTGTATGGGAAATATTGTGAATGCACGTCATATAAATCATCTTTATCTAAAGTAATAAAGCAATCAAAATGTTAGTGTCTGTGTGTGTGTGTGTGTGTGTGTGTGTGTGTATGTGTGTGTGTGTGTGTGTGTGTGTGTGTGTGTGTGTGTGTGTGTTTGTCTCACGCCTTCTGAAAAACCAAGAGCATCTAAAAATCTAATTTATGTGCGAACGTGTACCTGTATACCTGATGCAGTGTCACGCTAAAAATAATGCGATAAAAATGCTGAATTTTAAAAATATTTCAATAATTATTTTTTTCATACAAAATTTTCCAAGTCGTATCTGTCAAAAAAGTGTACATTTTGCACGCAAATATCTGTTTGTTTAAAAGTTAGAAGTACGTATTTACACGAAAAAAATTTACTTTTAAGTATAACTTAGCGTTTAAGTGAAAAACATGGTGAATATTTTGTATAATTATAATGTTTAACTTATTTTTAAAGTAAGCGTTTTGTACATAAATGCCGCCATTTTAGTATCTTTTCATACAATATTTCATTTTCCTACCGAATGAATATGTTCTTGAAAATAATAAACCTTTGAAATAAATGTAATTATGAAATAATAAAATGAAACACAAGACATTACAGCGAGTTTTAAGACATATATTGTAAAAATGTGTTTATTATAAGTAAAGATATAGGCATAATAAAATTGCATAATTTGTATATACTAGTTGCATGTAACACATGAGATCCAACTGTCGATAGCGATAGTATGTATAGTTGAAGAATATGTACCAAACTATAAACCCATAGATACAAATTATTGAATATTTTCAGATATTTTGTTTTCTATACAACATATGTAGGTATGTATGTCAAGATAGGATAGTATGGAGGAAGATCCTTTTTCCTACCCAGAATATGCAAATAGCATGATGGTATGCATGTATGTTTGGAGTCGAAGTATCAAACTATTAAGTCTTCTTACATATTGTGTATAGGCGACTGCCATACAAAATGTATGAAGCGATGTCGTCACTAAATTCAATTTTTAAAAAAAATGTTAAAAAAAAATTGAGATCTTCTACTACATTGCTGATATTTTTTATAGAAAATTAAATTATCTAGTTGGGGTGTTTCGGCTTTTTTCGATAATTGTAAAAGTTTTGGAAATATAGGCAGTTAAACTCATAAATTTATCATAAAAAAAATATTTTTCTTAATAAAAAATGTTTGAGAAACCCTGGAATTTTTTTGAAAAAACTAATTTGAGATTTTGTATTTGTCTATGTTTGTACCAATTTTCAGCGTTCTAGCGTTTATGGTTTCTGAGATATATGGAAAAATAAAATAAAAATTCAAAAGTTGATAACCCCTGACTGAAACAAAAATTCAAAATTCCGTGTATAAAAGTTTTGTAGGCCTGTAACTTTTTATATATTCTGAAATTTTAGGCTCTGTAGATTGAGCGGATCAAAAGTTATAAGGGGGGGACGGACACACAGACACACACACACACAGACACACACACACACAGACACACACACAGACACACACACAGACACACACACACACAGACACACGAAATGTTCTACTCCGAATTCTGAGTAAATCCGTGTATGGAACATATATGCTGCGAAGCCTCTAAGTTGGTGTTTTTTGACTTCAAAGTTGGAAAAGCCGTGAAAAAAGTAGACCTCTCCATACAATTCTCGCGTATTCTGGCTTGATACATTGTCGATATGTTAAGAGAACAAAGTTCTCCTGAACAAATCGACAGTTGGAATATTTGATTTATCTGACAATTTTCATTTTTATGGCATCGAACAAACCAATGTAGGTACCTATATATTCAAAAAAGTCTCAAACCATTTGATATTTTTAACGTATTGGAATGGTTACTATGGTAACGGAAAGATTCTGATATTCAAATAAAATTAGTTATGAATCGAATTTATTTAGAACATTGTTGTAGGTAGGTACCTACCTATTACTGTTTACTTACAAATCAACAATATACTGATTTTCTGTCGGAAAATTATTTTATTTGTTTATTTATGCATGTATGCGATGTACTCCTAAACCGTTTGTCCGATTAAAATGAAACTTTGGTGAATTGTCGAGCGTATGCCCGGGATGGTTTCTGGATTTAAACTTTTTTCTTATTCTTCTTCTTCTTCGTGTATTTTGTCATTTTACCTATGAAGGGGGAATATCCTGGGAAAAGAAGGTCCGACTGTCCTTCCATCTCTTCGCAGATTTCTGGATTTAAACTTTTTTCTTCTTCTTCTTCTTAATCGTGCATTTGGTCATTTTACCTATGAAGGAGGACTATCCTGGGAGAAGAAGGTCCAATTTTCCTTCCATATCTTCGCAGGTATCTGGATTTAAACTTTTTTCTTCTTCTTCTTCGTGTATTTAGTCATTTTACCTTTGAAGGTGGAGTATCCTGGGAAAAGAAGGTCCTTTCATCTCTTCGCGGTTCTTCCAGGATGGTTTCTGGATTTAAACATTTCTTAAGCGACTGAAGGGACGGGATACAATGAAGGTATGGGATGCACTAAAGGGCCTGAAGGGATGGGAAGTATAAAAGGGCCTGAAGGGACGGGAGGTACTGAAGGGCCTGATTGAAAGGGACGTAATGATGGATTGAAGGGACGGGAGGTACTGAAGGGTCTGAAGCGACGGTTCATGGAGTCTAATTCTTTTTCTTCTTAATTTTATGTAGACTTTACAGTTTTTACACAAACTATTTCCTTTAGTCTTTTTCTTCGTTTTCTTTGTTGAATTTTATACAAAACTATTTCCTATAGATTAATCTTCTTTTTTTATGAAGACCTTTTAGTCAGTTTTTATACAATCTATTTCCAATAGTCTAATTCTTCTATTTTGTGTATGTTTTCTTATTTTATGTAGACCATTGGGATAGTTTTTTATACAAACTATTTCTTTTAGTCTTATACTTATTCTTCTCTTTTTTATTTAGACTTTTGGGTTAGTTTTAAGTCTAATAGTCTATTGTGCAGAAATATTATTAACGATATGCACACTTGATGAAAATACATATGTAAAAACGAATGGGATGTGGGATGTGACGATGTAACCTGCACTAGAATCTTTTCAATACTTTTGTTTAATCAAATTTAAACCATTTATATCATCCTATTTTGAATAATTTACAACACCTTCATATTTGATTTCGTTGACGATATTTAAAGAATGGGGGTTGTGGCCATTACTGAACTCTTCACAACGTTTATATTCAAATTAAAAACTATTTACTATAGTTTTAGTCTTCTTCTTCTTCGTTAATGTAGACTTTTGTGTCAATTTTAAGTCTAGCACTCTAATTGTGCAAAAATATAATGCACACTTGATGAAAAAATATAAAAACGAATAGGATGTGACCAACGCTAGATCTTTTCGGTACATGATTTAATCAAATTTTAACCACATTCCAACATCCAAAATTACTAAATTTTCAATAGGTACATATTACAATTTGTTTTCGATGATAATATTTAAAAATGGGGGTTGTGGCCAAACCAATCTCTTTACAACGTTGATAAATAGTCATATATTTAAAACCATTTCGCATAGTCCATGCGTGCAGAAATTGTATATTATACTTCATTCACACTTTATAGCAATATATAAAAAAGAATGGGTTGTGGCCATCACTTGAACATTTTACAATGCTTAAACTCAATCAAATATCAAACCACTTTTCATAGTCCGATATTGCAAAATAATTGGGTGACAATATTATAAAA
Organism: Molanna angustata; assembly: GCA_963576475.1. Lineage (NCBI taxonomy): Eukaryota > Metazoa > Arthropoda > Insecta > Trichoptera > Molannidae > Molanna > Molanna angustata. Next base: position 11,340,233 of record OY754970.1, on the reverse strand, counting down.
AACGATTGCTTATTTCTTCACAATTTTACATTCTTGGCCAACGGCGGGACATAAAAGCTAGTTATTTATAAAACAAAAAAGTGTATGTATGATGCGTAATTGTTTTTTCTCTAAATAAATATATAACATAAATAACATAAATAGGAGGTTTTATGATTTGATAGAAAAAAAGCAGGAAATTATTTAAAACATTGAATATCATTTGCATTTGACCGCTAAACCGAAAATTATAATTTCGATAACGTAAAAATAAAAAATGCAATCAAAAGAATTCTTTTGTAGATATTTCGAAAGGATAACCTTTATAAAATGGTTAACATCAAATAAATTGATTAATTATGTATGAATAAATGCATTCGTAAAACGTATAATGTATTCACTCTATGAAACTTGGTATAATATGATTTGATACAAGCGAGGAAATAAATTAGCTTTGCTATAGATGTATCGAATCCACATATAAATATATACATGATAAATAAAATAACATAAATTGATGGACTGACTAACTCACGTGCGAAGGTAAACCTTGGTTTATGGAGGTCACACAAAATAAATGGGAAGCTTTTTCGGACCAACAAGCGTCAAGTATTTTTTGACGAGCAATCCGATGTACCTATCAATCAAAATGTCGTAACAATAATACATTATGATATAATTGAAATCAGACGTTTACATAAAATAATATTAAAATGTTCAAAGGAGAACATGTGAATGAGTATTTATACTTAAGAAGCATGTTCCAGCGTGATTGAAGACTGGAAAAAGATATTGAAAGAAGAGTAACGGCAGGTAATAGAGTGAATGATGCATTTAGATCTGTAATGGCTGATCCAATTATTTCGAGGCAAGCAAAGCTCGCGGTACACAGTGGTATCATCGTACCAACTCTAATGCATGCTAGTGAGACATCGTCACGGCAGAAGACGCATTTAAGTTGAATTAACGCGGTTGAAATGAGGTCACCAAGAATGTGTGGTAAAACCTTGTATGATAGAATAAGAAAGGTGTATATAAGGCTGATAAAAGAGAAAGGAACATTAGAGGTCGACCAAAGAAATGATGGCACGACCACATATGTAAATGGAATTTTGAAAGATGGAGACGTTAGAAGTAAGAATATCATAAGAATGTGTATGAGACGACGTGCATGGACATAAATGAAGCGAGAATATGTTTGTCAAGAGAGAGGAGTCTACCTACCCCAAATAGGGTAATGGCGTGATGGTATGGTATGGTAAGAGCTGATAAATTCCGAGTTGTAATTGGTAACATAAAGTGTAGTACGTTCAGCAGATCGGAATGTACCTTCGTAATTCGATAAAGTAGTTAATTTCTTATTTAGATACTGTGGTAGATTGAAATAAAAAAATTATTTAACGAGTAGGTTGTGGCCAACGCTAAACTCTCCACTACACTATGAAGCTTCTCTGCTAATATTACACTCTAATATTGATATAAAATCAAATAACTTAACATTGCCAAACATAAAAAAATTATCTTGTAATATGTATTTTTCATACAAAAGTATATTATTATGAACCATAGAATAATAATAAAACTATAGAATACCGACTCATTCCCATACAATACTTCCCATACTTATTGGCCGACTCGTGTCAATATATGTATGACTCTGCTGGTAGACATTGTTCGTATAGTACTACTCGTAATAATCTTGCAAGCAGTTAAAAAATTCCCTATTTGGAGAACGTATCACGCAGACGGCCAAATGATTACAGAATGCTCGTAGCAAAATGTTGACCAAATTAGTCAACATTTTGCTACGAGCAGTCGCGTTTACTGTATATGTTTTACTATGGCTAAAGAGTATCCTATACTATTATTATTCTACATATGTATACATATAATTTTTCAAACGGTTACATATTTTTCTTTTAACGTTGATCAACTTTGAATGTAGTTTTTTGAAGATTATTAGTATTGTATAAATAGTTTAAACAAAATTAAAATACCTCAAATTTTCAGATCGTGATAGTATTTTTTCTATTTTGACAGATGAAATCATAGAGAAACATTGAGAAAAAATTAACCGTTGTCTATGGAAAACTAATCAGCTATAAGTTTATGTATTTCACACATATGGTATCAATATCATGTTCATCAGCTTTTTAGTTTGATCTGTACAGAGGACACAAATTTTCATATTTGTGTACGGCATACAGGATACGGCATACACACAAAAACATCACAACGAAACTCAAAGTATGAACTCTCTACATGATACCCATTGAGAAATTAATGTAAAAAAATACTCTTAAAAATTGTGAAATCATGATTCTCCACCATTCCATAGTTTGGAGAGTAAAAAGGTGAATTACAAAATGATTTATACACACGGTGACTTAAAGAAGAACGAGTGATTATAAAAAGTATCATAGCAGTACCTACGTGTAAGTGAATAGGCTCTAGTAATCAAGTCAATGAGTATTTTTGTTTAATTAATTCCAAGAGTTTTCCTACAGCCCATAAGCCCTTGCGAAGAAAAAGAAAATTTCGAGGTGGTTTGGGAGGATGGAAAATTGGGGGTTGTGAGATGAGATAGGGGAATGTTGGATTGGGTCCCACCCATCTACGTGACGTAGGGGGGCTTAATCAGCACAGGAAAAGTTTTATTTCCTCACATCATCCTGCATGCTATATTATTTTTTACTTTCATTTCATATTTATTTTTACCTTGAAAGGAAAAGAATCTCTGTAGGAAAGGAGATGGTGATTATAAATACAGAAAAAAATAGTTGTTATTTCCTGTGTTAATGTTTGCAAGGATTTATTTATTTATTTATTTAGTACTATGTCAAATATTAATTTAACACGCACTCAATAACAAGTTGCCACATTCTTTAGACTTACGATATTTAAGATTTACGATTCAAGTATATATGTAATTATAGAATGAAAGTGAACACATTGAGATGGTTTGGGCACATGGGGAGAATGAATGAGGAACGCCTGACTAAGAAAATATACATTGCGGACAGGAATGGATTGAGAGGTCGGGGCCACACAATAAGGAAGGGATGGCACGTCCATGTGAACGGTATTTTGAAAGACTCAAATGTCAGAAGCATGAATAACAGACGAACATGTATGAGACGATGTATGAATGTCGACGAGGCGTCATTGTGTGTCAATATAGAAATAAGTGGCGTTCGGTTCTCTCTGCCTACCCCGTGAGGGACATGGCGTGATAGTATGTTTGTATGTATGTAAGTATGGTTGTATGTGTTGTAAGAGCTCTTAAATCATTCTTCCAATTGCAATGAAATTTTAGTGAATCGACGAGCATATACTCGGAATAGTTTCTAGATTTGAACTTTTTTTTTCTTCTTCATTTCTTCATTATGTATTAGATCATTTGAAGGTGGACTATTCTAGGAAAAGGAGGTCGAACTGTCCTTCCATCTTCTAGTCTGCTGTTGTTGGGTATCACTGTCTTTACAAATTTGAAAATTTTATTGTCGTTCATGCGTTCTACGTGGTCTCTCCAGAAGCGAACTCTGAAATATTTTTTTTTATTTATTTAATGCCTCACACAGGAATTGATTAAAAATGATCGACATTGGAAAGCAAACATTTATCTTTTTCCCTGAAGACATGGGAGAAACTGAAGGGAAGGAAGGTACTGAAGGGACGGAAGGTACTGAAGAGACGGAAGGTACCGAAGGGACGGAAAGTACTGAAGGGACGGGAGGCACTGAAGGTACGGGAGGCACTGAAGGGACGAAATTATTATTGGAAATTTCAGATTACATAAGATTTATCTTTTTTTAATATACACAGGCAGCACAAGGTTTATTGTCTTCGCTAGGTTATAAAAAGCAGTACGATTTTTAATGCTATTTCTTTCGATTTTTAATACTATTGGTTATTGAAATTTAAAAAAATAAATATCATGAGTACCTAAATATAATATGTCTGTCTAGGTATTGATAAAACTGTTGATATGTGTGACGGGTACCTATAGTAGGGATTTTATGAAAACTGCTGGTGTTGATGATGTTTATTAATTGTGACTAGCCCGTGAGAATGCTGGATGAGAACTGAATCAAGTTGTGACTGGTGAGGGTATGTATATATAGGCTACCTCGTATACCCCCACAGGAGTCCCCCTGAATAATACACTAGGGGGTAATACCTGAATTTTCAGGATTCATATTAATTCAATAACTACATTTTACTCAAGGCTTGTTTAAGACAAACTGAAGATATAAAACAGTAAAAAAAACAAATAGACCGCGCCTACGTTTAGAAAGACCAATACTATGAGATTATTTTAATAGTTTGTCCAGACGATGGAGCAAGTCTCTTCTGAAACTAGCAGACTAACTACCCAACTATTGGTTCATTTATATCAATTTGTCCAAGTGATTGTGCCATATGAAAAAAAACTGCAAAGATATTAATATAAAAATATTTAGTAATAGCACGTTTTACAAATGTTATAATAAATAATAAAAATAAATACTTCCTTGAACCCTGCGCTAGATGTGGGTTAATCGCCTTATGGCAATTTCTTCCAATTGACCAGTGTTTCCATTTCTCATGAAATATTTGTATGAGAAATGAATTTAAGTTTCTCCTCTCCTGGATATCGAATCCAGAACGCCCACACTGAAGCCGAACGGCATACTAACAGTGCCACGGCGGTTGGCCGTACCCAACTGTGTATGATTTTGTGATTGATAATTTTGCCATGGCAAGAACTCGTTAGTTTAAGAAAGACAGACAGGTGAATGATTTTGAGAAGCCAGTTATTGCAGTACACCATTTCAATTCTATTGATATACGTGCTGCACAGACAAATGTCTGTTTTACATGTGCAAGTATTCATTCCTTCTTGTACGATAGTATTTTACTTGCAAGAGGTGTTTCCTTTAGTACTTTTTGAGCTCTAGTAGCGCAATAAAGACGCTCGCAGCAGTTGAGAGGGCAGGCTGCTACAAAGGCCAAAACGAATCTTTTGATCTTCAATTACTTCACAAACAGTGTTGAATGCTATGTACCTATACAGATGTACTTATCTTGCTACTAGCCCCCACTGCCTTTACTGCACTACCAAGGTGACAGATTTTCTCACTAAGTTTTTCAATACTTGAAATTTTATCAGCTGCTTATTTTCTTAGAACGATTTTGTCGACACTTTATGAAACATTCTTGGAATGTACCTAATAGTCCAATAAAATTTACTTCCTTTGAACCACTATTTTGAGTAAACGTCTATCGTTTTCGAATTTGAACTACTTCGTCGTCCAAATACACGAATGCTTATAATGTTTAAACAAGAAAAAGCTTTGTTTACGTAATTGAATGATCACTATGTGAGACTGTGTTGAAGAAATTATATTAACTTGTTAAATATTTACTATTAGTTTATGATATATATATATATATATAACCTATGGTATTTCTTGCAAAATAAACGTCCATTTTTGTAATATAGATAGATTTATTTGAAAATGACGGTTGGTTTTTGTTTACTGCATTAGTTGAACAAGCACGAGCGCAGGAAATACAGACAGAGAAATGTTAGACTGGATGGAATACGAGAATTTCCAGGAAATCCCTAGCGTCCGTTAGCAACTAACATCCCTCGGATGCCTATGTACATATATATATTTCTAGAACAGTCTCACAGATACTGAAAGGTATACCATACCTATCACCAGTATCATGTTTGTTCTGAGAGAGTACATTTATGTACCTAAATTTAAATTATAATTTCTATTCAGTACCTACCCAATTTTGCGAGAAAATGCAGAATTCAAATGTTTATAAGAATTTGTATATCGCTATGTATAAAATTACTAACATCTTTTGATTTTAGCAATTAGTTAGTTTTCGAGCCCGGACTTTAGGCTTTGCCGCTCCACTATGCAGCGACGTATATCGCTATGTCATTTGCCATCATTAGGTCATTCTCATTACATGCATTTCGTAACACCGGGCATTGCAATAAGTGAGAATCACTTTGCAGTCACAGCTCGTGACCTCCACATCCAAAAAGCCCCACCTATGCTGGTTACTTATGTACCTAGTCACCACAACTCTCAGTCTGTTCAGTGTCTTCTACTGGGGGTAGCTCAGACTATGCACAGTGTTTGTGCTTTCGGATGGCAACATCCATGGATTGTCGCCAAGTTCCTGCCTCCAGAATTCCTCTCTACGCTTTTCTGATGAGGTTGTAAGGTCATTTGTGACCTTAAGGGAGCAATTGAGATAGCGTTTATACTATTATTTATAGGCAAACATAAAAAGATTGATTATTATATTTCTTTCCATAAATTATAAAAAAAACACTCATAAATAGAAATACAGTTAGATTCCACAATGAATATTTTTATTTGCCTAAGCGCTTTCGCCAGTCACAGCTGGCATCTTCAGAGGCACACTATATACTGACTTAAAAATTACACATGTAATGGTCAACTGGGGTATGTACAGCTAAGCAGGGGAGGGGGGAGGGAAAAACCCTATCAGACATATACAGATATTATTACTTAGATAACAACTATTGAATCGAACGATCGTTTCGCATTGTAAGGGCATTTTGAATTAAAAATGCCTTATTAAACTTAATATAACTTTTATTCGACTTCCTAAAACGAAGAGGGATATCAATTCGACATGATCTTTTTTATATGTAGGTAAATTCAGCGATTTTTTTACCACTTTGACCGCTTACGATTCTTTTTTTCATTACAAAGGGAATATCTTCCGATTGGTCCCATTTCAATTTGGTCAATTAAGGTATCCACGAGATATTCTTCAAACTCGTTAATTTGCACTTGCGATAAGAACTCCTAAAATTATTGTCCGACTTAAATAGTTTATTTTTAAATAGGAAGGGAGAATTTCAGAAATGTACACAAATGAATATTGTCGGGTTCTGATGATGGGACTTATGAGAAAAAAATATCAAAACTCTTGAAATATCAAAATATTAAACTCTTCAATTTGCAAAGTCGTCTGCAATTAATTACCACGTCGTACGAATTCGATGATTCATGTTTTATTAGAAAGGGATTATTTTTGGGGTGGGTCCATCTGAACTAAGCCAAGATTAGCGTATTATTTATTGTATAGGCAAATTGTATGAAAGATAATATTACCTACTACATATTATACACATTGATCAACGTCTTTGGCACAAATTGTCCTGTATAGGGACTGGCTGCCTTACAAAAAATAATAATATACTACAAACGTTCATACTAGCACGCCATATCCCTCGTGGGGTAGGCAGAGAGAACCACACCATTTTTTTTTAATATACAACCATTTTGAAATTGTTTTTTTTAGCTAAAACGTTCAACATGGCGAAATTTTCGACCGAATTAGAGGAATAAAAACAGTTTAATTAATTTTTTTTATTTTTTCCATTAAACCTTCATTGTCGGCCTTCGTGGCTCAGTTGGTTAGGTATCTGACTGCTGATCCGAAGGTCCCGGGTTCGATTCCCGGTGGAGACACAGTTTTTAATTGTGTTTTCAGTCTGGATCTGTGAGACGATATATATCGTAAGTCTCCAGAATATGGAAACTTGTTATTGGGTGCGTGTTAAATAATTATTTGACATAGCACCTGTTAGTTACCCGAGAAGCTACATAAAATAAAAATTTATAAATAAATCTTCTTCTCGAATCTTATTAATAAAATAAATAAATATTTAATCGCTGCTTTATTCCTATATTTAATGGATTTCTAATATGTACGACAATTTCGGAAAAATGAGTTTTTAATTAACATTTAATGAATGTATAGGTTGGAATACATTCAGGGATTATTGGTCAAAAAGAAAAAAAATGTAAGTGCCTTTTTTAATTATTTATTAATTTATAAAATTTAAATAAGAATCTAATATTTTAGTACTAAACTGTATTAACATTTTGTCAATGCAAGCTCCTCTCATACACTGTAATAACATAGTTATTCATAACTCAATTATTTAAAGGAATTATTATGGCATAAAGACTTAGTTAGATAATTAGGCCCTATTCAGATTCGACTAAAAATTTTATACGGAATTTTAGTATATGATAAATGTCAAAAAGTTGATTGCATTTATAAGGGACTCATTACGACACACCGCGCGGATAAAATCCTTTTATCCACGGTTGCCCGATATTTAGACGCCTTCGTACTCTGAAACGAATCAGAATTGGACACATTATAGATTTCTTTACCTAAAATTTTAAAGAGTTCTTTCCCTAAGTTGGATTTTATATACCTACCTAAAATCAATGTCTTTTAACTCTTTTTTAAATAAAATTTTTCTAGAGAACCTCGAGTTGAAGGATCATAACTGTAAAAAAAGAACAAGTCATGCCTTAATCTGTTTTCATCCTCCGTCTTCTCCTTTATTTCTTCCTTGTCATGGTTAAGGACTAATATTGGACTTAGATACGACTTGACTTTGTATTATAACCACCGAGATCTTTGGTATACCAATGACTCATCCGAAAAAAAATTGATTCTAAAGTATATATTTCAATCCAATTTTCAAAAAGCCAATATACAAAAAGCCAATATACAAAAAGCCAATATACAAAAAAAGGGTTCGAATACTCGTTTGAATTATGTTGACCTCATTAGAAAATAATTCAAAATAAAGTATTTTTAATAATAAAGTATCAATTTCTCAACGGGTATAATGTAGAGATTGCACACTATGAGTTTAGTCGAGGAGTATTTGTACGTATGGCGCACGCCGTACATATCCTTTTTGTGTCCTTATCTACAGTCCATACGGTAAGTTAGATGAATTAATATTTCTGTAATATCTAAGGGTCGTATTACGCATGTTATATAAGAAAACGGTAAGATAATCTTTCCCTGTCCAAATTCTCACGTCGTATTACAGAAGTTATTTGGTATTATCTGTTATACCAAATAACTTCTGTAATACGACTTGAGAATTTGGACAGGGAAAGATTATATTACCGTTTTCTTATATAACATGCGTAATACGACACTAAGTGTATAGACCAAGAGCTGATTAGTTTTTAATGGATATCCATTAATTTCTTATCTGGCATCAATGCTCTTAACTTTTTGGAAAATGGAGATATTTTATTTTGTTTGAATATTTGATACAATACAAATACACTATTCAAAAATGCATTCAGGCACAGTCAACCTCTATAAAAAATCTATAGTCTGTTAACATTAAGTGTAAAATTGCAAATTTGTATGAAAAATTATAGGTACATTATATATAGGTACATTATATTTGACAAGTTTAACAAAAGTAAACTAGCTTCTGTATGGGAAAAAGTTCTTTTTAAAGGATTAATATAGTAACATAAATATTCCCTAAATTAATAATATGCTTTTACTGTAGATAAACAAAATGGCCGTACGTCGTACTCTGTACGCCAAAATACAAACACATCACAACGAAACTCACAGTGTGCATTCTCTACATGATACCTGTTAAGAAATTGATATGAAAAAATACGCTATTGTGAAAATTGTGGAGAATAAAAAGCGATGTTCAACTTATGTCATGAATTAAAAATACATACACATAAGTACCAATTTAATATATGTATTGAAATTCACTTTATATTATTATATGATTTTTTGCCTATTTTCATACAGCTGCTAACATTTTTTACTGGACAGAAAGCAGATAATTTTCGGCTTCTGTCTCTCTTATATACATTTTTATTATAAGGGGTTGGGCCCCCTACTGAATACCCATTTCATAATCCACAAAAGAAAGAAGAAATTGATATGAGAAGGATATATGCGGCCGACGAATGAGGTTATATAGAAATACATTAGAAAGTCCCATAACGACATGTGGTCAGCATCATTTTATCATCGAATAAAAAAGAATATCTGACAAATGACGAGATGGGGTAGATTAGATAAATAAGGGTAGGGAGGACAGTATTTCATTTTGACCAATACTTGTACAGTAAAATGTACATTCATAAATGTACAAAGACAACTCCGATAGCACAGAATTAATACTTAATTTTTTTATAACGATAACTACGTTTTATTAATTTGTCACATTTACCTATCTTTTAGATTTTTGTGTTTCTTAGAATAGATTATGATTGTCGGCCTTTGTGGCTCAGTTGGTAAGAAATCCTAAATGAAAGGTTCCGGGTCCCGATGGAGACACAGTTTTTCATTGAGTTTTCAGTCTGGATCTGTGAGACGATAAATTTGATATCACAAGTCTCCGGAATGTAGCAATTATGTGTTTTTTTGACAAACTTTTAACATCTACGAAGAGACGAAGTTGGAATATTATAGAAGAATCAGTAACTCGAGGCACCTACGGGGCTTACGACCTGTCATCGGACAACTTCGACTCTATTGAGATGTTAAAAAGTTTGTCAAAAAAAATATCGTTTGAGTCCCGACAGGGAAATAAATCCAATGTTTGCGCATACGCAATTAAAAAAAATATTCCAATTAAGAATAAACACATTAAGTAGGTACATATTATGAAGATAAAACTAAAAATGCAATTAAAAGGAACACCAAAAACACTATCTATGTATGTACATACGATTTGTTTTAAATACATTGAATACATAATAATTAACCATTTGCTACTGTACTAAATTCACTCGAAGCTTCACGTTGGTTGAGTTATTTGTAAGAGATTGCATCATGGCAAAAATGCTTTTGTATTTTTTTGTTAATTTTCACATTCTTTTGATGATAGGTAGATATAAGAAATTGGGAACCTCCACAAAACGGTATAAAGAGGATCTATGGAGGCAACAACTCGGCAGCAAACTCTGGATAACACCATCTGAGGAAGTGGACACCACGTTTGGTCTGGACTTTCCAACATGGAGGACCCTTAACAAAAGAGTGGGGGTGACGAGATGTAAAAAGAAACCAACAGAGGTGGGGATTTCTGGAGGGAGAAGATACACTGCGGAGAGGAACAGGATGACACCCATCTCTTAATATGCCCACAAATGAAGACGACATGCAGCACAGACGACTTAAAAACAGTCAACAACAAGGCGACATCCATTGCTACCTATTGGAGTGGCAAGGTCTTAGATCTGGACCCGCAAAGTAGGTAAGTAAGTATTGATAGGTTAATAAGCCTTTTTATCACAAAATTTATTATATATAATAAATTTTGAACTGATAAAATCGCACCTGCCCCCGTAAACAACGTGTCATTTAACTCAAGAAAAGAAACAAGAAAAGATAACTCAATATATGAAAGAAACAGTTGCCAGCCACGTGACAACTGTAACTTCCATATATTGAGTTATCTTTTCTTATTTCTTTTCTTGAGCTAAATGACACGTAGTCTAGGGATGCTGATCTTTATTAATTTCGGACAGGAGAAAGGTCGATTATTTCGCCTGCTAAATAAATAAATAATTTAAAAAAATTCTATTTTTTGTAATATGTTTGTGACAAAAGAGCTTTTCACAATCATTAATTTAAATATATATTTTTTTGTTTATTCTTTATGAGAAAATAGCTGTAATATTGGAATTTGTGATCTGAATATAATATATTATTACTACAAGAGGTTTTCAAAATCAATAATTTGAATTAATTCTATTTTTTTGATTATTGTTTGTGACAATGAGCGTCCCAAATAAATTATTATATTCGAGTTCAACACGATATCAGATAAACACATTATTTAGAAACATTATTTTGCAAATTTATCCGCGTTGACAATATTTTTTTCTTTTGATAAATCTGGAACGGAATAAAAGTTTAGTTCTCATTTCCAATCGACCGAGCGAGAAGTTATCCAAAAAAAGACGATAATTGGAAAAGTCGGCGACGAAAATTAGATAACAAATATGAGAGGCGAGGAAAAAAAACACACACAGCCCGGAGAAACTTTGAACCTCATCTTGTTGCTAAGAAATTTAGTAGAGTATCGTCTCCAAAGAAAAAAAACATGTACGACATTGCTACCTACCTACATTCATACATACCTTTTGCTAACTAACATAAGCGGCTTTTGCCAGATACTTCGGTCTCTACGTCGAGAACTCGCGGAGATAACAGCGGATACAGAGTCTCCGAATGAAAACTTTTACTGCGGTACGCACCGTCATTATATCTTATAATTTTGAAGTTTATATGCAAACATTGTCACACGAAACTCAAACATACAAAATGCCTGCGATTATCAAGAGATCTTACCTCTAAAGCTGGGTTGTTTCATTGAAATTATTAGCAATAGTATAGTTTAAATACTTTCATTTCATAAAATTGTTCAAAATTGGTCGTTTGATGGCATTATATTTCAATAAAACAACCAAAGGTATTAAAAATATTATGATTTCAAAGTATTTTAAGAATACTTTTACTTAAATCTGTGTTCGAGAAACACAGCCTTAGTATCTCTCATTAATAATCATAAAAACCGTTCTGACGATGCTCGTCGAAGAGCGATGTATAATTCTTTTCTACTCTCCCTTCTTCTAACAATTTAAATTGAAAATTCATTGTATTCACTTCTATTAAACCTCAATTTTGTTAAAAAAAAAGCACCCAAGTACCTACAGTGTTTCAAATCACAGTACAGCCATATCTGACTTTTTTTTTATCTATAATTAACAAAAATAGTTTTTTTTATTTATTAAACTTCATGTACAATAATGTGTACAATGGCGGGTTTACAAGGCAAGTTCTTCCAACCAACCCATGCAAGGTGAGGCTATACATAATCAAAGTCTAAATGAAACTTAATTTGACAAAACTAATCCAATACTAGATAGGTACTTCAAAAACCCAAAATGTTTCCAAATCTGTGGAAAAATATTGTGTTCTAATTAATTTGTTAATTTTCAAAACGTATTTCTATTCTGTTATTACAAAAAAAACAAGAATTTTTTATTAGGTTAATTATAATAATTTTATGTTATTTTTTAATTTATTTGGCAGAACCTGAAGTGGTCATGGTCATGGGCGGGACATATTGCAATGAAGGACTAAAGATGGACCAAGAGGATCCTGGAATGGAGACCACGCGAGGACAAAAGAAGTAGTGGCAGACCAACTACGCAATCTCTGATGTCTGATGACATAAAGAGGGTTGCTGGTGACTGGATGCAGAAGACCCAGGATAGAGAAACCTGGAAAGATATGAGGGAGGCCTATGTCCAGCAGTGGACCGAGACGGCTGGATAAAGTAATATAACCTATAGCCTTTCGAACAACTGATACGAACTATGTCAAATAATATTAATTTAACATGCAGCCAATCACATGTTTCCACATCCTGGAAACCTGTAATATTCTTATCGTCTCACAGATCTAGACTGACAATAATAAAAATCTTTGTCTCCGTCGGGAATCAAACTCGAAATCTTATGCTTAGGAATCCGACAACCAATTGAGTAACATATAATAAATTTTTCACCATAGTATAATGAAGTAGCAATTGGCATTTTCCTAAACATTTATTCTACCGCACATTTTTGCAGAGATGAGAGTTCCAAATAATCAGGAAATGATCTGCCGTCATCAATCTAGACTATATGAATAATTAAGTTATTCTGCTTTTATTAATTAACATTCGATATCTTCATCAACTAGTACATAAATAATTAACAGATTGACTAACATTTTTGTAACATTTTTCATCATTGAAATATTTCCAACGAGAATGGAAAACCTTTGGTCAGATTCGATCTGTGACAAACTTTTGTGAATGTGTGAAATGGTGCTTTTATATTTTCCAATGAAACGAAAAATATTCACGGAATAAAATGTTATTCAGTGACATGGAAAATGATTTGCAACACGATAGCTTTGGTGAAATTACTAGTTTAGTTCGCTAAATGAGATAAAATCTTTATTATAGTATTCCAAACAGTAAATATGCGATGAAAATTAACACCGATCGTTCGGGGAAAATTCTCGCCTGGTCACCAACAAAGGACGCATTTTCCATTTTACTTTTCAAATAAAAAAAATTTAATTATTTTTGAACAGTCTGATAAATACGTGCATTCTATTGGCAGGAAACTAGTTGTATTGAAATAATTGTTCAACAGTTATTCCCGAATACTTTGGATGATTTAATACAAAACCATTGAAATGTCTGATTAATACGCCAACAGTGTCACGCTAGCAATGGGCTGGTTATGTTGCCAGACAGGGAATGGATAGATGGGCATCCAGAGCTCTGAAATAGAGACCATGGGATATGAAAAAGAAAAGAAAAAGAAATATGAAAAATAAGGCCTCAGAAAGGGGGGATGGGGGGCGATGATATTGTCCCAGTCGATGGAAGGAGATGGGACCAAAGAATGACGAATGAAAGTACTTAGAAGAACACTACATTCAGCAGCGGAGAGATGGCTGAAGAAAATTCTTTATTATGTATGTTACAAGGTGAAAACAAAGATCGAAAATAAGTTTGGAAACATCATCGCCATCGATCTTTTCTTTCCCCTTAGCGCTTTTATCCCGTTTCTATCGGGGTACGCTTTGACCATGATCCTGGAATTGGCGAGTCTGGTTATTACATTGAAGCGACTGCCATCTGACCTTCGTAACCCTTAGAAAGGGGAACCAGACAAATTGGATCATGGCTACATATAGCTAGCGATATAAATCCGCACATAGATTTTTTTTTAAAAATCCAGAGGTGCGTGCCCCGCCCGGATTGAAGTATGTCAACTTTGCTTCTTTTAATCATCGCCATCGATCGAGGACAATAAAACTTATTTGTCACGCGATCTATTGAGAAATTGATCTCTATACATGAGGTGACAATGCTTTGGCATAAATGTGATCTCTCCTATGCGAAGTCGTTTCAACACCCTGATGTTTTAAGTATTGAAAAATACAATCACAAATAAACCTACAATATTAAAGAAAACAATACAAGTAATTATATTTGAAATTATTGAAACGAGTGTAGGTAGTTATATAAAAACAAAATGCGAAGATACATGCAAAGAAAAATATATAAAAAATTACAAGAAACGAATATGGTTTTCAATGAGGTATTTAGTTTTATCATGTTTGAAATGTCTAAAAAAATAAATTACTTAAATTAAACACAAAACACTGTACTTTGTATATTTCCACAAAAAAAAAACAAGTGGAAATATACAAAGTTTAGTGTTTTGTGTTTAATTTAAATAATTTATTAAATTTGACTTTCCACAAAGTTGAAGTCTCCACGTTTGATTATTTGTCTAAAAAAAACATTAGTAGTTTTTTTATGATCTCAAACTGATTTATTATAAACCAATCACAATTCATTTCATTCAAACTAAAAATAAGTAATCGAATATTTTTATTATTGCATATGCGCAAACATTGGATTTTTTCCCTGTCGGGAGTCAAAGATTTCCCGGTTCTCCTACAATAAATATTCCAACTTCGTCTCTATTGAGATAATTAAAAATCTGTTTAAAAATGAGTGTTTTGATATATGAAGATGAAGCAGTCGCTTTGAAATTGGTCTTATCAAATGTTCCACAAACTTATTTCCGAAAATTTTATTAATATGTTTTATTCAAGACTAGATAGAAATCCTTTATTTGGAAAATATTCATTAGCAATCTTTCTGATTAATTTTGAAATTAAAGGAATGTGATCAATTTTGTAAAGTACATATGTTATATAAAATGACGTACAAATCAGAATGTACCTACACGAGTCTTCATACTCTTTTGTACTCAAAAAATATTTGTAATTCAGAATATTAAAATTTGTAGCGAATCGTGTGAAAGCGGCTCCAGGAACTTTATTTTTTCCCTCGGCTAGATGACGTGGTAAGTTTCCGTTTCTCTGTTTTGTTATTCAGGCATTGTTGTAAAATACAAGTTATCTGCCTCCCCGCACCACCGCGCCGCGCCGGCAAGAGAAGACATTCGCCAAGGTTTTCCCAAGTGTTGGAGCACCAACAACTTTTCCCGTAAATGACTTACACAGAACCACCGGGAAACGTTATTGGAAAAAATGCAGAGTACGTTTCCGACAATAAAAATAATCAAGACCAGATGAGTTAAGAATAGGTAGGTACACGAGAAAATGTAAATGTAATATTATTGTTCGTCTGAGAAACTTTTCGACTTCCATTCTCTTTATTTTTATAATACTTTGAGAAAAGTATGTCAACTTTGCTTCTTTTAATAACTTGCCGAGAGGGCGACATTGTGTTTCTTCAGATGCAAGAATAAACATGATTTCGTTTTATATTAAAGTTTCATAGTTGTTTATTTTTCTTTCATTAAGTACGTATATTTCCATAATATTGAAACGTGAAATTCGTAGTTTATTTTTGTGCATAACTTTCTCTTTTATAACTATGTAAAACAAATAGTAAATTTGATAGATACAAAAGAAAATGGTCCTTTTTTCAATTTCGATGGACAAACTATTTATTACAAGTTTTTTCTGTGTTTTCAGTTCATATTTTTCAGGACAATCAACGTAAGTATTCACCGTGTCGCAACTAATTATTGGGTGCGTGTCAAATTCGCATACGACAAATTATATACCAATTAACTTATATGTAAGTCGCCTGAAAAGCTATTCAACATAAAATAAAATTTGAAAACAAAGTGTTTCCTGTTTTCTATTTTGTAAGAATTAATTTCTCGGTGCGCTATAAATAAGTACACAAGGGTAAACTCGGCAATGCTTTGTTAGCGGCACGTCTGATACTAAAATTTAACATGTGCATTCCGCGAGAAAATGTTGGGCGTAACGAAGCGACATCTGTAGTCTGTAGTTGGAGTATATTGTGGTTACAAACCTTTATAGTTCTTGTCAAGTCATAAACCTGCCGTATTACAAACAGTGGATCTGATACTAGATACTTACAATTTATTAGTGTAGCTACATACCTTCTTGTATAGATGGCACTTTGGTACGCCTCAATAAACAACGGAAATAATAATGCTGTATACTATATTCAGGTCACATAATTATTATTATTATATTTGGAAAGTGTCCGCTTATTATGAATACGAACATAGGGAGAGAAAATGTTTGTATTAGGAGATTGTATGGATTTTTATACTCAAAAGAGATTTTCTTTCTCGCGGTGATGTACTCTAGTTGATAGAAAGTAACCTAGTTCATACAAAGTAATCTAGTTTACAGAAAGTTATCTAGTTGATAGAAAGTTATCTAGTAAGTTGATAGAAAAACATATTTTATTTTATTTAAGTACACAAATAATGACTGGACAGTTTAAAAGTGATACAGAATACAAAAAAAAATCATAGTCGCGCCCAGCAACAATTCCATGAATACATTATCACCTTATTAGGTACCTAGTATAAGATAAAAGAAGGAATAACAAATGAGTTAAAAGTTTATACTACAAAATGCAACAAAGTGTGAGTGTGTCTGTTTGTGTGAGTATGCGTGTCTGTGAGGGTGAGCAATTTCTGTGAACTTTTATGCGATTCACCCAATTCATCGGCGTGGTAAGTTAAAATTAGAGTGGAGTACTTAATAATTTATTCTTTATTGTAATCAATGGGGAGTTCTGCTTAACTAATGTTGGAGTCAAAACGGGAAGTGCGGTATATGAAGGAATTCTGTCTGGCATTAGTGGTGGAGATGGGGAGGGAAAGTAAGTCAGTCAGTCTAGTTGATCTTGTTGGCACTCTCAGAATCAAACGTTCTAGCAGATCAGGACAGTCAACCGTTGAGTTTGCAATTTTGAATAAAATAATTATATCTGTTATAGCTCTGCGGCTCTCGAGTGATGTAATATTGTATCGCTTCAAGGAGTTGTTATCAAAAAGAGACTTGATATATTATCTGACGATTGATCTGATTTTCGTTTTTTTTACAACTAAACAAATGAATACCGCGTAAATGTAAAGATGTGTGTTCGAGAACAGTGAAAAGGGAGGGTTGGAGATGACGTAGATACTTTAAAATATACGCAAATGTAGGTAAGTAACTACTTTGTGACTTAATTGTAAGAGTCAAAAAAGAAAGAGGCGTTGTACGTTGTACGTATATTATACTACAATACATATCTATATTTGTGTATATTTCAGCTTTATAATCCCTTAGCGCTCGTTGGGGGTTCTTACATAAGTATTAGCTATTCCGCTGGACCTTTTCATTCTGTTGGGAAACAATTGCAACAAAAGTCACGCTTACCCTGTAGGCAGGCTGAAGTACCCTACCATGATTTATTGCTATTTATTCATGCTCGTTGAATGTAATTTACCTTCATTTTAATGACAAACGACACGTAAATATTGCGTATATTTTCTATTCTCCGCCATTGTTACGGGACCTTCTCTCCCAATCTTCTCTGTTTGCTTTCCCAGAACCAAAGTAATGTTTCGCAGTTCCGTCATTTCGTTTGACATTCGCTAAATGCGAGTTGGGAGATTATAATTTATGGTTTATGTGTATTCGTTATTTCTTCTCACCGAATTGAAATAGAAATAAGGACCTTCCTACATATAATTTGTATTTTTATATATCTATGGTTTTATGAAAATAAGATAAATTGCTACTTTACTTCAATTACTACAAAACTTTTGCTACTTAATAACGCTATTTCTTTTCGTTATATGGGGTATGTGCAGCCTCGAAAAGGAAACTTCATAGAGCGAGTCCGGGTAGTGGAAATATAGCTTTCCAACCAATTAGTGCTCTGAAACATTCAGAATTTGTGTATTCCCTAAGACAATGCACGTTTAAACTGTTTCCAGCTTAATTAATTTGATGTTTGGATAAAATTGAACAATTTTGTATTTCTGAACCTGAATTTTGGGTGATGCATAATGTTCAGGCATTATTAATATCGTTATAAGATCGATTTTCATCTTTGAAATGGGTAACCACATTTTTTTTTATTCACATGATTTATTAATAATTTATGTGTTTTAATACTTGATAACATACAAAATATCTTCAATAAGGTTTCAATCACAGGTTTTATGAAAAAGGAGAGTCAAATATACAGTTCCGGTTTGCCACCATTGATAAGTGAGCTATCTACTTTTGTTACACAAATATTTTTTTTTATTTATTTATTTATTTCATCTCACAATTAAAATTTTTGAAAAAATAAAACACAAATGTATTCAATCTCACTAGGAAAAAACCTGTATCGAGGTTAAATACAATCACATTTTTGTGAGCGACATAAATACAGAGTTTACTTAGTCTAACATTTTACAACAATAATAGATATCAACAGTATGTACATATTATATAGGTATATATCTATACAAAACAAATGTATTCAACCTCACTAGGAAAAAACCTGTATCGAGGTTAAATATAATCACATTTTTGTGAGCGACATAAATACAGAGTTTACTTTGACATTTTACAACAATAATAGATATCAACAGTACATATGTACATATTATATAGGTATATATCTATACAAAACAAATGTATTCAACCTCACTAGGAAAAAACCTGTATCGAGGTTAAATATAATCACATTTTTGTGAGCGACATAAATACAGAATTTACTTAGTCTAACATTTTACAACAATAATAGATATCAACAGTATGTACATATTATATAGGTATATATCTATACAAAACAAATGTATTTAACCTCACTAGGAAAAAACCTGTATCGAGGTTAAATATAATCACATTTTTGTGAGCGACATAAATACAGAATTTACTTAGTCTAACATTTTACAACAATAATAGATATCAACAGTATGTACATATTATATAGGTATATATCTATACAAAACAAATGTATTCAACCTCACTAGGAAAAAACCTGTATCGAGGTTAAATATAATCACATTTTTGTGAGCGACATAAATACAGAATTTACTAAGTCTAACATTTTACAACAATAATAGATATCAACAGTACATATGTACATATTATATAGGTATATATCTATACAAAACAAATATATTCAACCTCACTAGGAAAAAACCTGTATCGAGGTTAAATATAATCACATTTTTGTGAGCGACATAAATACAGAATTTACTTAGTCTAACATTTTACAACAATAATAGATATCAACAGTATGTACATATTATATAGGTATATATCTATACAAAACAAATGTATTCAAACTCACTAGGAAAAAACCTGTATCGAGGTTAAATATAATCACATTTTTGTGAGCGACATAAATACAGAGTTTACTTTGACATTTTACAACAATAATAGATATCAACAGTATGTACATATTATATAGGTATATATCTATACAAAACAAATGTATTCAACCTCACTAGGAAAAAACCTGTATCGAGGTTAAATATAATCACATTTTTGTGAGCGACATAAATACAGAATTTACTAAGTCTAACATTTTACAACAATAATAGATATCAACAGTACATATGTACATATTATATAGGTATATATCTATACAAAACAAATATATTCAACCTCACTAGGATAAAACCTGTATCGAGGTTAAATATAATCACATTTTTGTGAGCGACATAAATACAGAGTTTACTTAGTCTAACATTTTACAACAATAATAGATATCAACAGTACATATGTACATATTATATAGGTATATATCTATACAAAACAAATATATTCAACCTCACTAGGATAAAACCTGTATCGAGGTTAAATATAATCACATTTTTGTGAGCGACATAAATACAGAATTTACTTAGTCTAACATTTTACAACAATAATAGATATCAACAGTATGTACATATTATATAGGTATATATCTATACAAAACAAATGTATTCAAACTCACTAGGAAAAAACCTGTATCGAGGTTAAATATAATCACATTTTTGTGAGCGACATAAATACAGAGTTTACTTTGACATTTTACAACAATAATAGATATCAACAGTATGTACATATTATATAGGTATATATCTATACAAAACAAATGTTTTCAACCTCACTAGGAAAAAACCTGTATCGAGGTTAAATATAATCACATTTTTGTGAGCGACATAAATACAGAATTTACTAAGTCTAACATTTTACAACAATAATAGATATCAACAGTACATATGTACATATTATATAGGTATATATCTATACAAAACAAATATATTCAACCTCACTAGGATAAAACCTGTATCGAGGTTAAATATAATCACATTTTTGTGAGCGACATAAATACAGAATTTACTTAGTCTAACATTTTACAACAATAATAGATATCAACAGTATGTACATATTATATAGGTATATATCTATACAAAACAAATGTATTTAACCTCACTAGGAAAAAACCTGTATCGAGGTTAAATATAATCACATTTTTGTGAGCGACATAAATACAGAATTTACTTAGTCTAACATTTTACAACAATAATAGATATCAACAGTATGTACATATTATATAGGTATATATCTATACAAAACAAATGTATTCAACCTCACTAGGAAAAAACCTGTATCGAGGTTAAATATAATCACATTTTTGTGAGCGACATAAATACAGAGTTTACTTTGACATTTTACAACAATAATAGATATCAACAGTATGTACATATTATATGGGTATATATCTTTACAAAACTAAATGTACAGGGTGACCATGATAAATATAGATGAATAAAAAATATAAAAGAAATTAAAAAATATAAAATAACAAAAGTTAAAAATAAAAATATCACTTCAAACAAAGAATGTCAAGGAAGAAAATACACTTTTATAATCCTCTGTCCATACAAACGCCTTAATATATCTTTAAAATTGGTGTAAGGAATCACATGTTTTAATATGGACAGGAATGACATTAAACAAAAGAGGAGCCTGAAAATTATAATTTCTTTGACCAAAAGAAGTTTTAGGAGAAATTGCCATGAAGTTAAGTGAAGTGCCAGTTCTAGTTGGTCGGATTTCTTGAGTTATTTCAGCTGATTTAATACATTATATACATTAGGCACTTACAATTTTGCAATATTTTTTGGATTGACGACTTGTAGAATATTTAATTGATCAAAACATATTTTAAATAAATTAAAAAACTAAGCACATTTTTATGTGTTATGATATAATACATAACAATACATATTTGATCACGGTGCTGATAACTATTATCAAAAACATTAAACAACCTATTGTACTGAATATGCTAAATAAGTTTAACTATTTTATTATGATGATAAGTGACGTAAACGCTTGATGGTGATTAACTAAAATTTAGTCATGATTTCGTTATTGGACAATGAAAATCATTTGAGATTTTTTATAATTAAAAATATGAAAAGAATCCAAGGAGAGAATGTGAGATGAAGAAAATTATAATCAGTACGATTTTGATAACTAGAATCGAAATTTTGGTAACTAGAATTCTATCCAAGAAAACAATCCAAGGAGACAAAGTGAGATGAAAAAAAATATAACCAGAACAATTTTGATAACTAGTGGATGATTTTGATAACTTTTAATTTTAATTTAGTATGCTTCGCGGGCAACTAACAGATACTATGTCAAATATTTATTTAACATGCTACCAATAATAAGTTGCCACCTTCTGGAGACTTGCGATATTAATCGTCTCACAGATCCAGACTGAAAACACAATTAAAAACTGTGTGTCCACCGGGAATCGAACCCGGGACCTTTGGATCAGCACTCAGATACCTAACCAACTGAGCCACGAAGGGATGATTTTGATAACTAGAATCCAAATTTCGATAACTAGAATCCTATCCAAGAATAGAATCCAAGGAGAGAAATGTGAGATGAAGAAAATTATAACCAGAACGATTTTGAAAACTAGGGAATGATTTTGGAAAATCAAATAAATGATTGATAAAAACAACTAACGTAGATGATACACAAGCGAATGAAAGAAATTACCACTTAATGCAACGCTTGTTTAAAATCCACCTAAGAAGTCAATGACATTCCAAGAGACACATTATATGTACATTGATGTGCCAGGTGATATGATGGATATAAAAATAGACGTCAAAAGTTTCAAAGTCCAATAACTATTGTATCGTTTTGATGAACCCTACTGATGAAGGCATGAGGTACACAAAAGTGGTTTCAACTTACCGACTGGACTCTCCTCGTTCCAAAAGGAGTCATCGAGGGTGTAGTCGGCCTCTGAAAATATCAAAAAAAGATAACTGTCATGAAACCGCATAACAAGTTCAAGCACTATTAAAGAATCTATCAAATGGCTACTTGCATTTTAAATAATAATTATAATAATAAACACTTCCTTGCACCCTGCGCAAGTTCGAGTTTATTTCCATATGGCAGTTTCTTCCAGCTAACTATGTACATAACTTAACATTATGCACATAAATACATATGTTATTGAAATACATATTGGGGCTTATACAGTTAGGCATATTTTATTTTATTTTACTTTTTTCTACGTCGAAACTGAAATTTTACAATAATTTTTAAATTATCTTCCCGAATATTTAGATCTCTCAAACCTTTGAGAGATTGATTTATAGGTTTTTTTTAAAGAATGAATATGTCTTTGTAACAAGTACATACACATCCTCATACATTCTTTTAACGAAGCAGTAATGCTTGTGCCATAGGTGAAAGAATTCGGTCGTGGCAGGATTCGAACTCGCAACAACTGGATTATTTACACTGCGCGCTAACCGCTGTATCTATAAGTATATTCAAAAGTTCAATTATATATTTTGTTGTAGTAATGCAATTTTTTGTGATATAAGACATCAACTCAAATAAAAACTGGAAAAATTCCACTTTCAAGTCGCCAAAAAATTATCTCTCAAATATTTCACCGAAATTATTTCACCGAATTGGACAAATTTTCATAAAATAATAAATTAAACTGTACATTGGAACGAGAATTTCTAAAATTTCATCGTATATCAGTATACATTATAAAAATAAAAAGGATTATTATTCTGATAAAAATATTTTTTTCCTACACAGTATTATTATAATTTGAATGTTTTTTTAACATAGCAAAGAATTTGTGTGTTTTCGATGACAATGCATGTTAAAAGGTGTTTTCAGCTTCATTTGTTTTTAGCTTGATTCAATTGATATTTTGATTAAATTTAACAATCTTGTATTTCATAGAAACTCAGTGTATGTAATTGTCAAAGTACCATTCATATCGTTTCACATTATGTATATTCCGTATATATGAATTTGTTTTTAGCTTGATTTGTTTGATATTTTGATTTAATTAAACAATTTTGTATTTCATAGAAACTCAGTGTATGTAATTGTCAAAGTACCATTCATATCGTTTCACATTATGTATATTCCGTATATATGAATTTGTTTTTAGCTTGATTCGTTTGATATTTTGATTTAATTAAACAATTTTGTATTTCATAGAAACTCAGTGTATGTAATTGTCAAAGTACCATTCATATCGTTTCAAATTATGTATATTCCGTATATATGAATTTGTTTTTAGCTTGATTCGTTTGATATTTTGATTTAATTAAACAATTTTGTATTTCATAGAAACTCAGTGTATGTAATTGGCAAGGTACCATTCATATCGTTTCACATTATGTATATTCCGTATATATGAATTTGTTTTTAGCTTGATTCGTTTGATATTTTGATTTAATTAAACAATTTTGTATTTCATAGAAACTCAGTGTATGTAATTGTCAAAGTACCATTCATATCGTTTCACATTATGTATATTCTGTATATGAATTTGTTTTTAGCTTGATTCGTTTGATATTTTGATTTAATTGAACCATTTGGAGTTTCATACACAGTAAACAAAGTTATGCGTTACCGGCTGAGTGATAATAACATTTGAATTTAATTCAGTTAGATGCAACAATAGACCAAGAGCCAGCGACTGTCAAATTTACGTTAAAAGTATAAAGACCGATTTTTTTCTGTTAAAGGATACCTTTAAAGTTTAATTAATTGTTATCATGTCTCTTTGAATGTGTCTGTCGGGGAGTCTCATCAACCAATGTGTCTGTCAATGAGGGGCGTGATTTCTGATCATAAAAATCATGTTTTATACTATTACGCTTCATACTTGTTTAAATATCAATTTTAAATAATTTGAAGGCTGTTATCTCCGAAAGCCACCACTACTCAGGGTTTATACTATCCAATCATTGTTATCTGATATGGTACCCTTTTACAGAAAAAATAGCCTTTATACTTCGACTAAAGTATAATTTTTGTATGGACCCACTATACAAATTGACGTATGTCTAGAATCGAGGGATCTTATGTGCACTACTATAATATTTTACCGTTTTTACATGTTCTCAATGTAAAGGCAGTTCATAATAATATAAGTTCATCCCTTGACATTATATAACTATAAACTATATTAAAAAATGAAAAATTTATTCTTCTTCTTCTTTTGAATAGACCTTCAGGTCTATTTTTTAAGAGGCCTGCTCTTCCTGCGAAGTGGACCCCCAGCTATCCCTCCATCTTTTTGGCGGTCTACCGCGAGGGCGGGTTCCGTGAGGCTGATTGTGAAGCACGATATGAGGAAGTCTGGTGCTGTCCATCCTTTGGACATGACCATACCAGTCCCTCCTCCGCTGCCTGCTCCATCTGATGATATCGTCAACCTCACATAGTTCCCTTATTCTGGAGTTCCTCACTCGGTCTCTCAGGGTTTTGCCTGCAATAGCTCTCAATGTCCTCATTTCTGAAGTCCTCAACATTTGTTTGCTTCTGACTGTGTCTGCTCGTGCCTCTATACCATATGTCATCACTGGTCTTACGCATGCTTTGTAGATTCTCACTTTGCTTTTAATGGCCATATCCTCATTTTTCCAAATAATGGATTTTAGGGCGCCCGAGACTGCAGCTGCCTTGTTGATTTGGCTCTGAATTTCTTCGCAGAGGTCAGCATCTTCTGTTATGTCAATTCCTAGGTATCTAAAGGTATTAACCTATTCAATGGGGTTGTTGTATATAGTCAGATTGCATGCTATGTGTGTTTTTGTGATTTATTGATTAAGTAATTTTATGTATGCTAGTGAAAAATCGATTACAAATTAAATATGTAAAAAAAAAATTCGGTATCTTTTTTTACTTTTAAAATGTTTAAACTACCTATGCTTGTTAATTTTGTTCATCAATCTTTAAAATGCAGCGTTATAATAAATAAATTTATAATAAACTTAAACAATAGGATGAATCGGATTCAACGAATAAATTATTACATTACATCCAATGATATATAAAAATAATTGATACGTTACTTGTGTTAAAATTTAGTAACAAAAAGTAAGGAGTAGGTATATCTCACTTAATTCTTATGTTGTAATGTTCGTACATATTGTCGTAGTCAAAATGCCATCTTGTGTGATAAAAACAAGATAAAATTACACTAGATCTGTGAAGGAACGGCCAGATATATCATATCAAGCTGTATGTTAATTCGATAACTAATTTTTTTATAACGTGTCTATATATACTTATCCTGCTTATCGTATTTTTATTTTGTTATATCATTCTTCTACCTCATATGTTATTATTATTATTATTTAAATTTATTTACTTTTTTTTAGGTCAAAATACATATTTTTTCCTCTATGTATTTTTATTTTGTTTTTTCTACTTCTTTTTTACTTGTTTCTTTAAATTAATTCATATTTCAGAAGATTAAGATACATTTTTATTTTTATTTACTTTCTATATTTTATTTATTGATTGTTGTATATTATTATTCGATATATGTGTGTATTTTTACATTTTCATGAAGATTTAATATGTTATTTTATTTAAGTATCTGTTTGTATGATGTTTGCGAGTTTATTGGGTGAACGGAGAATTAATGTATTTGACTGCAAAATACATAGTTTAGAACCGAGACGTTGCTTATTGTTGTGAGTCGCCTGATACATTTGTGGGTAGACTGTATTCATGGTGTCGTGGCCAGTACCTACATTTTTGCCTCGTTCAATGTACCTGTTTTTATTTTATTGCATTATTTAGCATTTGTTTTATTGCATATCATTTTTTTATCTGGTTTTTTCACTCTTGTTATAATTCATAATATTTTAGATACATTTTTTTTTCATTTGTTATGGGCACGTACATATATATATCTAAAGTAATAAAGCAATCAAAATGTTAGTGTCTGTGTGTGTGTGTGTGTGTGTGTATGTGTGTGTGTGTGTGTGTGTGTTTGTCTCACGCCTTCTGAAAAACCAAGAGCATCTAAAAATCTAATTTAAGTGCGAACATGTACCAGTATACCTGATGCAGTGTCACGCTAAAAAGAATGCGATAAAAATGCTGAATTTTAAAAATATTTAAATAATTATTTTTTTCATACAAAATTTTCCAAGTCATATCTGTCAAAAAAGTGTACATTTTGCACGCAAATATCTGTTAGTTTAAAAGTTAGAAGTAGGTATTTACACAAAAAAAATATATTTTGAAGTATAACTTAGCGTTTAAGTGAAAAACATGGTGAATATTTGGTATAATTATAATGTTTAACTTATTTTTAAAGTAAGCCTTTTGTACATAAACGCCGCCATTTTAATATCTTTTCATACAATATTTCATTTTCCCACCGAATGAATATGTTCTTGAAAATAATAAACCTTTGAAATAAATGTAATTATGAAATAATAAAATGAAACACAAGACATTACGGCAAGTTTTAAGACATATATTGTAAAAATGTGTTATTTATTAGTAAAGATATAGGCATAATAAAATTGCATAATTTGTAAATAATATTTGATTTTTCTGACAATTTTCATTTTTATGGCATCGAACAAACCAATGTAGGTACCTACATATTCAAAAAATGTATCCGAACCATTCGATATTACTTACATACGTGTTCGAATCGTTTCCATGGCTACAGAAAGAATGTGATATTCAAATAAAATTTGTTAGGAATCGAATTTATTTAGAAGGTTGTTGTAGGTAGGTACCTACCTAATACTATTTACTTACAAATCAACAATAATATACCTATACTGATTTCCTATAGGAAAATTATTTTATTTATTTATTTATCAACCGTTTGTCCGATTATAATGAAACTTTGGTGAATTGTCGAGCGTATGCCCAGGATAGTTTTTGGATTTAAACTTTTTTCTTATTCTTCTTCTTCTTCGTGTATTTGGTCGTTTTACCTATGAAGGGGGAGTATCCTGGGAAAAGAAGGTCCGACTGTCCCTCCATCTCTTCACAGGTCTTCCAGGACGGGTTCTGCATATAAACTTTTTTCTTCTTTTTCTTCAACGTGTACTTGGTCATCTTACCTATGAAGATGAACTATCCTGGGAGATGAAGGTCCAGTTTTCCTTCCATCTCTTCGCAGGTATCTGGATTTATTTCTTATTCTTCTTCTTCATCGTGTATTTTTGGTCATTTTACCTATGAAGTTGGAGAATCCTGGGAGAAGAAGGTCCAACTGTCCTTCCATCTCTTCGCAGGTATTTGGGTTTAAACTTTTTTCTTCTTCTTCGTGTATTTAGTCATTTTACCTATTAAGTAGAGCATCCTGGGAAAAGAAGGTTCTTTCATCTCTTCGCGGTTCTTCCAGGATGGTTTCTGGATTTAAACTTTTCTTAACCGACTGATGGGACGGGATGTAATGAAGGGAAGGGAGGCACTAAAGGGCCTGAAGGGACGGGAGGTATAAAACTGCCTGAAGGGACGGAAGGTACTGAAGGGCCTGATGGGAAGGGACGTAATGAGGTATTAAAGGGACGGGAGGTACTGAAGGGCCTGAAGCGGCGGGTCCTGGAGTCTAATTCTTTTTCTTCTTAATTTTATGTAGACCTTTAGGGCAGTTTTTATACAAACTATTTCCTATTGTCTAATTCATCTTCTTCTTCTTTTATGTATACATTTGGGTCATTTTTTTATAAAAATTATTTCCTTTAGTCTAATTATTATTCTTCTTCATTTAAGTACGTAGACTTTTGGGAGAGTTTTAATACAAACTATTTCCAATAGTCTTATTCATTTTCTTTTATGTAGACCTTTTGGTCAGTATTTATACAAACTATTTCCAATAGTCTAAATATTCTTCTTCTTCTTTTTTGTAGACCTTTGGGTGAGCTTTTATACAATCTATTTCCAATAGTCTAATTCTTCTATTAGGTATATGTATTTTTACTTATTTTATGTAGACCATTGGAATAGTTTTTTATACAAACTATTTCTTATAGTCTTATACTTATTTTTCTCTTTTTTATTTAGTCTTTTGGGTTAGTTTTAAGTCTAATAGTCTATTGTGCAGAAATATTATTAACGATATACACACTTGATGAAAATACATATGAAATGAATGGAATATGGGATGTGACGATATAACCTGCACTAGAATCTTTTCAATACTTTTGTTTAATTAAATTTAAGCCATTTATATCAGCCTATTTTGAATAATTTTCAACACCTAATATTCAAAGAATGGGGATTGTGGCCATTACTGAACTCTTCACAACATTTATATTCAAATTAAAAACTATTTACTATAGTTCAAGTCTTCTTCTTCTTCGTTAGTGAAGACTTTCAGTCAAATTGAGCAAAAATATAATGCACACTTGATGAAAAAATATAAAAACGAATGGGATGTGACCAATACTAGATCTTTTCAGTACCTACGTTTGTTTAATCAAATTTTAACCACATCCCAACATCCGAAATTACTAAATTTTCAATAGGTACACATTACAATTTGTTTTCGATGATAATATTTAAAAATGGGGGTTGTGGCCAAACCAATCTCTTTACAACGTTGATAAACAGTCATATTTAAAACCATTACGCATAGTACATGTGAGCAGAAATTGTATAAATATTATACTTCATTCACACTTTATAGCAATATATAAAAAAGAATGGGTTGTGGCCATCACTTGAACATTTTACAATACTTAAACTCAATCAAATTTCAAACCACTTTTCATAGTCTGATATTGCAAAATAATTGGGTGACAATATTATAAAAACGATTGCTTTTTCTTTCACAATTTTACATTCTTGGCCAACGGCGGGACATAAAAGCTAGTA
Organism: Molanna angustata; assembly: GCA_963576475.1. NCBI lineage: Eukaryota > Metazoa > Arthropoda > Insecta > Trichoptera > Molannidae > Molanna > Molanna angustata. Next base: position 11,310,332 of record OY754970.1, on the reverse strand, counting down.
AGGAATATATTATTTGTTCATAATTTCAACTGTAAATATATTCTTTCTTTTTCACTTTCAATATTTTATACTATACATATGCATATATTAGGTAGATATAAAAATCTATTTATATATATATATATATATATATATATATATATATATATATATAAATATATATATATATATATATATATATATATATATATATATATATATATATATATATATATATATATATATATATATATATATATATATATATATATATATATATATATATATATATATATATATATATATATATGTATAGCTATCTATATATATATATATGTATATATATATATATATATATATATATGTATATATATCTACAATCCGCGAAAATTTATATTTAAACATATATATATATATATATATATATATATATATATATATATATATATATATATATATATATATATATATATATATATATATATATATATATATATATATATATATATATATATATATATATATATATATATATATATATATATATATATATATATATATATATATATATATATATATGTTTAAATATAAATTTTCGCGGATTGTAGATATATATACATATATATATATATATATATATACATATATATATATATAGATAGCTATACATATATATATATATATATATATATATATATATATATATATATATATATATATATATATATATATATATATATATATATATATATATATATATATATATATATATATATATATATATATATATATATATATATATATATATATATATATATATATATATATATATATATATATATATAAATATATATATATATTGTATACCCACACACAGGCATCGCATTTGTGGGAATTTTGGTATTCAGTAATTGTTATTTGTAATTTTCTATGATTTTTTTGTAATTTTTTTGTTGTTTATTTAATTTTTTAAAATGTGCCAAAATTAAAATAAATAAAATAAATAAATAAATAAAAATATAAAATGTCATTGATTACATCATCATATTATTTCAATATGGACCGATAGGCACCGTCCGTCTACTTTTGGTCTCAATGGCTACCAAAGTAGACAGTCACTTAGATTGATGAAAAATGATTTGATTTATATTCTGTATCTTCCACCAATCAATCACCCGAAATTCCACGGCTCTTGACATTCCACGTTCAGCGTTCTGGACGAGGATCCACGGAGGCCGACTATCCATCAAGTTGTAAGCACCAGGAGGAAATGTACAAAAATATGTTTTATCATTATATTCAATGAATAAAAATATCGGAGGACGATATGAAATTTTGGTACTCTCGGTGGGCATAACGCCCACGCAATAAAAATAATAATATGACGTAAAAGGATTTGAAGGATAGGTAATAGGTACCTATATTTGACATATTAAAATATGAATAAAACATTACTTCTAAAACAATTCAATTAGTTTTTTAACGGAAATGACAAATGATTATTAAGAGGAAAAGTATTATCGCGTATATACGATATTCATCGCCTCACAGGTCCAGACTGAAATCACTATCAAAACTTTTGTCTCCACTGGGAATCGAACACGGGACCGTTGGATCAACAATCAGATACCTAACCAAATGAGTACATCATATAAAGTAAAAAAAAAACATAATAAAAGTATATTATTATTATTATGGTGTTAAAATTTTCTTATTCAATTTTTTTTTACTCCTCTGTACCCCAAGGGGTAAATGAATTCGCAATTTTTTAAGATATTATTTTTTATTGCATATTATAAACAAGTATCATGATTTTATTATCCCTGACGAAGGAGAGCTGAAAAAAAATGCTTAGATTGTATTCTGAAAGTTTCATCACATTGTATTTGTGTGAGAGTGTGTGCTGTGTACTATGTACGGCGTGTTTATTTTATTTATTTGATTCTTTTAAAATTTTGCAAATTTATATATCTAAAACTCACTTAGACCTCATTGGATTTTGAAAGATATCTGATTATTTTTTTTAACTGTCGAATATTTCAAAGTGACCTCAGGCTCAATCAGCTTAAAATTTGATATTTTTATTTTCAAATTAATAAAAAGGCACATAACATTCATAAAATTGCATTGAAGAGTAATCAAGTTTTCATCATAAAATATTTAAATAAAAAATATTTTTTTCTAATTTTTGGACTGCTTATTTTTGATGGAATTCCATTATCACTAACCTATATAAAATTACTTAAAAATAAGTAAAAAAAATTTTTAAATTTTTAACTTTTTTCCACTAAGTTAAAAATATTGACCACTGACGAGTTTCGCTCAAAGAGCATCTACTCAAAACACAAAGTAGATGCTCTTTGAGCGAAACGCGTCAGTGGTCAATATTAGTGGAAAAAAGTTAAAAAATTGTGTTTTTTTTACTTATTTTTAAGTTATTTTATATAAGTGAAAAAATGATTTAACAAAATTTATTTTATGACAATGCTGTAATTTTTCAATACAAAATTTGAATACTTTGTGACTTGGTAGTGAGAAGTATAGCGATGCCCACAACCCACTTGTTTTTTTAATTGAAATTGACATAACAAAGTTACCTTCTTAATTATAAAGTAATACAAATGGACTTATTTCAAATACAACTTCGTTTTATTAGGTTTTCAATATTAATAAAAATTAATTTTTTTTTAATGTTTTGTGAAATGAATAATAAAATCCATCACGCACCGTCATATTATTTTCTATCCTGTTCAGTAAAAGCGGAACAAAAATCTGGATATTATTTTATATTATTATTGCTTTTGTTCGATAAAACGCACGAGCAATTACCAAATAGCCAAACGAACCAAACGTTATTATTTAACGCATAAACGTAAAATCACAACCCTTAATTAACATAGGGCGGGGACCACCAGCAACATAAACATTTGACGTTATTTAACGAAATTGCACGTGATCTGTGTAACAATACGTACAGGTTCAATCAAGTCACGTTAAAATTTATATTTTGACGTTGTGTTTTTATTTTGGGATATTTTTTTTCAAATGAATTAATTATTTGTGTAATTGTATTATTAAAATGTCACGAGCAAAAAAACGCTTTTATATGAACAAGCCGTCTAAAAATAACTAAATTAATTTGTATACAAATGTCAAATATTTTATATGATTAAGAAAATCGAGAAATCAGTAGCATTTCGGAGAATTATGCACTGTCAATAAATCCGGAATTCACATTACAAAATCTTTATTTTCGATTTTATCAAAGGAATTATGGTTTTGATATATTAATTTCCTTTCTTTCTCAATGTGCTGATAGAGATACAACCTTTAATGCCAATCAAGAATTGGGCACCACAAAAGATTCGAACCCCCAGCCTGTCATTAAGAAACTGAAGCATAAAAGGCCGATCGAGACATAAAATAGCTCATATTTCTTTTAAAGATAATTAACACAGTAGTAACTATGGTTGATAACAATTTTATAGAAAATTAACATCTATGCCAATGTTTCGCTAAGAAAACGCGGAAGTATTTCTTTTAGTATATGTAATATGCTACAACAATGTAGACAATTTCATAGTATTATGATGCGATCCTATAATTATATGCGATCCTATAATACTAAATTCTAAAAATGTAAGAAGCATGAACAACAGACGAACATGTATAAGACGATGTATGAATGTTGATGAGGCGATGAATGTGTGTCAAGATAGAAAAATGTGGCGTCCGGTTCTCTCTGCCTACCCCGTGAGGGACATGACGTGATGGTATGTATGTATACTATAAAACTTTATACACAAAAATGGCGAACCTCGACATATTCTCAAACAGCCTCAGCACTTTCAAGCGTTTGATACAAGGAATTTAACAATCATTATGAGATATTTTTCTTTCTGCATGGTGGTTTGTTTCAATAATAGTTTTTCTGAAGCATGTCTTCAACAATACACGACGCTGTGAAAATTATAGTTATGTAGATATATATATTTTTTTTAGAAAATGGGAAATGGTTTAAATATGACTGATTGTAAAGAGACAACGTTGTAGAGTTTGGTTTTGGTCTCAACCTTCATTTTCATTTATTGTAATCGAAAGCAAATAATGTGTTTTGAAAATTTTGTAAATTTTGAATATGGGAAATGGTTTAAAATTTGATAAAACAAAAGTACTGAAATGATTCTAGTGTTGGTCACATCGTTTGTATATTTTTTCATCAATTGCAATGCTTCAATGACAGACGATGTATAATTATGTTTGAACAATGATTATTGAAATAAGTATATGCAATAATCGTCGTTGATTACTTTCAATCTTGAATCTACAAAAAAATAAATATTTAAATGGTACAGACCGCGAAATAATGTTACCATAACCGCACAATTCCGTAAAAACAAGAAATTTCCGCGGTCACGTGCGATGATTGCGAATTAAGGTGCCCGCGAACTGATCTCAAAGCAGTCCCTGGGTTGGAAAACACATCAAGGTCAGATTATATTCTTGATAAACTGTAATAAGATAATCATACTGTTCTGTTCAATTTTCACAGGATATATGTTGGTATTTTGTCTACCGTTCTTACTCCTGTTCGAGTACGGCTTAATTGAGAGTAATGCACCAATGCTCCCAAATGGATAGGTCCCAAATGGATGGTCCCAAATGGAGTCCTATCTAAATACTAAATTCTAAATACTAACCATTTTTTCATTGCACAGTCGCTCATTTAAGTTAGAAGAACACATGGCTTCCTAAGTGGAGGATGTTAAAAAAAAATTGTATGAGAATGGCATTGCAGAGACATATCTAAATATTTAGCGCATGCGCGTCGACGTAAACTAACATTTGCAAACCGTCAAAAAGTTAGGTTGATCACGAGGAACCTTACGAGTGGTTAATACTAAAATACGAGATGTTTTCGATGGATGATGATTTTAGCGACTTATGTATTTTGGCAAATATAAATTTGGTAATTTTGTCAAATCAAATACCAGAGTATTCAGCGATCTATACGAGACGCCGAAAATTCGCTTGAATTTCAGAAAAATCGCGATATCGAGCTGTCAGTGTGAAGTGTGAAGTTGGTTACATAATATGTTCGTGTTGTTATAGCAAAAAAAACATTTTGAACGTCGAACGTCAGAAAAGAGATAGATAGCTTTCTAAGCCCATAGAAAGCTATCTATCTCTTTTCTTCATACACAATCATGTGAAATTCTACGCCATCGACCTTCAGTTTGGCGTAGTATTTAGTATTTAGTTTGTGATGTGTAACGCAATTGCTAACTTAAGAATACTAAATACTCCAGTAAGGTAAGGAGTTATTATTTAGGTACCTAGGACTCTGCATTCGGGGTCATAGTCTTTGAACAAAAACAAAGCATTGAACACATTTGCTTATATCCAGTTTGGTGTATTCTGTGATGAATTACTAATATGAATTTTATATTCTACTCTGGTTAAGCCTTTTGAAAGAATATTATATTTAAGTAGATAGCTATACATCGCACAATCACCTATATTCAGAGTGTGTAACACGTCGCTGTATTCTGTATGAAACGTGATGGTTTTATCGAATTCGTTTCGAATAATTTTATGCAAGAGACCCTTCATTCTCATTTTTTATATTTTTCATTTTAGAATAAAAAATTATGACCTTGCAAATATACCCAAAACGTGACGTTACATATTCAGTCGTGAATCACGTGAATTTAATTTAAAAAATAATATAAAAGATCTCTTTCATGGTATAACCGTACATAAAAAATACACCCGTAATAGACTCCGAATAAATACACGTATTTTATTAAAACCCACCTATGTTTTTTTCTGAAAACGTCTTTCTTATATTTAATTACCAAATTACTGAAAGAAATTGCGTCAAGAAAAAATCAATGAATTATATATTTTTTGTATTTGTGTTAAAGCCTACTGTACCAATGATATAGTTTGTGAATGTTGTGAGGCCTATTACTACTAGAATATAATATGCCTTGTTCAAGAATAGTTACATGATATATTATTTATTTATTTACATAATATTGCTTCTCGGGCAACTGACGGGTACTACGTAAAATATTTTGCAAAACAAGTTGGCACATTCTGGATATTAAGGAAATGAATCATCGTACTATCTTCGTCTTAATTCTATTGTTAATGTTCCTCGTCCATTTAATATCACTCAACAAAAAACGCGTTGATTGCCAAATTGCTTATTTTTTTTCTATAACCAAATTAACCTGTGAATGTTCAACTATCAAATAAACTAATTCTTCAAATAAGTATAAATAATAATTTGTGTGTCTCATAGATACTAGAATGGCACAAATCACCCTTGATTTGGGTGGGTTGCCTAATTAATAAAAAAAATCGTCTTACAGATTCAGACTGAAAACGCAATTAAAAACTGTGTCTTCACCGGGAATCGAACCCGGGACCATTGGATCAGCAATCAGATACCTTACCAACTGAGTCACGAAGGCCGACTATGTACCTTACGCTACTATTCTAATGATCCTTATATTCATTCTTATTTTAAAATGATATGTATTTTATATATTTCTTTAATTACAATCTATCAATAATTAACCATATATTTATTCTTATTTTAAAATGATATGTATTTTATATATTTCTTTAATTACAATCTATCAATAATTAACCATATATTTATTCTTATTTTAAAATGATAGGTATGTATTTTATATATTTCTTTAATTACAATCTATCAATAATCAACCATATATTTATTCTTATTTTAAAATGATATGTATTTTATATATTTCTTTAATTACAATCTATCAATAATTAACCATATATTTATTCTTATTTTAAAATGATATGTATTTTATATATTTCTTTAATTACAATCTATCAATAATCAACCATATATTTATTCTTATTTTAAAATGATATGTATTTTATATATTTCTTTAATTACAATCTATCAATAATTAACCATATATTTATTCTTATTTTAAAATGATATGTATTTTGTATATTTCTTTAATTACAATCTATCAATAATTAACCATATATTTATTCTTATTTTAAAATGATATGTATTTTGTATATTTCTTTAATTACAATCTATCAATAATTAACCATTTTTAGACCCTAATAAATAACAATTAACCAAACATTTACTCACACATTTTGAAGTGAAGGAATTACGTAATTGTATTGTTTGTGATACCTACCAGATATGTGAATCGATCTACACAAATAATATTTTGCAGACAAATCAGATTTTTCTCTATGAATTTCCCAAGAGATATATTCTTATACATCTAGCAGATAGGTACCAACCGATATTATGAATTTTATAGCCACCCCTGGTTACGATATTAGCGGACAAAGTTGGCTTTTATTCCATAAATCGACCGATAACATTTTAACCCAGACGACGAATTATTGTGAGCCATCTTATCAATACTTAATTTATATTAACATTTGTCTCAGTAAAAAAGAACTGATTCATAGAGTACGGTCTCGGGTTTCAGTATGCATAGATCTGTGAGGCGATTGATATCGTATGTCTCCAGAATATGACAACTTGTTATTGGGTGCGTGCTCTTGATTCCTGTAGGTCGAGTCCATCGTAGAAGGCTATCGCTTCCTCTTCGACAAAAAATTCTCCAGACGCTTCTTTCCTCTGCTTTTTTTTAGATCCGAAGCAACTGAGAGAAAACTATTTTTTTTTCTGGTTACTCCACCGAGATGGGAATGTCCCAGGAGATTTTGTTCTTCCAATTATCCTTTCTCGCTATAAACAACTCATTTTCAGACTAAAATCATTCATAATGGATCTTTATCTTCATTTTTTACTTGTTGGAGGCCATTCGAGTCCTTCTGTGTAGATTTTGCTGCATCTTGTGATGTGAATTCCAAGTTTTACCTATTTCAATCTTTTGAGGGGTCCTACTTCCCTCTGGTTTTCCATGTAGAGCAAGGTGTTGTAGTTTTCAGGCCCATTCTTTCCACATAGTCTCTACAATTCTTTGTTTCCCCCATCGGACAATAAATATTTGAATATTAGGTACACATCTACCTCATCACAATGTTTCTTATTCGGCCACATATTCCTGCCATTTATTCAAAATGGATGGTAAATAAATTTTTGTAAAATTGTTATACTCAGGTGCAAAAATTAACCTTTTTCTAAAAGCAATCGTTTATAAAAAATATTAAAATAAGACACCAATAACCTCAATACCCAATTAAGACTTCGGTTCCGATCGATTTACTAAGTTGAATTCTGGAGAGAAGACTTCCAAGATAAATTGAAGCCCCTATTTACTGGGACCAAATAAGTATTTATATTTGTTTCGGTCACTTGGCTGTGTTTAGAATGAATAATCCCTGTAACGGAATAATATATTAGGCTCAAAGTAAGCCGTTCTTTCTGGTTGTCCCTACCAGGTGTGTACCTATAGTACGTTGATAAGTTTCTATTTTCTATGGAGTGTTTTCGGCATTAATCCCCCTGTACTGGGACACGAGGGCGTGTTCGAATGTGGAAATGAACCTAGAATAATAAGTGGATAAGCAGGTAGACCTGATCGGTAAATCTCCCGCGGTTTTCGGGTTAATTCAAAGGATCCCACGCCTCGGACAGTAGATACACAACGAGGATTTTCGAAAACTCCGTTTCATAGTTTCAAATTCTTGAAATATTATGTTCAAAGAAGACTGATCTATTTACTTCTTATCTTCTTCTTCTTTGTTTTGAATGTTGAGAATTGGTTGGCAGCTAATCCTTCTCTCCGCTCCAATCAGTTATTAGCGACTTAAGATATTATAGAACTCCATAAGATTATTATATCCATGATATGGGTAAACGTGGATGGTTTTGATTCCGCCTGTTCACCAGACTTGCCCTCCTCTGATTTTAAAGCATCTCAGACCGCAGCGTAAATGATATTCTTTTGACTAACAAATAATTTTCCGGTAATTGAGAGATTATTTTTATTGAATGAAAAAGTAAACATTTTATTAATTAGAGGATCGTGTACTTCAATCGAAGAGAATAATAATTCAATCAAAGATGCTGTTATAATTAATAAATCATTAAATATAATGGTATCTCATTACTTACCAAAAATATAATTAGACCAAATTATGAAAAATAATGTTCATCTTTATTAATTGAACATAGCAAAACGGAAACTAAAGAAATAGGCTTTGCAAGATCCTTTTCCAAACATAGTTAATATCTTGTCGATGTTGACAACGTATTCATACAATATATTTTAATATATTTCATGAAAAAGATTATGTGTATTTTCTGTAGCCTAGAGGAATATGATTTTGCTTTATTAACATTTCGAGTTAATAAAATTCTTGAAAAATTCGTCATAGCTTTCGGCAATGATTAAGGGTACGGTTCGTTTTACAACTAAGCTTTCGTGTTCAGCTCTTGCAATACCTATCTACATACATGCCTTTACATGTATAGTGCTGCCCTCTGCAAAATAGTTTATTATGGGGCTGACGTTTATACCGTTTGACCGTTTGTTTATACCCGCTAAGGTATATGTATTCTGTGTGTTAATTTTGCTCTAGCTCTTTAAAATTAGCTTTCTTGGAAGTCTTTTGCATTTTTTGTTATTGTATTTGTCTTTAATTTTGTGTTATTGTTTAATAAAAATGATTTGAAAGTGCGTTGTGCGGAATTGTCGAAGAAATTACGATGTGCGACCCAAAGAACACGTGTTCTCATCCCCTAAAGACGAATCTAAAAAAAATGGCTAAAAGTTGTATGCAGAAAAGAAATTACTCCAACTATTCATTCTAGGGTAAGTAACTATTGTATTCAATAATTTTTTATTTAATATTTCATTTAAAATATTCTCTGTCATTCTTGCTTAATTTATCTAACCTCTAAAATTGTATCATGCTTTTCAAAATATCAAAACATTCCCGATTGTTTTATTCAACAATAAAATCAATTAAGACGTAGTGTTTTTGTTTATGTTCGTAGTAATGCACATATTATTTTCTGGCGATTCGAAAGTTATGACATAAATATCAATAATTCTAACCTATAACATAAACTATTAATTTACGATATTCGTTCAGTAAAACATTTACAACAAGACATTTGATATTATTTTTCTTTATTAGGTATGTTTATTAAATGTTATTCTTGAAATATGCCTGCATATCTGGTTCAGGTAATGAAGATATGTAATTACAAGGAAAAAAATAAATATGTATTTATATATTATAACTTGCATGCATTACAAATGATGCATCACTCTAGATGATAGATATCCCATACAAAAATAGTTTTATAAATAATTGATTATCATACATGCCATCACGCCATGTCCCTCACGGGGTAGGCAGAGAGAACCGAACGCTACATTTTTCTATCTTAGCATACATTCATCAAATGAACTATTGATTATCCAACATATTAATATAATTTGAATTTACAGGTTTGTGAACTTCATTTCAATTCAATGGTTGGGTTGACTGCAATGGTTGGGCCATGTCTACAGGACGAGTGATGATCGTACTACCAACAAGGTTTTAAACTCCACACCAGACGGAAGAAGAGGCAGAGGCAGACCAAAAATGAGATGGCTGGACGATGTGGAGGCTGATATATGAGCGCTGGGCCTTACCAACTGGAAGAGAGAGAGTGCAGGGAGGAATGGCGACGAATCCTGAAGGAGGCCAAGCCCCACAACGAGCTGTAGGATCAATGATGATGATGATGATGAACTTCATTTCAAGGAGACAGATATCCAAAAGAAAGTTTCAATATTGAGTGGTTCACTAGAAAGGATTAATGTGCCTCTTTCTAGATGCCGTTTATTGAAAGGTGCAGTACCATCTATTCTGCCGAATTGCTCAAAATATCTTTTGGCACCATCTACATCAACCAGGGAAAGTCCTAACAGAAGGGCTAATCGCAAAGAATCAGTGCAGATGATAATGGCAATTGCCAACAGTATTGTGACTCATAATGACTATAATTTAAAAAAGACTTTCATTGACTGAGGCATTTATTAATGTAGTGAAAAAAGTTTTTGGTGACTGGAGTGTATTTATAAGAGAAAATTCGGTAATATATATTATCAAAACCTTCAACAACATTACTATTTTCTATTGTTGTAGATACTAGTTTAAAATTAAAATTTAAAAAATTATGTAAAGAAGAAAAACAATTTCATCAATGTGGCACCATCTAGAAGGCGAAAAATTTTGACTAAAAAAACATTTTTCAAATATGTATAATAGGATAAATTAAATATATTGTATTTATTTAATTAAATGTGTGAAAGAGAAGTATCAATTAAAGAGAAGTATACTTATAATGTGTTTTTATTCAATGTTTAAATGATATTAAGGATGTAATAATATGATGTTTGAGTAGATTAATTTTATATAATGTAACATGAACGTATGGTGTGATGATGTAAATGTCAATTAGGATGAATAATTTTAATGAGAACGAACTATTTGTTTAATTTTTATTGGGTTTTTATTCAATGTTATTATGACAACTTAACATTAAGGATACAATAAGTTGATGTTTAAGTAGTTTGACTGTATCTAATGTAACATGAACATTATGATGTGAATATAAATGTATTTTTCTAATGTAACGTGAACATATGATGTGAATGTAAATGTCTGTTGTATTATGAAAAACATGAAAGAAATTTATATGAAAAAGTTATGTACAAAAGGAAAGCGTGAATATTTATCTTGAATAATTCATTGTGATAATTGTAATGAAAAGGAACCACTTTTTTAAAGTTTTTATTCAATGTTTAAATGTTATTATGACAACGATAAGGATATAATAATTTGATTTAAGTTTATTTTTTATTCAGTGTTATTATGACAACTTAACAATAAGGATATAATAATTTGATGTTTAAGTAGATTAATTTTATCCAATGTAACATACACGTATGTGATGATGTAAATGTCTGTTGTAGTTTAACAAATATGAAAGAAATTTATATGAATTAGTTATTACAATAGGAGAGTATGAATTAGCGACGGGGAAAAATGAGTGATCCGTATTATTTGACCGGATCATTAAATTGAATCGGTGACTCACGGTTCACGTTGCCACAACGATCCGCTCATGACCCAGACATCACTCTCACACTTTCTATCTCATATAAAATATATCGTTAGAATGCGATACACATACCGACTCATGGCAAACATCGATTCACAACTAATTCATTATGGTTCATAAAATCTAATTCATTGCGGTTCTTAAATATGTTAAGCAATTTTAACCGCAACATACTTTGAAAAACAAATACGTAACGTCTATAATTGAATATACTATTTTGAAGGCGATCTTCGATTCACGACTAATTCATTATGGTTCATAAAATATTTAAGCAATATTGACCATTAAGTACATTGAAATGCAAACATTTTAACGCCTACATTTGCATATCATATTTTGAATCGATTTTGTTTTCTGTCATACTACGTACATGTTATGTATGATAGATAAGGATAGCTATATTTGAATCATATTGAATCGAAGAGCGAATTGATGATCCGCATAAATTTCATGAATCGATTTTAAAAGACAGGATCTTACAAAAATATCGAACTTTGCACCACTAGTATGAATATTTGTCTTAAATAATTTATTTTGATAATTGTAATGAAAAGGAACCACTTCATTAATTTTTTATTTGGTTTTTATTCAATGTTTAAATGTTATAATGCCAACGATAAGGATATAATAATTTGATTTAAGATTATTTTTTATAGAGTTTGTATTGAATGTTATTATAAAAACGATAAGGATATAATAAGTTGATGTTTCATAAGACTAATTTTATCTAATGTAACATGATTGTATGATCTGATGATATCTGTTTTATTTTGCAACATGTTACATGAAAAATGTATTTAGTTAACCAGTTTTCTTGTCAGTTTTTTTCTGGTGAAACTAATCGAACCGACGAATTTACCTAAATAAATGACATTTTTATTCCTACATAATTCCTGTTTTATTTCCCATGTTTCACTAAGGTTAGTAAAACTTATTAATAAACAGTATGAACAAATTGTTAAATGAATATATTTTGTTCAAGGTTAAAATAGGGAGTATGTAGTAATTCATAGTGTGATTATATTGTGTATATATTTACATTTTATTAGTAATGTTTACATTACTAATAATTATGAATTTTAACTCTGCATACTCCATAAGGGACAAAGAATGATTGTTATTTGAAGTTACTAAATAATAGAACCAAAAGTAAGTACAAATATATGATTGATATTTCATACATAAGTAATCCACTGCTGTGGGTAAAGGGTTATTTCATTAATATAGAATAAATTCACATTTTTTCTAAATATTATTTTTTCATTTCTTTACTTTTCTAATAGAAATGTATTTTAAAATTTAATAAAACATGTAAGAATCTTTTTGCAACATATATTATGTAGTATTGAATGACAGCTGTCAAATTCATACAAATATTTGGTCAGCCCCATACGGCGGCCCTTTTGTTTGGCTGTTAAGGCATGTATGTAGATAGGTATTGGCTCTTGTCATTCCTTCATACTGTCCTTGTTCCAACGAACCTTCCCGAAGTTTTATCTTTGATTCTCAAGAATATTTATATGATGCATAAAATATTATATGGATGATCATTTGAGAAAGAAGCAGTATATTATAATATATCTTGAAATACCTACGTAATTCTAATTCAATATTTTACATATACCAATAAATTAAAGAAAGGTACTTGATTAAACTCAGTAAAATGTTTTTTCAAAGCACAAAAAAAACTAGATTGTACTAGATTGTCAATTAATAAAATAAATAATACAACACATAAAGTATTTTTATTTATGTATGAAGTACTCAGCAAAATTGAAGAAACCAGGTACATGTTTAACAACATATCGAAAAGGTGTGCAAAATGGATAGGCCATGTGTTGTGACACGAATATCTCCTACACATCATCTTGGAGGGAATAGAAAAACTGGCAAAGGGCGTACCCGCTGAGAGTATCTAGAACAGGGCGTGTGCGAGAACATGAAGTGTACCTCTTGCATAAAGCTGAAGAGAGTCGCTGAAGACCGAGCGGTGTGGACGAAGAGATGTATTGCTTTGCAGCCAACCAACCCCCATATAAATGGTTTCCCCCATATAAATGGTTTCAATCTTATCTCACAGGACGGCACCAAACTATCAAATTCAATAACCTAAAATCATCTCCCGCTTCTGTAAAATTCGGAGTTCCCCAGGGTTCTGTGCTAGATCCGTTACTATTTATCTTATACACAAAAGACATATTTTCAATCATTGATTCCCATGGACTACTCACACACTGTTATGCGGACGATTGGCAGCTTTACTTTTATTGCACACCAGAAAATGCTCACCATCTAAAAACCATATTTCGTTAATGTATCGAAGATATCGGTGTTTGGATGTCAGCAAACAAACTTAAGCTAAACCCAACAAAGACAGAACTACTCTGGACAGCAACGCGCAAACGAAGCCATTTAATAGACACTTCCCCACTAACTTTCGAAAATTCAGATATTCATCCCAAATCCTGTGTTAAACTTCTTGGAGTCAAAATAGATTCTAATCTAAGCTTTTCAAACCAAATTAACACAGTTACTTCTTCTGATTTCTTTCAACTAAGACGTTTAAAGTCAATCCGAAGGAGTATCCCAATTGAAGCCATGAAATCTTTGGTAAACGCCTTTGTTGTCTCCCGTTTAGATTATTATAACGGTATATATGCGAATTTACCAAAGAAAGAAATGAATAAAATTCAGTCAGTTTTCAATTCTGCAGCTAGGCTCATCACTGGAGCCTCCAAATTTTCTCACATCTCGCAATCTACATTGGCTTAAAGTCCCCGAAAGAATAGAATATAAGCTTTGTCTCATGATCTTTAAAGCACTTCGTGGTATGGCTCCTACTTACCTCTCCGAACTGTGCATTCCGCTTTCAATAAATGACAGACAATCATCACTTCGTTCTGATTCTTCATCTATGGTTGGGAAATTAGTTGAAATAAACAGGGTGCACACAACTAATTTCGGCGATCGTGCGTTTGCTGTAGCAGGATCAAATGCATGGAATAAGCTCCCACACACCCTCAGACAAACCGAAAATATATCTTCGTTCAGAAAAAAACTCAAAACGCACCTTTTTCGCAAATCTTGCCAGAGCCATAATGATACAGCGTAATCAATTTTCAGCGCCCTTGAGGTGAGATATTTCACAAAAACGGCGCTATATAAATTATCCAAATTTATTTATTTATTTTATAAGATTGAAAACAAAGAAGAGAGTTTATGTAGATTATCAATATATATATATATAATAAATTGATAGATAAGATTATCATGACCTCTATTATTCTATTGACTTATTAAGTGATATACAACATTTTATAATTCTATATTTTACTAGTTTTTTTATATATATCTAAGATATCCTACATATTTTTCTTTGACATCTCTTCACTGTTCGATGTAAGCCTCCTTCAACCTTCTTCACCCTTCTATGTACTTTTTTCTCGCGACGGCAACAATATCGCTAACCAATCATTTCTAGGATCACCTACTCCTGTTTTGTCTTCGCATGGTCTCAATAATAGAATTCGTGGTGCCCATCTGTCAACTTCCTATTTTGCTATATGACCTGCCAAATGCCACCAGAGACTAGTTTCATAAAGTTTATAATGTCAAGAAGAAGAAATTTAACCAATGATTCCGCCGCATATAATTAAAAAAAATGGAAGTTTACCATCACGTTTTGAATGAACTGGTAAACTTCCATTTTGAACTGGGAAAAAAATATCGGGATACCGTTCGGTGTATATTATATTATTATTATTATTTCTGGCGCAGTGACATCTGTGCGAGACACCGTCAACTCATTTATAAGGACTGTTGCATTCATTGTTTAAAAATAGACCAATTTCTCAATAGATGGCGTTACAAAAAATGTTTCTTATTTTCAGTTGAATTACTGCAAATTAAGCAAATTTAATATAGAACTTTCCAAAAATTACATTGATAAGGGAACTCAATAAGAAGGCAAAATTGGTGAACGTTGCGCAAGCGCATAAAGTGATCACGTAAACAAGCCGGTGACATGACATGTCGCAAGCCCTGTAGGTGCCTTGAGTTCCTGGTTCTTCTATAATATCCCATCTTCGTCTCTATCGAGATGAAAAAAAGTGTGTTAATAAATATGGACATATTATGTATAAGATCGATCATCACTTTCTTGTATCAGATAATATAGCCATGTTTTTAATGTTCAAAGAACCTTGTTAATTTCATAAGGTTTGAGGAACGTTGCTGCACCTAAACAAGCACCTCTGTTTGAAGGCATCAGAACATGAAAACCACTGCCTAGCGTTGGTCTCCTATGCTCCTCATCTCTTTATGAAGCACCTATTTCAAGTAACAGCATCCCTTGCACACAGCTAACCACAATGTGAAACTTCCAACGATGCGATGTAGTGAACCTTTTGCTTTGGCCAGAACTTAATATCGTCTAAAACGTTTTCCGTGTAAAATTATACATACAAGTACAGGACGTCTACGCTGAACATCGTTCTAATATTTGTTTTCATTGATTCATAACGTAAAGAAAATAATTTTTAACATAGTTAATAAGTTTAATATTTTTTATGCAAATTCTGCCAAAAACACATAGTAAATTTACAGAAAATGCATACAAGTAATAGTGACCATTATAATTTATTGACATCGGAATATATGATATTCAAAAATGTAACAAATTTAAAAGAAGCCGTTTGCTGATTATAGTAAAAAGCAGGAAAAAAACGATGTTTAAAATAACCATTAAGTATAATATCCCTCTTTTGATCAAAATAACCATTTATCCTATCAGGGAAACAGTTTGCCTTTTAGGGCTGCATAATGATGTTTTTTTCAGTAAGTTTGACAACAGATATTTCTAGGCGAACCTCCACGATAACATTAATAAACAGTGCCTATCTTGTTGCTTAAATAAACGACTCAATTGAATTGCAACAAAATGAAGGTCTACTGTGAAATGGTTATTTTCTCTTATTCAAAGGAAGAATACACAGCAAATATAGCAACTTCTTGGGTATTTTTGAACCAATATGGACAAGATTTCGATGAAATTTATTTCTAGTATGGTTTGGTGGGTTCTAAAATAAGGTTTATGTTTACCTACTAAGGTAAATATTAGTTACATGTAAATAATATTATATTTACTTAAATTATACCACAAGTCATACTTTTGCAACCCAATGAATCCATCGTATTTTTTTTATAATATATTTAAGTCAATATTTATAGTATAGATTTTAATGGTATTAAATAATATTAAAATGTTATAATATAAGTCTATTTTTTGTACATTTTGATGTATTTTTCGTGTATTTTGTAACACATTCTAAATACATAATCACAAGATACAAAAAAATACACAATAAAAATAGAATATTGTCCTTAACTAGAGTACAAGCACTCGTGTGTAAAGGAGACATTTAAAACAATATTTGTTTTTCTTTATTATGTAAAAATTTGGTTTGTGTAGCATTGTACCCCCCTGCTATTATTATTATAATATTGAAAACTATTGCACATACATTTTCCTAATGTATTTTAAATATCGACTAATAAGTAGAGATTTAGTAAATTTTATACAATATAAAGTCTATTATTACCTGCAACAAATTGGGTCATTAATTTATAATGTGTGTATGTTTTCAAATGTTGTGTATCTATATTTTTTATTTTATATATTAATGTTTATTATACTGAATATTGTGTGAAATCAATATGCGAGTTTGTTTCTCCCGACACAGGGCATTCTTGGTGGGATGGGCTAACGTTTATAACTTTTTTATATATTTGAAATAATAAGTGCATAAAGTGATCACGTAAACCAGCCGATGACAGGTCGTAAGTCCTGTTGGTGCCTTGAATTCCTGGTTCTCCTGAATTATTCCGTCTACTGAGATATCAAAAAATATATTGTCTAGAAAATAATATATATTGTCTAGAAAAACCAAAGTTACAATCTACAAAACGTTGCTACGCCCTGTACTAACTTATGGTTCTGAATGCTGGGTTTTGAGTAAAAAAGATGAATTGTCTCTACTGGTGTTCGAGATAAAAATACTCAGAAGTATATTCGGACCTGTGCAGGTAAACGGAGCTTGGAGAAAACGATACAACGATGAAATCTACAATATTTATAATGAGCCCAACATTATAAAGGTGATTAAAATAGGGAGGCTGCGATGGGCAGGACACGTGGAAAGAATGGGCGATGAAAGAGTGCCAAAAAGGGTCCTGCACACAAAGACACAAGGTAGACAAAACGTTGGTAGACCCAAGCTCCGATGGCTGGATGGCGTGCAGCGGGATGTGGAGGCTGTTGGTGTAAGGGACTGGAGGGGAGCATGTCAGGATAGAGCGAGATGGCGAGGAATACTGGAGGAGGCCAAGGCCCGCAATAGGCTGTGGAGCCATTGATGATGATGATGATGAGATATCAAAATTATTCCGTCTATTGAGATATCAAAAAAAAATTATAATTTGTAAAAATAAAACTTTTGGAATTTATTTTTTTATTTTTATATTGTGTACAACAAATTTTGTGTGATATTATTCATCACACCTCACATTTTATCCCATTAATTACTGATAAATGTTATTTTCATAGTTTAAAAAAAATGTGAATATTTACTTATGTTGTATGAGTGTCGAAATCATCAATGTTAATATAATTATATAATTAAAACATAAAAATTATTACCTTTTTGTGACAAAGTTTGTCACGCACAAAATGTATACAATTTTTTAATAAACCTTATTTAAAAATTCTCTTTAAAACACTTTTTTAAAGCCTTTATTTATGACGGCAAACAAAAATAGGATTATCCCGCCTTCCGCGGAAGACTAAAGAAAATAATCATTTTTTTTTTAAAAGAAAAGTAAAAGAAAATGCCTCGAAGTTATAAATTTAACCGGAAGGCATATAAAACCGACAAAAAACCAAAGCATTACAAACAGAATTGGCCCTTTTCAGTTTTTCTTACTTTTTAGCCATACCGCAGACGAAGAGATAGAACGAGAGGGAGACAGGGAAGAAACGAAATGGACGAGAAGGAAATAAAGGGATCAAGGGGCGGTGTTGCCAGATCGATTAAAACCTTGGAAGCAATTAAATTAAATGAAAGTCATTCAAGTTTCGGTATTTCTTTGTTTCTTGTAAAAATTCAACTAGACATTATTATATTAAGGTTAGAGGTATATTATTCTTGGGGAACTGTTTTATATTGGGGATAAGCCACATTACTCAGGAGGACAAAAAAAACTTTTGTTTTTCCACTTAAGTTCCCGATATCATTGCTGGGACCTTTTAGATTTCTTTCGTTGTCCTTTTTATCGACTCGGCAGGTTCAACATATAAATTCGTTCATGGCAATGACCATTCTAGCGTTTGTTCTATACCTATTTTCTGATACCATTATAACTTTTATGAAAAAATGGAATATTCCTTTTATAATTTAGAAGGTTTACGGTTTTACATTTATTTATTTATTAATAAAAATTAACAATATCATTTTTTTACATATTATTATATATCCACCTCACTAGGCTTTGCCTGTACCGAGGTGGAATATTTCACAATCACATCAATACATTTATATACAATATTTACATATTATTATATATCCACCTCACTAGGCTTTGCCTGTACCGAGGTGGAATATTTCACAATCACATCAATACATTTATATACAATATTTACATATTATTATATATCCACCTCACTAGGCTTTGCCTGTACCGAGGTGGAATATTTCACAATCACATCAATACATTTATATACAATATTTACATATTATTATATATCCACCTCACTAGGCTTTGCCTGTACCGAGGTGGAATATTTCACAATCACATCAATACATTTATATACAATATTTACATATTATTATATATCCACCTCACTAGGCTTTGCCTGTACCGAGGTGGAATATTTCACAATCACATCAATACATTTATATACAATATTTACATATTATTATATATCCACCTCACTAGGCTTTGCCTGTACCGAGGTGGAATATTTCACAATCACATCAATACATTTATATACAATATTTACATATTATTATATATCCACCTCACTAGGCTTTGCCTGTACCGAGGTGGAATATTTCACAATCACATCAATACATTTATATACAATATTTACATATTATTATATATCCACCTCACTAGGCTTTGCCTGTACCGAGGTGGAATATTTCACAATCACATCAATACATTTATATACAATATTTACATATTATTATATATCCACCTCACTAGGCTTTGCCTGTTTTGCACACACACATAACTGATGAAACTAATAAATGTTATACAAACACAAGTACAGACACAAGTCCTATAATAGAACCAAAATATACTGACCATTTCTAAGGCCAGGTTGTTTCAACAAAAGTATCAGTAATAGTGTAGTTAAAATAATTTGATTTCATAAAATTGTGTTGCTTGACGGCATTAGATTTCAATGAAACAACCAAAAGTATTTATGAAATCAAAGTATTTTAACTATACTTTTACTTTAATCTTTGTTCGAAAAACACAGTCTAAGACCCGAATGCACAGTCCTAGGTACCTAAATACTAACTACTCACCTCACTGGAGTATTTAGTATTCTTAAGTTAGTAAATGCGTTGCAGAGACATCCCTAACTTAATACTAAATACTACGCCAGTATAACCATCCCTGACTAAATACTAAATACTACGCCAGGTCGATGGCGTAGAATTTTACATAATTGTGTATGAAGAAAAGAGATAGATAGCTTTCTATCGGCTTAGAAAGCTATCTATCTCTTTTCTGACGTTTGACGTTTAAAATGTTTTTTGCTACACAACACAAACATAATATGTAACCAACTTCACACTTCACACTGACAGCTCGATGTCACGATTTTTTTTAAATTCCTCCGAATTTTCGGCATCTTGTATGGATCGCTGAATACTCTGTTTGGTATTTAATTTGACAAAATTACCAAATACATATTCAACGAAGCCGATAAAATCATCATCCACCGAAAAAATCTCGTATTTTAGTATTAAACCACTCGTAAGGTTCCTCGCTATCAACCTTATTACTTTTTGACAATAGGCGTGATGACAGTATGAAAAAATCATTGAAATTATAATTTTATAAAATAAAATAGGTTATAAAGATTTGAAAAAATACATTTCTTTTCATTTTAAAAGAGCGAATAATATTAATATTATTAAAATAAAAATACAAAATATGTAAGTCCGCCATTTTATGAGAAACACCAATCAGAGTGAATAAAATATTATGACGTCACAGTTTCAATACAATATAATATGAAATTACTTTGCATCGAAAAAAGACTTTTGCTCATCAGAATTTAGAAACGTAAAAACTTACATATAAGCGTATTTTTATTATTCTATGCATATAAGTACTTCATTTATCTATAATTTAAATACAACTTACATCTCGAAAATCGATAAAATATGTTCCTTCTTCTATCTACATTATGTGTTCATAAACTAAAAGCATACCTACGCGGTACTGTGGTAGACATGACATGTGTAAAGCTGCGTTGCACCGCTCAATTGCGTCGATTCTGTTCACTGCGACGGGTGTGTTAGCTCAATATACAATAATAATCTTTGCTTATATAAAATACAATACCTGCATATTATACTTTTATTATTATTTTTTAACTAGGTTAATGACCCGGCGCAGTGAATAGGCGTGATGAGAGTAAGAAAAAATCATTGACATTATGATTTTAAAAAATAAAATAGGTTATAAAGATTTAAAAAAATGTATTTATTTTCATTTTAAAAGAGTGAATAATATTAATACTATTAAAATAAAAATACAAAATATTATAGACCGCCATTTTATGAGAAACGCCAATCAGAACGAATCAGAGCGCATGACGTCACGATATTCTAGGTCCACGTCCACTGTTGCCGATTTCGGGAAATTCAGACTTGCGTCGGCACTTAATCGGGAAACGCTTTAATTCGGCACTTTTCGGGATTAGAATGTATCAAAAAAATTATATCTTTTGTTTTATACTAGATGTATTAATTTTGTATTTTTTACGTCTAAATAAAAGTAACTATTATTATTATTAGTAGTAAACATACAAAGTAAATATAAGTTATTTCATTTCAATAAATATCATTTTATTATTTCACTGGTGCTTACATAGTTTAAGCAATTTATTTTTGTTTGTATCTTTGTTACTAGCCCCTTCACTAGGCATGGCTTGTGCTAAGGTAAGCTAGTTTTATGTTATTGTCTATTACGTTGTTTATTAAGTAAGTATGTAGGTTTGTCGGTTAAAAAGCAAGCAACTCAATACTCTTACACTGTTCGCATTCTCCCGGTCTAGCACTCACGACTCACTGCCCCGTGAGCCAATACATTTCGAAGGAGTGACTTAACACACCCGGCGCAGTGAACTGGGTCGATGCAATTGAGCGGCGTAACGCAGTGGTGTTACACAGGCCTAATGCCTAATACGCGGGAAACTTAAGATGGCGTATTTTGACGTTTGGACATTCATGAAGTTCTTTTTATGCTTATTGCCTTATTAATGGTAAATATTTTGTAAATTAATTATAGTATTGAGAGCTAAACGTAGGGGAACAAATACTGTATTTCATTGTAAACGCATACCTAATAAAATACACGTTCTGGGTCTCGCCGTGCCAAATTTAACCACTTATTTCTCGTTTATATTCGCGTGGGACGAAAACAAATACCTCAGTAAGTGTTTTTTTCGACGTGTTTGTACATTTTGGGACCGCACAACACTTATGCACTTTTGAATTTATTTTAAATACACAAATCGTCTTAGAATACAAAGAGTACATATAGTAGTGATATGCGGTTTACGAAACCGTGACGTCACCGTCAGCTCCGACGGACGCCATTACACTGCAAGCGTTTTTTGACGTAAATGTCAAATTGGATTTTGAAATGGCAATTTTTGCTACTAAACCTTTTTTTATGTAGAAATGTATATATATTTGAAAACATTGGATGCGTAAAAACATCGTGAGATAGTTTCTCAAAATTAGTCATCATGCCTATTCGCAAAAAAATGTTAGTTAACGCCGATGCGCATGCGCTAAGTATTTAGATATGCCTCTGCAATGCAATTCTCATAGAAAAACGTCGTAGCATTCTCCAGTTAGGAAGCCATGTGATATCCAAACTTAAGTGAGCGACTGTGCAATGAAAACATGGTTAGTATTTAAAATGTAGTATTTAGGTAGGACTACATTCGGACCTAAGTGTTATTTTTCTCTATCGAGTGTCCTAAAAGATGAGGAAAGGGTTTGCTAGCGGAGGACATGCGGGAAATCAATGTGTCGGAGGACAATTCTCAGGATACTCAAATAAAAAACTAGTTGCATGTAACACATGAGATCCAACTGTCGATAGCGATAGTATGTATGTATAGTTGAAGAATAAGTACACACACACACACACACACAAAACTCACATAAAATGTTCTACTCCGAATTCTGAGTAAATCCATGTATGGGAACATATATGCTGCGAGGCCTCTAGTTGGTGTTATTAGCATGCAAATAGTCCACTACGCCATACAAAATTTTCCTTCGTACACGCATCTTGGCTTAATAATGTCGATTCATTCAGAGAATTGAATTCTCATGAACGAATCGACAGTTGGATTACTGCGATTTGCAGACAGTACGTCTTAAACTCAAAGATCTACAAGTACCTACATACCGAAATATTGTAATGTTATTCAATTGTCGATTTGTACAAGAGAAGTTATTTTTATTAACACATCAACATTCAACATAAGATCCGCGAGATTTTGTACAGCCAGGTTTATATTTATTATACATAGTTATTTATACTTTGATAATATAAAAAAACGCCAACTCAGAAGGTTCGCAGCATGTATGTTTTATATGGATCAACTCTAAGTGTCTGTGTGTATCCCTCATTACTTTTGATCCGCTTAATGCACATAGTCCGAAATTTCAGAAAGTTTTGAAAATTCTAGGCCAACAAAACTTTTTTACCTATAATTGTGATTTATTGTTCCAATAAGGTATCAATATTTGAATTTTTAATTTATATTCCTACATATTATCTCAAAAACTACAAATATTAGAACGCTGAAAGTGTGCTCATTATAGACAAATACAATATCTCATACTTGTATTAAAAAATACTTTAGGGTTTCTTTTTTTATGACAAATTAATTTATGTGCTTTATCTAAAAACGCTGAAACACAAATCAATATTTTTTTCTATAAAAAACATAAACATTACAGCATTACCTAAATTTCAAACTATTTAAAAACGAGTGGGTTGTGTCCAAGGCTAAACTACTCACTAACAAGTCATTCTATAAAGTATTCAAATTTTGTATGGAAAATATTCAGCATTTTCATGAAATGAGTTTGTTAAATTATTTTTTTCATTAAATATTTTATTATGAAAACTTGATATTTCTACAATGCCATTTTATGCAAATGGTGTGCCTTTTTACCAATTTGAAAATACAAATTTCAAATTAAAAGTTTTATGAGTACTGAAAATTAAATATTTGATAGCTAAAAAAATAGAGAAGCATTATTCAGATATCTTTCAAAATCTAATGGGGTCTAAGTGAGTATCAGATATACAAATTTGCAAAATTTAAAAATAATCGAATGAGTACTTTAGTCTATAATCGATAAAGTAAAATAAACACGCCGTACATAGCACACAGCACATAGCACACACACAGATACATTGTGATAAAACTTTCAGAATACAATCTCAGCATGATACTAGTTGATAATCTGCAATAAAAATAGCCTTAAATATTGCGAACCCATAACTCCCCACTATATCCCCTTGGATTAGTGAGGAGTAAAAAATGAAAAATTGATTTTAGTGACGATATTGTTTCATACAATTTGTATGGTAGAATACACAATATCACAGAGGACTTGATTGATAGGTACTTAATCTCATACATACTCGCATAACATCAAAAATGTACCGAATTCTGCACTTTAAATTAACATATTATATGTTTATTATTATTTATAACATGCATGGATTTTGACAGTTGGATTACATGTGTTACATGCACTTGGTGTTTATAAAAAATGTGAAATCAAGCCACTTAAAAAAAGCAAAATCTCAAGCAATGTTCTTCAATTTTTGACCAGAGAGAGTTCAGATGAAACCAGACTAAATATAGCTTATTTGGATACATAAAAAATATAGGATTATAAAGATATTATGTAGAAGAACGGTTAGTACGCTGGAAAAGAATTTGGAGAAAGGACTGGTAATCGAATCCAGTTTCGACTGGTTTCGTAAAAAATCGAGTTTAAAAACATATTCAATATTTTATTTGAAAACGAAAACAGAAAATACGGGCCTGGTAAAGAATCTCGAGGGGTTTAATATTCTTTTCTATTTCTCTTTCCCAAAAGAGTAGGTACCATTGTTTATCTAGCATCACTGAACTCGGCATTGGATTAAATAACTCACTGAAGAAAAAATAGTGAGCGATACCCGAGGAATGCTTAATTCGCATAAAGACGAAGACGGCTTACAAATCGTGGAACGTTTTAATCGAGGCTAACTACATAGAAAAAGAAAAGAAACTAGATCACAATAAGACACGTGAAAGACCAGCGACTTCAAGGCTTGGTACAGAAAAGTATTCCTACATCCATTGACCGATCTTTTCTTATAGCGTAATGTGAACATCGCACGAATGGAAATTCCTTTACAACTCATAAATATAAACTCAAAAGTATTATTAAACGAGTGGGTTGTGGACAACGCTATACTTCTCACTACCAAGTTCTCCAGAAAACATTCAAATTTTGTATGGAAAATTTTCAGCATTTTCATGAAAAGAGTTTGTTCACATTCACTAGAGAAGTGTTGAAAATACAATTTTTTCTAGAAACACACTATAAAACATATTTGAGGGATTTGATTTGAAATTGAGGTGTTTAGGTTTACATATGTGGCCCCTTAGAGGAGAAACGAGAACCTGTCATCGACTGGTTTATGTGATCACTTCAAGCGCTTACGCAACGTTTACAAATTCGTTTTTGTTTAATTTTACATGAATTCTTTTTCTTTCTTTTTATAGATTCTTTTTATAAATAATATATTATATTTAAATCCCTGTGCCTTTTTCATTCACTCTAAATGAAATAATTGCGAAAAATTGATATGGTTTCACTATTTTATTATTATTATTAAAAGTGGACTGTAATAATATTGTTATATATCTGCCAAACAAAAAAACGGATGAAGTAAATTTATATGTAGGCATAAAGGAAATCAATTGTGGAAGAATGGTCGGTGAAAGGAACCGAACAATAAAGACATGATTGAAATCCAATCGGTTGAGTTTATTTTTGAAAAGATCGTACACGAAGGTCTTCGGATGGGTGGATCCTATTCAGTGTAGATTTTGCGCAGGTTGAAAGGGATTTAATCAAATAAGGGGCAGCAGATACCTCAACACATCATACCTATTATAGGAATACAGGAAAGGTGTAGGTACAGTACAGTGTGCAAGGGTTAGAACCAGTACCGAATTTCAACACAAACCAAAGGCGTTGTTAGCAGCTTTAGGTTACAACTGGATAGGTAATTATTATTGCGCATTATTTTGAACAATAAAGTAAATCTCAAAATAGAAATGCGTGGCGTTCGCGTTCAATTTTCATTGCCTACCCAAAATAGGGAAACGGCGTGATAATTATATATGCTTACGTATGTTTTTATCTCAAAGAAGGATCTACACTGAATTTTTTTTTTGTTAATATTAACAAAATTTCATATTATTAACCGCACTTTAGAGACTACAAAACAGTAGCCTAACAGTACAGTCATAAATAGACAAACTTTTATTATTGATAATTGATAACAAAGGTTTAGCTAAAACGCAGGTAGCCAGTTCGGTTGTCATAATATTTTTTCAGTGTATTTTTTAATAAATAGTGGTAGCCAATAAAGCGGCATATTTTTATCGTTGATTCAGTGTATACAGTCATATTAAGTGGAATAAAGACTTCTCCGTTTAGTTGAGCCAACAAATAAATAAAAGCGCCCTTGGAATGGTTTTTTACCATTAAACGACGCTCTAATTGGAAGAGTTGGAAGAGATGGAAGAACAGTTGGACCTACTTCCAGGAAAGTCCACCTTCATCGGTAAAATGACACGATGAAGAAGAAGAAAAAAAGTTAAAATCCAGGAAACGGTCCCGGGTATACGCTCGACAATTCACGATAGTTTCATTGCAATCGGATGAACGGTTTAAGAGCGCATATCGTACATACAACCAAACGTACTTGATAACAAACATTATATTTTTTTATATATATATAGTTTATGCATTTATTGTGGAATTTTAGATTTTTTTTGTTGAACAAAATGAAATGACAGTTAAAAATGTAGAAGATGTAGCAGCTTGCTTTTAAAACAATTTAACGGAACTGCAATGGAGATAGAAGCTATTTCACACGGGCTGCAAAAAATACTAAAATTCAAAGATTTTCTCAATTTCCATCTGGATCGTCTTTTTTTATTGCGACAATGAAATTGTTACACTAATTGAAGGGCAAACATAACCACTTTGATCCGGCTCTGTCCAGAGAAAGCTAAAATTAAATGGAAAGCCCCTTAAAATATCCGGCTTGAAAATATTCTTAAAATTTAATGAAAAATCAACATTTGTAACGTTTATTCAGGCTAAAATGTTCCACTTTTGTCCAAAGACGAATATTCCCACCCCGCGATTCGGTATACAAAACCCATTCTGAGGTTATACATTTTAAACAAAATATTTTTGAAACCCACCTTTTAGGTTATTTTCCCAACGAAAATAACATTATAATCATTTCGAAATTTACGTCGGACGCGAAAATATGTTCAAATTTTACTTTTCCAACATATTTTATATAAATTGTGAAA
The DNA here is from genome assembly GCA_963576475.1 of Molanna angustata. Classification (NCBI taxonomy): domain Eukaryota; kingdom Metazoa; phylum Arthropoda; class Insecta; order Trichoptera; family Molannidae; genus Molanna; species Molanna angustata. Next base: position 11,282,301 of record OY754970.1, on the reverse strand, counting down.
TAAGGTTATTTATATAATTCATCAACCGAATCAAATATACATAGGTACTAGATACTATGTATATTAATTTTTATAAAGTCGTTACGAACATAAACCTATTTATAAAAACTAGTTGCATGTAACACATGATATCCAACTGTTGATGGCGATAGTATGCATAATTGAAGAATAAGTACCAAACTATAAACACCTAAACACAAATTAATAAATATTTAAGTTATTTTGTTTTCTATATAATACATGTAGGTATATATGTATGACAGGATAGGATAGTATGGAGGTCAGTCTGTTTTTTCTACCCAGAATATGAAAACAGCATGGTGAATGTTTATAGATTAAGTAGGTATCAAACTATTGAGTGAGATGTTATTTACAAATTGTATGAATCGATGTCGTCACCAATTTTTTTTTACTACAATGTTCAATTTTTTTACAGAAAATTAAATGATCTATTTGGGGTGTTTCGGATTTGTAGGCCTACAATATTTTTGTTGGCCTTTTTTACATATTGTCTGAAATTTTAGGCTCTGTGCATTGAGCGGATCAGAAGTAATAAGGGCGAGGGGGAGACGACACACAGACACACTCAATGTTCTACTCCGAATTCAGAGTCAATCCATATATAGAAAATATGTTGCGATGCCTATAAGTTGGTGTTTTTTGACACTCCAAAGTTGGAGTAACGGTGAAAAATTTTGCATTATCAAATGTTATTGCAATATGTTTAGTAAAAATATGAAAAAAATGTTAATCCTTTGCACACTTCAAGTCTGATGCAGAATATTTATCTAGAACAAGTTAGTCCTTTTATTCCTTTTCTAATGATTTAGATAATACAAATGCAACAGTGAATCACTCGTTTTCCTTTTGAACAAATTGGTGTGAAAAATTACGTATAAAAGTCTCCAAGACTCGATTTGTTTTCTAAAAATTTTCGGACCGGAGCCTTTTATCTCCCTTACTTATACACCGTTTCTACTCAGTGTCGGCTAGCCGCAGAAGTTTCTGGATGTTTTAAGCTAAACGTTCTTCCGCACGGTGTATGTATGAACCTACCACATGGTAGGACAGGAATGTTAAACCGCAATGGATTATCCCTTTAATACCTTTTTGATATAATCCACCAACCCTCATAAAGGCCATTGCTTTTCAACTGAGATTGTTTCCGAAACAATGTGATGAACTCCCACTATTGAAAAGGCTGTACAAACAATATAAAACTGACCCATTATTTTGTTCGTCACATATGTAGTATATTATTTCAAGGTGACTATCTATAGGTACATTGAACAAATACAATTTAATATTTACTTTAGTTCTAGTAACTATTGAAAACATAATGAAACATACAGCAACAATTGTCTATTTTTCGATAACTCAACGCTTGTTTTTGAAAACACGCTCACCAAGTTCTTGTAGTTTTTGTCTCTCTAAGAAGAAAAAACACGGTCGTACGCCGTCCATACTTTCTCTTAAAAGCAAGTTCTATTTATTATTTTTGTCAATAGTTCTGATTTTAATTCTTACAATAATCAAAAGCATTTCGGTGGAGTAAACTTCATTCTAATTATAATTTTATGTATAAATTTCACTCTCTTTTTTTCAATACCTTATTTTATCTTACATCTTTATTAAGTTTATTTAAATAAAATTAACTAAAATTATTTAGATATACATATAGACTGAGCTATAAAATAATATTACATGTAATATAAAAATAGTTAATTTTTCGCTTTCTAATTTAATAAAACTGCTTACACAATAAAAATACTTCACACAAAATCTTTAAAACAAATCACATAACTAAATAAACTTATTAACAATTATAAATAAACACAAATTTCAAAACCGAAAGCAATAAAAAAGGAATATAAAAATATACATTTCAAACCAAGAGAAAAACCCACCATCCATAACACAAAATAAATAACAAATATAAAAATGAAAATGAACCACAAAATGAAAATTATTGGAATTATAGGGAGAGTGTTTCAAATTGTATTGAGTTTCTTTTAGAATTATTTGTAATTTGTTTCTGTTCAGACATTAGGTGACAATACGTGATGTATATTTTTTATTCTTATTCATTTTTAAGTTGTTTTTATATGTTTATTTCATATTTTGCACAGATAATTTTCGTCAAAACCTTCATATATGTAAAAACAATTCCTTGAACAGTATAATTTGTATGTATCTAAATCTAATGCAACCTCGGCATATTGAATACAGAATTGATTACAATATTCCTAATATTTCAACCTAAAACGATTCTAATCTATATTTAATGACAAAACCACATGGAATCACGCTAAATGGAATTTTAATAAAGAAACAAATCAGTCACGAACAATTTTGCAAAAGTAATGTCGATAAACATGATGTATTGATCTTTTAATGTTACAATGTAATAATGTATGTCATAGCAAAGGATAAAAAATAAAGATAATATTACTTTTTTAATATTTCATTGCCATAAAAAATATATTAGAGAAGAAAAGATTTGTAAAATCTGGGGCGGCCCCTGTTATTCACGCCATCTCTTACACCCATGTATATTTTTTGGGTCAGTCGTTCATCATTCATTCTTTCAATATGTCCAAACCACCTCAACCTATTATTTATCTTGCATTCTCTCCTTATGTCTTCATTTTCCATTCTATCATATATCGTTCCGATTCATACTCTTCTTAGTGATCTCATTTCCATCTCATTTAAATTAAGTATGAAAAATTTTCAGCATTTTCATGAAATTTTATTACGAAAACTTTATAATTCTCCAATACCATTTTATGTACGTGGTATGCCTTTTAAGCTATTTGAAAATAAAAATATCAAATATAATGTTTCCTGAGCTTGGAATTACTTTGAAATTTTCGATAGTTAAAAAAATTGACAAGCACTGAAAATCTTATGGTAGGTACACAACACATACAAAGATTATGTTCTGATGAAGCTTTCAGAATGCAATCTCAGCATGATACTAGTTGATAATCTGCAATAAAAAAATAACCTTAAAAATTGTGAAATTATAATCCCCTTGGGGTATAGAAGAGTAAAAAAACTGCTTGTAAACAAGGTTTTACTTACACGGCATACGACTTTACGATGGCATTAGAAAAGATTCATCCAAATTTAGGGCGGGTTTTTTTCAAATAATTGTTAAATCGGTAGTTATAGTTATAATATAACCACTGGTTATACAAGAAATAGCTAAATATCTTAAAACGGTTTTTTCAACCGTAGTTATGTCATAGTTATAGTTATGGGTGGTGCAGGTATAAAGACCCCAAATATTCCATACAAATTGTAAACAGTACGTTCCGAGCGTTTCCTGTCTCTTTCTTGCGCATACTATATAAAAGATAGAATATATAGTGTGTCTCGTTTTCTATTATTTATGTATTTGTGGCTCCGAGTAATGGCGGCTGTCATAAATTTGCTGTAATGTGGTGAATGCATTTGAATTTTGAATGTTTGCGAATATCATCGTAACCTAATTTTAAAAAGAGATATCTCACAATTTATTTATACAAGCGTCATCACGCTAAAAATTCGCAGTCATCGAAACCTAACTTTTTTCTTTTTTTCCATACGTATTCCATTATTTCATCCTATATATTACTATCATAATTATATTATGCCTACTGTGTTTAGATATTATGCTAAAAAAATACGAAATTGACCCGTACAAACGTCAAATGGTCAGTCATGAACAAAAATTACCAGCGACATCTATCATTACTATCAAATTTAACTACAACTACTGATTTTCGGCTGGTTATAGTTACGGCTAAAGTAACGGGCTAAATGCATAGTTATATTTTGAAAAAACCCATTTCTGTGATGACCATAACTATAACTCTAACTTTAACTATAACTAAGGTTGAAAAAACCCACCCTTAGATATTGCAAAATATGATATGTCATGGCAGCATCCCAATAAATGTATTTTTTTAGTATTATTAATAAAAATACCCGGATGGAAAATTAAAAAAACATGATCACAACCGTTTTTTACATCTATGAGTAAAATGTAAGATCTAAACATTGAAATTCTAATTTTTCAAAGCCTTCCAAACTTTAAGATTGCTCTCCTGTACAATTTTCAAACATCCATCCATCTTACCACAGATATAATATACGAAAAAAAATTTATTTAAATAGGCTTCATAAACAGAGACAAGAAAGTCAGAAGTGACTATGCAACCACTTTCAGTCAATTTATTTATCACGCAAACAACTCAAAATATCGATCATTTTGTTTTGAACAAGTCTTAAAAAAATATTCGTTCTTAATCTATTTTATATTTAAAAGTTATCGATAAAAATTCTGTCGCTGTAAAATGGAAGATTTAACAGCTAAATATTTAAAGAAATTCGCGATGAAATCATTTCTCCTTGTATTTACATTAATCTGGCGAGATAATTTTGTTTACGAAGTAAAAATCAAATAGTCCGCGTTGAATGCTCAAAGATAAACTTGCTTTTGAAGTGAAAGAGAAAGTATGTACACAAAATTGAGAAACGAAAGAATATTTTCATTCCATAAAAGGAAAGAAATTACATTTCAGATTTTTTTTCCTGAAACGTATCAAACAGCTCCAATACAGTTATGTACACAGAAATCCGTATTTTGTTGACAAAAAAAAATACAATTGGGATAAAAGGGAGTTTTCTTTAAAGTTGTTCGTTCGTAGCATATGATAAGGAAAACATACATCTGTATACTTAAATACCTGTGGAAATACGACAGTACTTTATATTTAGCACTTAAATATTGAACAATAAGATACACTATATAATTCGTAGATGTACCTACCTATAAAGTGGATTCTTAGAGAACACATCGTATAAGATAAAATTCTATTTTTTACAATTATTTGTTCAAATATAGGTACATAGAAGTCATATACAGAGCTAACAATTATTAGTTCAAATGCATTAAGTACAAAAAATTAAATACAGTACTTGCAAATTTTTTTTATTACATATACCAAAAATTACATTACAAATAAATTGGGTTGGTAGGACAGGCATACATTTTAAAAAATACATTATATTTCACTAGGACAGGCCTGTTCCGAGGTGGTTCTTCTTAGTTCTTCTATAAAAGCCTCCCCCTTGATCCTCCACAACTCCGAATTAATTAATATTATGTAACTAGACTAGTTACATAATATTAATTACTAAATCATTGTAAGCTGTTATATAAAATGATTTTGCAGCGCATAGCGCATAGCGCACTTATTGAGTCCTATGTTAGAAGTTTTGTCGTGTATGTTGTTATGCATTGAGAATTTGTAGATAATAGTTGATCCCTTTATTATATAACTATGTGTATATTGTATGTTTAAGTCTTGTATTTTCTATTAAATGTATATTCTTTATATATTTTGCAACTAAATTAAGGATCTTTGGAGCCAAGTATTGATAATGTCTTTGTTCGTATGTAGTGTTTGTCTTTGGAGTGATTATTTGATGTCTGTGTCTTGTATCGAGAGAATGTTTTTTTTATGTTTTTTTTTATCATTTTTAAAGTGAATTAGAATTTGTTGTTAGTTCGTTATAGTCTTTAAATAGTCGGGAAACGGAACGGTTTTTAATAATCACCTGTTAGTTGCCCGACAAGTTATATAAAATAAAAATATAAATAAATAAAATATGTTACGCTTTTTTTATCTTTACCGATATCCGTCATGTTATTTGCATTTAATCCAATGCCTCATTCATGTTTATTGCATTCCTATTAATCTTTATCTCCTGCATAATATGTATTTATTTTATGTTTATTCAACAAAGATATAAAACGTATTTTTATATACAAAAATGTGTAATCACTCCTAAATATATTTGTTGAAGAATTTGGTAAACTATTACTTTGTTAGTACGCCACTGTTAACGAAGCATATACTGTACGCCAGTGTTAACGAAGCATGTACTGCACAAGAAACAATCTCATTTATGTAGGTATTTTGAGTTGCTTGCTATTTTTATTTCGTCATTCGTCTCTGTTGAGATATTTAACTAATAGGTATAAAATCGGTGAATCGATGGATGCAATAAAAATACAATTACAGCATTCTGTTGTATTAGTCAATTTCTCATGGGTTGAATTTCTTTCTGAATTGCTCGTAATTTCATTACTTGTAAATACATCCCAAGTAAATTATGTGTCTTTCAATTTGGTAATATACAAAATTGGCAAGGCACAGAGAGCGTTTTTATCGGAGTCAATATGTTGTAGGTATTGATAATAGCTACCTACTGAACGTACCTAATTAAATGAATACATGTTTCTTCCGACATGGGAACAAAATATATAATAGGTACCTATGTTCATATTATATTTATATGTACCTAGTAAAGAAATTCAATTATGATATCGTTTATTCAGCAAGGAAAAAGTCGTATAATCGAAATGGGTACACCAAGTCGACTAAGGGAGATGGGCTGCACACAAAATCGAAGCAATCAACTTTCTGATCACTTATTGAAACTTAATATCCAAATAACGAATGAAGAGGAATTAAACTCTCTGGTGATGAACGCGTGTATTGGGATTTCTATAATGGAACCCACCTAATACAGGATTTCACTTCTTTTGCAGAATCTCTCACTCGGTATCCCGTCGCGTTCGCGTTCCTTTGCCGCTTAATTGAAACGATCGCCGTGTAGTACCTATATAAACCTTGTACTTTCTACAACCCCCGAACCTCTCCTCACCACCCTACCAGCGATCTATTTACAAGCTCACCGACGAGAACCTCGTTCGCCACCCTTCATTTCTTCTACCCTCTCACTCCAAAGCGTTTCTCTCCAGTCATCATTCGATATAACACCCGTCTCCCTTTGCTTCCAGATCACCCAATAACCGATAATGTTAGCTCCAGGAGCAACGAGAAATAACTATTAAGATCTAGCAGCTCTTGCTTGATTCTGATGTAGGTAACTAACGCCACTTTTTAATCGAACATTCAATTTCACTGGTATACTGTGAGCTAACAGTAAGGGTTATTTATAGAAAAAACACTCGTTTGCATTAGAAATGAAAATTGTGTTATAAATAATCAATTACTGACGTCGATCAAACAAAAACACTTAGTTTTTATAATTAAATTGTGTTTTTACGTTGATAAATATTTTGCCTAATTAGGGCATTAACAAGACAACGCATGTTACTATATTTAGACTTAGTTGTAGTATACATTGTACAAAGGTACACAATTCTCAATATAGTATGAAGAATCAAATAACTGCATAATATGATTTTATTTTTTTAATATAAATTTCATCGTCTGTAAACTCATCGCATTAGTAATATGGACAGTCATGCTTTTGAAAAAAAAACTCTCGTATGAAAAAATAATTATAACATGAAATAAATCAAGCCAAACAATTCTTCAACCCTATAAAATCATATGAATTTCATTTCTCAATAATTTATATAATTATGATAGTAAATATCATTAAATTATTATCTTCTTCTTCTTCTTATTTTAGATCGTTGATCTGTTTTTTCGAGAAAGCTATTCCTGTGAAGCTGTGGTCCAGCTATCCTTCCAACTCTTCGGTGGTCTTCCGGGGAGGCGATGCCCTGGTGGGATTTCGTTTGCCGCTATGGATGGGATTCGAGATGCGTCCATCATGTTGACATGGTCCCTCCAAAATCTTCTCCTAGCTCTACTCCATCGTATGATGTCCTCTGTCTCACAGGTCCGCCTAATGACGACATTGCGAATTCATTGCGAATGTTCGTAGGAGGTTTTTGGTTCTGGTCATGTCGGCTCTTGTCTCCACCGCATATGTCACAATTGGTCTAACACATGTCTTATAAATTCTGACCTTACTATCCGTTCTTATGAATTTGTTATGCCAGATGATATTTTTGAATTATTATCATAATTATTAAATCCACGTCATTAAGATTCATCAAAAAAGTAAAGTAAAGAAAATTTAGTATAAAAATATGATAAGTTGATATATTATCATGACAATTTTAAATTTTAAATTCTCTCCGAAAGTATGGAAATCTTGTGCTTCAGGGAGGTGTTAAGAAGATTTACATTTTTCAATTTACAACATTATAAAAACTACAATTCATATACAGACACACAAAACTTCAGAGTTCAGAAAATGAACAATTTACAATTTACATATTGAGAATTAAAAATAAAATATGTGGATCAATAAAATAACGTGGATTACATTGAAAATTATATTACGGCGAAGTGTGATAATGTAGGAAATGGGATTCTTATTGACAAACATTTTAACATCTCAATAGAGAAGAAGTTGGGATATTATAGAAGAACCAGGAACTCAAGGCACCTACAGGGCTTACGACCTGTCACCAGCTGGTTTACGTGATCACTCTATGCGCTTGCGTAACGTTCACCAATCATGCCTTCTTATTGAATTCCCTTATAAATGTAATTTTTGATAGTTACCAGCCGATGACAGGTCGTATGCCCTGTAGGTGCCTTGATTTCCTGGTTCTTCTATAATATTCCAACATCGTCTCTATTGAGATGTTAAAAAGTTTGTCAGTAAATAGGTATATTATTTGACTCCCGACAGGGAAAAAAAATCCAATGTTTGCATATATGCAATTGAAAAATTATTCGTTTAAAATGGGATTCAATCAATTATTTTCGATCGAGAAACTAAATTCAAATAAATAAATTCAATTACCAATTGTGACATAACAATATTGTAAGGATGACAGATTCATTTGTTAAATTTAATTCATTAACAAAATCATAATATTATGATGTAAACGAACATTATTTATACAAAATAAACAATGCGATGGAGTGTAAATTGTTTTGCAAATATCAGTTGATTATAAAATGATATAGGTAACGCTTTCAATTTATTTTTTTCTAAAGTATTTTAAGCTCGAAAAAAAATATTAAGGACATATATTAAAATATTAAAAATACTAAAAAAATATTAAATATAAAAATATTACGTGTTCATTCAGTAAAATAATTTATCGTATTCGGATGGTTCTTTTTGAATAATGTTATCTTTCATTATATTATAGAGGTTGGAAAGTATATTCAATAAATTTGAAAAGGACGATATTACGTCAAAAGTATGGAAAGGAGACAAAAGCTTGTTAGATTCTTGAAATTAATTTTAATGTCTTTTTCGTGCTCCATAAAAGTCAAATTAACAAAGAGGTACCCTTGAAGTATGTTAATATTAAACATTTTCAATGTCAATTTTGAATTATTATCGTTTTCGGTGTAGATAGAGTGCGTAGACATAATGGTTATTGTAAATTTAACAGAAATATTTTTTCTAGATCTGAGAAAAATATTGATCAATATATTTTTGAAATAAAATTGCATAAATCACTTTTGACATTTAAATTTTTCTATTTATATTTTATGTAAAAATAATGAACAATGATATTTTTACATAACAAAAAATAAAAATGAATGAAGTTAACGAAAAAACAGTAATTTTCGTTTAACTTAAGTTATGCAGTTACAAAAAAAGTATCATTCATATTGTAATCAATTCATCCAATTCTGTAATTTGTGATTTTAATCTAACTTCAATATATTTTTAAAGAAAGTTTTATACATAGTTCAATTTTGAAAATAAGCGTCGTTCTATATTTTTCCTCGATTTATTCAGTTTTTGCATTAACCGAAATGATAATTATTACTCGATGTAGTTTGATATAAAAATATAACGGTTTTATTAATTAAAAAAATATATATTGAATATCCCATGATTAAACTAAATAATGTAAAATTTTCCCTTACAGAGAATATTTTTCGTTTAATGGATGTGAAAATCGTGCCCAATGAATAACCTTTACAGAATTACAATTCACTTTTTATTGTTAATATGCTGACCCAGCAAACTTCGTACCGCCTCAGTCAATGGGTGTTGTGTTAACTTTTAGCTAAACCTTATTTAGGATTTTATCAACGTAATAAAATGAACAAAAAAATTTTTATTAAGTTCACTAGTTAATGAGAATATAATAATAATAATAATATAAAAATGCAAAAATCGGTAATAATTAATACATGTAGAATCCTTAAGGACTTTTTAAACAATGATAATCAGAAATAATTAGGATTCATAAGTAGTACGGCGACGTTCTCAGAGCCTAATCCTTTGATATAAATGAATTATTCCCAATTGAAGGTGGCTTGATCGATGCGTTTGTTGCATTTTATTTTGATTTAGACAAAATTACATAATAATTTACAATTTACGCATTGGTCAGTCAATTCTTTTGAGGAAGTGCATAATGGTACTTACTTACTTTTTCGGGTCCGGACCTTAGACCTTGCCACTCCAATTGGGGGCGACGGATATTGCTTTGTCGTTCGCTGTTTTTAAGTCATCTGTGCTGCATGTAGTCTTCATTTGTGGGCATATTAGTAGATGGGTGTCATCCTGTTCCTCACCGCAGTCACAGCATGTATCTTCTCCCTCCAGAAATCCCCACCTCTGTTGGTTCTTTTTACATCTAGTCACCCCCACTCTCAGTCTGTTAAGGGTCCTCTATGTTGAAAAGTCCAAACCAAACGCGGTGTTCACTTCCTCAGATGGTGTCATCCAGAGTCTACTGCTGAGTTGTTGTCTCTATACATCCTCTCTATACCGTTTTATGAAGGTTCCCAATTCCGTAGTAGATGTAAGAAAATTCTTTCTAGACCGCAGTCTCGGTGCAGCCATCTGGTGGTTGTGAAGGGGGTGTCTAGGTTTATGGATCTGTTTGTGTGTTTCCACATCAGCCGTCGCCTTTCTTCTGATGTCAGGTGGTGCGATTGCAATAATTGGGTAAAGTTTTTGCATTGTGGTAGGTTTAAGGCATCTGGACACCAGGCGGGCCATCTCGTTTACTGCAACGTCCGATTGTTTGGCATGCGATGACATTTGCCAAACGGGGCAGGCATACTCAGCTGCGGAGATACACAGACCTAGAGCAGAGGTGCGGAGGATATTCGGGGAGGCTCCCCATGCTGTGCCGGTGAGCTTCCTCAGAATATTGTTTCTGGTGGAGACTTTTTTCTTGGTGTTAACGCAGTGCTGTTTATATGAAAGTGTTCTGTCTAACGTAACGCCGAGGTATTTGGGTGCTTGACAATGTGTGATTCTCTCCCCCATCCATGTAACATTCAGCTCTCTACCCGCCTGTCTATTTTTTAGATGAAATATGGTATGCATAATGGTAGTAGTATAGTTGAGTATTTTTATTTGTAGTAGGTACTTAATTGTTATTAATATCATTATTAAGTCGGCCAACGCCATGAAAAAAAAATTAAATAAAAATTCAATAAAAGTACAAAAATCAAGTATTTATCAATGTTGTGTCAGCAAGACATTTGCATTATTGAAGCTATGTATTTTTCTGTAAGGGTTGCATTCGGGTTGATTCTTTTCAGTGAAGCACCTTGTAATATACGACATTTTTCATTTTGTTATCAGGCCCAAGAACAAATAAAGCGGATTGTTTGCCGACACGTGAAGATTCCACGTACAATAAAATAAATGTCATAAAAAAATGACCAAAATAAATGTCCTATTTCTTTTAATATTGTCTTTGATTTTTCTGTACCTGACAGCTCAAGAACCAACCCCCTAGCCATTGCCATAGATAATATAGATGGCCATTGCCAAAGATTATTATAAAATACCTACGAATAGCCATTACTCCAAGTATGATGTCAATTTTTTCTTTAATCCACATGTTTTGTTTCTCAATTTTTCTTCGTAGAACAAATTCCATTTTCAAATTATCCAACTGTCGATTCGTTCATGAGAATTCAATTCTCTGAATGAATCGACATTATTAAGCCAAGATGCGTGTACGAAGGAACATTTTGTATAGTGTAGTGGACTTTTTGCATGCTAATAACACCAACTAGAGGCCTCGCAGCATATATGTTCGCATACATGGATTTACTCAGAATTCGGAGTAGAACATTTTATATGAGTTTTGTGTGTCTGTCTGTCCCCCCCTTATAACTTTTGATCCGCTCAATTTACAGAGTCCAAATTTTCAGAATATATAAACAGTTATAGGTTTACAAAACTTTTATACTCAGAATTGTGAATTTTTGTTTCAGTCAGGGGTTATCAACTTTTGAAAATTTGGTTAATTTTTCCATATATCTCAGAAACCATAAAAGCTAGAACGCTGAAAATTGGTATAAACACAGACAAATACAAAATCTCAAATTAGTTTTTTCAAAAAAAAAATTACAGGGTTTCTCAAACATTTTTTATTAAGAAAAATATTTTTTTATGATAAATTTATGAGTTTAACTGCCTATATTTCCAAATATTTTAAAAATATCGAAAAAAGCCGAAACACCCCAACTATATAATTTAATTTTCTATTAAAAATAATAACATTGTATAAGCACATCCCAAATTTTTTTTAACAATTTTTATAAAAATTGAATTTAGTAACGACATTGCTTCATACAATTTGTATGGTAGTCGCCTATACACAATATGTAAGAAGACTTAATAGTTTGATAGGTACTTAATATCCAAACATACATACAGAACCATTATGCTGTTTTCATATTCCGGGTAGGAAAAGAGGACTGACCTCCATACTGTCCTATCTTGACATACATACCAACATGTGTTAAAATTTTCAATAATTTGGATTTATGGGTTTATAGTTTGATTATTATTCTTCAACTATACATACTATCGCTATCGACAGTTGGATCTCATGTGTTACATGCAACTAGTTTAAATAATAATGCTTATTTAATCAATATTATGAGGTACCTACCTCGAGTTTCCATTCTAAATTTATCAATGATTTATTAAGTAGTGTACATATGCTTCCCTTTTGCAATCATTTAATGTAAAGCCCTATTTCTCTGAGATCTAATGGAATTCTGTTTTTACTTTTCTTTTCAACAGTAAATATATTATGATCTAAATTGTACAGCACAAATCCGCCTCTATTGGTGGCTGTGCCTTATTAAAAAAAAAAAAAATATTAAGTAGGTAGCCTACCTACCCTAAAGTTTTGCATTCGATTTTTGATTCATATTATTGATTTCATGTTGTTTGCATAAAGGTACCAGGCGTACAGTTTATTTACATGTTTTTTTTATATTTTTCTAGTTTTACCGTTAATTTTTCCGATATTTTTATAGTTATTGTGTTATCCGGGGTGGAGACGAATCCAACAAATAAGAGATCATTACAATTGGTCCAGCCATTCTTGAGTTATAAATAGTCTAACTTACCCGACTTTTGTTTATGTGAAGTACAATATTACAATTATATATAGATGTGAAGTACAATATTACAGTAAGCATGGCATGTGAATGTGGAGAGACGCAGAACATGTCACACCTGCTGAACTGCCCACTTATGGAAGGAGGTTGCTCTGAGGAGGATCTGTGGCAAACGAAACAGAATGCTATTATGGCTGCAAATCACTGGAGGGACACAATATAGGTTGATGATCTTGGACACGGAAAGTAAGTAAGTAATTGAATATTTACAAAGTCAGAATGAATTCTTCTACTTTTCACTTCAATTCGATTTTAATTACATGCTAAAAACAATAGTAATAATCACTAATTCTGGGTGTCCACCTCTCGGTACCCGGTCTTGCAACATGCTCTGCCCACTGCCATTTCACCTTTGCAACACGGTCTGCTATGTCAACGACTTTTGTTTGGCGTCTGATTTCTTTTAATACTAAAATGGAGAAATTTAAATACTAAAATGGAGACCGTGGGAAAATAAAAGACCTGTAGGGCGACCACAAAAAAGATGGGTCGACGATATTATTGCGGTTGCGGGAAGGGGTTGGCTGGGGGAAGCACAGGACCGAGAGAGATGGAGTTCATTGGAGGAGGCCTACATCCAGCAGTGGAGAGATGCCTGACAAAGAAGAAGAATCACTAATTGAATGAAAATCATCCTCAGAGACATCTATGCATCAACTCTTTAAGTGTTATTTAACAACCTTGTTACATTTACATATAATATAATATTCAAATAACGGTTTCCTAGAATATTATGTAGATGTCTCTAATTCTCAACAATTTTATTTTTATAAAAGTTTTGATGTAGGTAGTTATTCTCACAACCCAGACAAATGAATAAAAATTAAATTCAACGCTTATAGAAATATGTGTGTCAACCAAAAGACAATTTATTTCTTAGCAGATTTCACGACCAATTTCGGCGTAGACATCCATAATTTTGAATTCGGCGTGTTTGCGGAGAATCAGTGATCGTTTCGGGAATTGTTTCTCAGCCAATTTTGGTGTTTCTTCGCACTGCTAGTCCCTTTTGGAGTGGCCTGTCATGGTGACAGTTTCATTACCATGAGGGTTCCAACTTCCAACCACTCTGGCACGGATCCGAGTGGGCCCTAATCCGGAATACGTCTCGTCTCCCTCACAGATTGGATGCGAGGCCTTCCTCAGTTTTATCGGACGGACCGGGTTGATTACCTTAATTGAAAATGTAAATTACCAACTCATTATTTGGCGTCGTACGGTCCACCAGCTTTCCCCGCCATTGATCCTAAATGCCCATTCAATTTTATCGATGGGACGGCACCGGCATATTTTTGATATCGACATGGATAGTGAAAGGAAGTTTAATTAAAATATGAAGTTTTGCCAATTCTCAATACTATTATAAGAATATGTTGCTCTGTTTCTTTGAAGTAGGTACCAATTTTTTTTTAATTCTTGCCACAACAATGAAAATTGCGCAGTATCGTATTTTTTTATCGATTCCTCAAATAATACCATTGAGAGAGAGTGAATTGGTTCTATGAGTTTCGCTATAATGATTTGAGGTACGTGTTTGTTGTATGGCGCATTATGAAGTTTTGTATTTTATATAGGTAGTATACAGTTCAAATCATTCAATTGACATTATATCAAATGTGCAATGTTTCTGAACTAGGATTTATCAATTTTAAGTTAATTAATTATCGTAGGCTTAGAATAATTGAGTTTTCTTTTGTTTATTTATTTATTTGAAACATTCTGTACGTATAATTTGTACACTGGTAGGTTTATTGCCAAGCCATAGTTAATTTTAAATATACAATACAGTTTGTACTATGACAATAAAGTAATCACATGACAAAAACAAATAAAGAGAAGAGAAAAAAGATTGAATATAAATTCAGTTCTTACATTATGGTCGGAACGACATTTATGTTGTGCGCAGCGAGTTTTGCTGGCCTTGAAATAATTGGGTCAGCCATTATTAAAGTGAATTGTACATATTGAAAGAATGAATGATGAACGAATGACCAAAATAATATACATGGGTGTAAGAGAGAGTGTATAGCAGGGGCGCCCCAGAAAGGGATGATATGATTATATGAATGATATTTTGAAAGAAGGAAATATGAAAAGTTTGAAAAATCGACGAGCATGTACGAGACGATGCATGGATGTAAATGAAGCTAGGAATATGTGATAAAATAGAGGAGTATGGCGCTCGGATCTCTCTGCTTATCCCGTAAGTAATATGACATGTATGTATGTACCTATTGAGGTAAGTTTGGATTAGAGAGGATATTGCACAACAATGATAATTATCCTGGGCCAACGAAGAAGATTACGATTTATGAAAAATGTGATTTTTTTTTGTACTCTAAAGATAAAACGAATGCAATATTTTTGAGAGTTCAAATTGAGTCAAGAGTTCATGCTCCTTGTTATCATTCCAATAGCTAATATCAGCATAGTCAAGCAACGGTAGAAGAGATTGCACTTAGATTATTGTACAATGAAGTGGAATGAAATTCTTTAGTTTGTTAACAGAGTTTATGGCAAAGAAAGTGGATTTACTGACATGTGATATTTGTTCGTGCCAAGAAAGTGATCGTAAATGTACATAGAACCCAAGGTTTTTCACAATCTTGGTTTAAGGAATACATTGATTATTGGTATAAAGAGATGGGAGTTGAAATTTTTTAAGGGAGGATAGCAGACATAATTGTTTTAATAATATGTAGGTATATGTCGCGTTAAAACATTTAAATAATGATTATCAATCTTTGATGAAACAACAATTTGATTTAAATTCATGCTTTTTTGTGTCATCGAAAATTTAGGTACTTTCTTCATATAATATATTTGTAAATCCATACGGTAAGGTAGATTATTGGTCTATGGTTAATACAGTTTTTGAAACTAATTTGAGTTCCATTATGCCGGCGATATTTTTATAAACGTTTGCAAACTCACTCACAGTTAGTAAAAAATCTAGGCGGTTCATTGCGATAGTAAAATACAACATGGTTCATTACTTTCGACATCTGGAAAATTCGATAAAAAAGTGATAAAAGATTTTTACGATCGCGAATTTTCGTTCTGATATAATATTAGTAGAAGTACCTACCTATATCTTAAGAGATAAAAATGGGGAAAATATAAAAAAAAACATTATTTTTTAAACTTGATCTTGACAGGAAAATAAATACCCAGTATAGATTTACGAGTAGAAACGTAATAAAAATTATTCGTCAAGATTGTAACAGTTGAGATATAATTGAGATTGATAGAAGGTAGAAAATATTATTACAACAATTAGTTATAAGCTAAATTATATGACAAATTGACTCTGCATGCTTTTTCAAAAATGAGCTTTTTATTCATAGACTTCTCTGAAAAAGTTACGAAAAAGTTCTTATGTGAATTTAAATTATAATCTTTGTGGTATTTTTTTAGTAACTGTAAAAACCACTTGTTGGTATTTGTAGACCTAACTGCCAGTTTCAGAACTATACACTTATTAGGGCTTATAAACAAGAACTTCGAAGAACCTAATTAACAACGAATTGTTAGTTTATTTTATTTTTTTATTTTATTTATTTAAGGTTACAAACAGTTTTTTTTTAATATACATATAAATTCAAATTTAATTATTAAATATAAAAACCAAAATAGTAACACCAATTACTAAATTACGATCTTACGAAAAAGAAAAACAAAAAGGACAAAGAAAGACAAAGAAACAATTAAAATATTATTAACGGGTTGGTTGGAAGAAATTGCCTTATGGCAATAAACCTGCCTTTGTACACATGTACATAAATTTTATATATAAATAAATAAATAAATAAAATAAGATCAGTCAAAATTAATTAAACAATGGACAAGGAAATAACGACAGGACTATGAACAGGAATGGGAAAAATTTGGAAAGGAAAATCACTGTTACGAATGCCTCAACATCTTCCTAAAAATGGCCGGTGGGCCAAACATGTCAAAATTCGCGAATTTAGTTAGACCAATGAGGGAGCGATTAATTTCTAGTGGTGTAGGTATTACTATAAAATTATAAAAAAATGAATACGAATTGTATTATTGATTCTATCTGCATAATTAATACCAAATAAATTAGATAAGAGGGTATAAACGAGGTGAATTGAAAGGGTAACGAAAAGACTAAAATAAACGAATCACGAATTGCATGATTAGGTCAGCCCTGTGGGTCTGTGGGTGCCTAAACTCCCGGATCTCCTATCAATAATATATATTTCAACTTTGTCAGGCCCTTTGCACACAAGGATACGGAAAATCTTCGATACCTGACGATTTTAGTCTCTAATCGACTAACGCAGTACAAATTCATAGAAGTTCGTACACAAGCACGCGTCGTCAACATTTTATTCATTTTTCGCCGACATCAATTGCGCACTACCTACCTACTGGCTGAGATCGTTGTACGAATTTAATGTTTAATATGGCGGAGCAATTATTAAACATTAAATTCGTTTCGGAGGTGGAGAAATACCCATGTTTGAATAATAAACTATAAGCTGAAGGAATATTCCAAAAAGGATATGACAGAACAATCTTGGACTGCTTGAGCCGTTAATTTAACAAATTGGTATTTTTATAAATGTTACGCGGTGATAGCCCAGCGGTAAGATCTTCGCTTCCCATGCGTGAGGTCGACGGTTTGAATCCGGGCGGGGCACGCACTTCTGGATTTTTAAAAGATCTGTGTGCGGATTTATATCACTAGCTACGTGTAGCCATGATCCAATTTGTCTGGTTCCCCTATCTAAGGGTTACAAAGGTCAGATGGCAGTTGCATCGATGTAATAACCAGACTTGCCAATTCCAGGATCATGGTCAAAGCGTACCCCGATAGGAACGGGACAATAGTACCGAATTAACAGTAATTAATGTATTTATAGTAGCACTTTCTGACAGATAGGTCCTTTTTTCTACAGTGTATAATTTAGCAAAACGATTTTTTCGCACTAAAGGAATCTCCGTCACGCCTATAGTGGCCGAATGGACGACTCTCGTCTTGAGATTCAATGCCGTGTGGACGGACCTTGCGCGCAAAATAATATTGGCGACGCAAGTGACGCAAGTTACCGACATTGGTATCGAAGATTTGCGTAGCCTTATGTGCGAAGGGCCTTAATTTTTTTCGAAAAATATCGTAGACGTTGGAAAAATCTAATGTTTGTATATATTTTTTTGATTATAAAATATTTTATATAAATTGTGTCCAAAATAAATTATTTCGTTATTATTTTATTTGGTTGAATTTTCCTGTAAATGATACATTAATCCTCCAAATATTATTAATTTCATTATAAGAGGACATTATTATAAAAACAAGTTTTAGAATTATTTGATTATTGGTACTCACAACATCAGCAGTTTATCAAACTATATCTAGCATTTACTCAATCAGGCCACTTTGTATGACATTTCCAGTCAAATATAAATTACACTCGGTAAATAAGCATCGCGTGACTTATTTTTTCTTCACCGCCAGCACCTCGAGTAAATGTCGTTTGTGATATTTAACATGAAAATATGCTTTTGACATTGACGAAGACATATTATAAATAATTGTTATGATAGCAGTGGCAAATTCAGTTTGTCTGCTGCCTCTTTGCTGAAAAGCCGCAATAAATCAAAATACGTAGCGACAATCAAGCAGTGCAGATTTATAATAATTCGAGCTGAGAGAGAGAAACAAAATGTTTACTGCGAAAACTGAGAACGAAAGAGACGATGATCAAATACAATCCTGATTTATTTTCTCTTTAATTCCAACGATTCTAAACAAAGGCATATAGCTAAAAATTCGTAAAGGGGTTATGTGAAGGTATGTATTTAAAAATCCTAACAAAATATAAAATAATAAATAATATTTTATCTTTGACAACAGGTTCACAACCGTAAAAAGATAAAAATTCATATTTATTGCCAACGAACTACAGGTATATTTAATTGTTTATCATCATATATAAGGCCATGTCCATGCGATGTACATAGATGTGGAAGTCATTTCACTTCCATGTAGGCATTCTTAGGTTCAAAATAATTTCTTTGTATTGATTATTAAGTGCACAATTCAGAATGTAGATAAATGATTTAATATTTTCACAAGATAATGCCATATATTGATGTATGGAACCGAATGCGGGGCTGATACAACCACAACAAAGAGTGATCTGAGAGTGTCGGAAATTGAGCATGTCTTACGCTTAGAGATAAAGTGAGGAACTTGAGAGTCAGTGAAATATGCGAGGCTGAAGATAGGCAAAGAAGGATATTTTGGTACTCGCGTGTAAACAGAATGGAGACATCCAGGATCCCAGGACATAGCGCTACTTGGCTGACCCGAAGGAAGACTAGCAGCAGGCAGACCACAGAAGAGATGAATGAATAGCTGCGAGTCAACCTTGCAAGAAAACTAAATCTCTGCAAACAACATGCCTCAAGGCCTAGCATAAAGGAAAGTAGGAGACGAAGAAGACAATATTATAGATATGTATGTATCTACATGCACTACAATCAATAAACGTTTATTAATGTTACACGACCGTTAACACCCGTGTACGCAAAAGCGTTACTAATAAACGCTGTGTAACAGATCAGTTGGATAACGACTGTGTATCTCTCATACAAAATTTATAAAACGCTTGCACGCCTGTCCAAAGCATGAAAGCGTTTCTGTTTTACGTCTGTTGCAACTATTCAGTCGATATACAGCGTTTATTACTTAGATTTTTCTGCACGAGCTTTACACGGTGTGTAAGTAAAACACTGGTAAATGGGTGTGCTGGAGATTTTTATTAGTTAGACTAATGTATAGGAAAATTGTATTACAATTAGTAATTTGTGCAATAAACATATTTAAGTAAGTAGATATCCTATAGAAAAGGAAGACATCACAACCTTTTTCTACAGAAGAATGGTGGATGCATCGTAATCTGTAAAAGTTGTCACCTGTTCAAAAGAACCTCCTTAGATTCTCTTTTCATTAATTTACCGTCGAGCATTCGGGTCGTATTAACGAGTTTCTTTGTATACACGGCAAC
This sequence comes from Molanna angustata, assembly GCA_963576475.1. Taxonomy (NCBI): domain Eukaryota; kingdom Metazoa; phylum Arthropoda; class Insecta; order Trichoptera; family Molannidae; genus Molanna; species Molanna angustata. The sequence goes on along the minus strand of OY754970.1, from coordinate 11,261,954 downwards.
AAGGCAAAATGAACATTTGGTTATATGCAGGTGGTATATATTTAAAGGTCTGAAATGAAAATCCACCTTTCTTAAGTCCCGCCATTCCTGTTTTCTCCATTTTCATTTCGTACTTCAAAGGGAACCGTACCTATTACTTGGCCTTTGCCACAAAGTTTACAAATAGCAAACTAGAGAAATAGCTGTGGTGTTTAGATTTCCAATAAAATTCGTGGATTTATGTACGAACGTACTTTACATAACGTTAATGTGAAAGAATAATGGAGTACCTGCATAAATTATTTAATTTTTAATTTTCGATAAATAAGATATCTATTGTTATTAGTTATCTTCAAAAGAATGAATGATTATCACAAGCTGATAAAATACTGGTTTATTTTATATTTAATAACTGATTTTTGGTGAAAAATAAGTATTAATAAATATATATTTTATCATAAGTATTAATTATAGTAGGGGACAATTGGGATCATTAAGCAGTAGGGAGGATCGTCCACACCTAAGTATTTTGAAATTTATGGATACAGTATCAATTTTTTTGTAAGTAGCTACCATTATTTTTTTCAACATTTAATTACAAGAGTCTAATGACGTGTTATATAAAAATGTAACACTTCGATGTATGTTTGATTCCAAAACCTCCCTATTAATAATGAAAAATGATAATAACTTTAAGATTTTTTATATACAGCTTTAAAGGTGTAGACTAATGTTCTGAAGAAAAAGATTTGAGTTATTTTTTAAAGTATCAATTCTTAAAATGAAAGTCCTGAATGATCTCAAATCTGCCCTACATCTACTTAGTTTACTCAACTATAGTAGGTTAATAAATAAATGAAATACAAATAAATATGGTATTTCTAATTATACGAAAAATCACAATGAATTTGGAATAAAAGGTAAAGATCGATTGTAGAAAACATGACACGATTTAAAGAAAATGCTGAGAGATGGGACATAATCAGGTTACCTGCATAAATTTAGGAAAAGCGATTAATGTATAACAAGATAGAATGATAACAATTTTAGTTACCTCTGCTAACTCTGAAAGGGACCCGAAGTGGTGGTAAGTATGAAAATATTATTATTTTGTGTTCACGCAATGGCGGATATAAAAAAAATTTAATAAAATGACCCAATGAAGCTAAGTATACAGAAAAAATACGAAATTTGTATCGTAATATAAATGTATGTATCACGTGGCAAAAATATACCATCGCGCTATATTGCTGGTTGCTTAATTCCTTTTGGTTTCTATATTCATTTTGGCTGCTTTAATTACATACCTAGTGAAATGGACAAAAATATAACCGAACCATCGTCATAGATTTCTAATATTCCTGGCATTTATCGTCTTTATACAATTAGAAATAAAGCTTCTCAATCGTTTATATACCAAACAAAGGTATACAAATCACAGGTTTAAAATGAATTTATTTATTGTTGAATATAATATGAATGACAAAGCACTAAGATGGTAGAGAAACAAATTCATTGTATTATCGGGTCAGCAAAACAGAATTCACGTATGAACAAGTTTCTCCTGTTCAGCATCGTCTTGTTTCCATTGTCTCCATCAACTGATATATTGTATATATCTAATACATAATTCTAAGCGTCTTCCTGCTACCCTTTTACAATTCATTGCACATATACTTGGAACCTGCGAGAGTTTCATTCCATATCATAAGAGTGTACATCGCAGACCGATCGTTATATCAGGAAGATCGTGGTGTAGGTTACTACATAGTCATTTTATGAAATGATGTGGGTCTGCAAATGGCCATAGATGTGCTTAATAACTCATTTAACTATGCAAACCATCCCTTACTGGCAAAAAAAGCACCACACGTCGATATATCATGCAGATATACTTCGCCTCACGAAAATGAACAATGCGCAAAAGAAAAACTAAATAAAACGATAAACACGAGATGGATATTATCGAATAGAGAGGCTTTTGACGTTCAGTTTTTTCAACTAACCCATACAATTCACCGAAGTCTTCCCACATATCACCATTGCTAAAAGAACTTCATTGGTTGCGGATATCAGAAAGGATTCAATACAAGATATGCTGGATGGTGCGCAAAGCTATTCACGTACATGCTCCAAAATACCTTATGGATCTTTGTGTACTACATGATCTGAACCAAAAAGATCTACTCTTCGATCTGAGAGTAACACGGCCATGCATCGTCTAAAAGAACATAATACGCGTCGAATGACAAACTTTGGCGAAAGAGCATTATTTTGCTGTAGTGGGTCCAGTCCAGTGAAATAAGCTTCCATATAGTTTAAGATCAATAGACAGTGAAAGTGTGTTCAAAAAACTGTTAAAAACTCATTTTTTTAAAAACTCATATAGTGATTAAGTGATTATTGCCAAGTTTGATTTTTATTTATTTTTTCTCTAGGTATAATTGTTAAGCGCCCTTGAGAAAAAACACTAAAAAGGCGCTTTGTAAATTATCCATTTATTATTATTATAAAGAGCACTGCATAATTGTTTGCTTCATCATAAAAAGAAATATACAACCAACTCAATATATGATTGATTGGTAGAAATAGCCTACGGGAAATAATTCCGCCAAATTATTTTTGCGTAATAAAAGGATTTTTTTTTTTTTTTTTTTATTTTATAGAATACAACAGCATTACAATAAAGATTTATACAGATATACAGAGATAATTTTTATGTTGCCAATTATAGTATTCTAAATATATTAAGTACGTACACATTTATTAACAATTATGAAGACAGGATGGGAAAGGAGAGAGGTAGGAAGGGGAGTGGGGGGAAGCATCGACCACTAGAAACTCATATTATGATTTGCCTCACGTGTCTCAATGTATGAAGAATAGTTAATTAAAATTAAGTTAAAGTTAATGTTAAAGGGGCACAATTAAAAAGTTAAAGATGTGCACAATAAAACAGCACAGATTAAACATCCGACAAATTCACAATTTTTTTTTTGAATACATAAAAACTTGAAGCAAACAAATCCAACTCCGGAACGCTCAAACAATCTCTATTGTACCTAGTACAAGCTCTATTAATATAAGAATTTAGCATATAGTTAGTTTTAGAAGGTTCTATATAAAAGAGAGACTGGTTTCTATTTCTCCTAAGTGGACAGTGAAAACGGAGTGTGCTTAGAAGGGGTGCGCTGTCGATCAGACCGTTAATAATTTTATATAGAAAACAAATATCATGGATTGATCTGCGTGTCTCCAGTTGTTTTGTGTTGAGGTGTTTAAGAGCTTGAGAATAGTTTGAGAAATGTAGTCTATTACGAAAATTTAATTGCTTTATATATTTTTTTTGAAGATTTTCTATTGCGTTAATATGTATTTCATAGTTTGGATTCCATACAACCAATCCAAATTCCAGTAAGCTTCTAATAAATGAATTAAATAATATACGCAGCGTGTCAGAGTTATGAAAAGGTTTCGTGTTTCGAAATATGAATCCGAGGGTTTTATATGCTTTAGTTGTTATGTATTCAATATGATTAGTGAAAGATAGTTTTTCGTCCAGTATTATACCTAAATCCCTGATTTCAAATTTATAGTTCAGTTCTTCATTATTGATTTTATATTTAAATAATATTTTATTACGGTTTCGAGAGTATGTTATGTAATTACATTTTTCCACATTTAAGAACAATTGATTTTCCGCACAATAACGTTGTAAACTATATAAATCATCTTGGAGCTCCAAACAATCTGACGGGCTTTTAATTTCTTTAAATATTTTAGCATCATCTGCGAACAACAGTATGTTGGAATGTTTAAGACAAGATTTTATATCGTTAATGTAAATTAAGAATAGCAGAGGCCCCAGATGAGAGCCCTGGGGTACTCCGGAAAAAATAGGTTTATAGTTAGAATTGTGACCGTGCAAAGCCACAGCCTGAGACCTGTTACTTATATATGAATTAAACCACCTAAAGAGATCTCCTCTAATCCCGATGTTCCAGACCTTATGTAGTAAAATTTTGTGATTTAATTTGTCGAATGCTTTAGAAAAGTCACTGTAAATTGTATCCACCTGTAATTTATCGTGCATTGCTCTAGTAACACTATGGGTAAACTCAAGCAAGTTTGTTTCTATAGATTTTTTAATCCGAAACCCATGTTGGTTTGAAATGATTAGAGGATTTAGAAGAGGTAGAATCTGGTCAATAATTATTTTTTCCAACAGTTTACTTAATATTGGGAGCTTTGATATAGGACGGTAATTTGTTATTTCATTTGGGTTACCACTTTTATGAATTGGGGTAATTATTGTTTTCTTCCATAATGCGGGGAAGCAGCCCTCCTTTATGGATTTATTAAATATTATAGACATTGGTATTGAAATCATTGGAGAGCATCTTTTTATAAATTTTCCTGGTATATTATCAGAACCCGGGCCTTTATTTTCATCAATAGATTTAACATATTTGGTAACGAGTGCAGTGTCTATTTCAATATTATTAATAAAAATGGAAGAGGAGAAAGCAAAATCGTTCAGATGATGTTCAGTTCTGGTCATTGCGCTATCATCTCGAATATGTACTGAGGTAAAGAAATCGTTAAATAAATTGCATATAGATTTAGGATCCGTATGCGTAGTATTATTGTGTGACATCGTCTTAGGTGTACCAGCTGAATTTCGCTTAGTCTTTATAAAGGAAAATAGAGTTTTTGGATCATGTTTAATATCATTTTCAATATCCTTCACGTACTTTTCATAACAATAACCTTGTATCAATTTTTGTCGTTTTCTTAATAATGAAAAGGATAAATAATCCATGGGATTCAGAGATTTTTTCCATTTTTTGTGATATTTATGTTTTTCCTTAATAATATTTATTAACCCAGCAGAGAACCAGTGAGGAAAAGAGTGACCCGATCTTATTTTTTTGATAGGTATGTTATCACGTATGACTTTAGACAATATTTCATAAAATCTATCTACACCTTCATCAAGAGCCAGATCAGATAGTTCATTTTCCCAATCATAAGCCGATAGATCACCTTTTATTTTCGTATAATCAGCCCTATCAAAGAGAATAACATCTCTAGAGTTATTTTTCATTAGACTATTTCTTGTTATACACATATTCAAGGTAATGGATAACGTTCTGTGGTGGGGATCAGGAGTGACCAGGTGTGATTGAGATGATACAACTTCACATATATGATTTGAGACAGCAAGATCTAATATTCTGAGTGAAGTATTAGGTACCAGACAGTACTGTCTCATGCCAGTCAACGAGAGAAAGTTGACGAAGTGAGTATTAGATGGATTTTTAACATAGTTATCGACAGTAGGCAAGGAGTCGCCATCAAGCGTCCAGCTGATATAGGGGAGGTTATAGTCACCGATTAACAATATTGTATCGTCATTGAAAAGGGAGGATATCTCTTCTACCATATCCAAGTGTGTTTTAAGACATGCAGAATGATCAATGCCAGGCGCGATATATGAGCAGCATATGTGTAGTTTTGTGGCAGGGCTTAATGGGATAGATACCCATAAGTCCTCCGACGAAGAGGACCATGAGAATTGCTGAACTGGATTAAGGTTCGACTTAACAGCTATCAAAACTCCTCCACCCATAGTTGAGACAGACGAGTCTCTGTCTCTTCTAAAAACCACATATCTTTGATCAAAAAGTTCAGAGTTTAGAAAGTTGTTATTCAGCCAAGTTTCCGACAGACAGTACACATCACAATTTCCACAAAGTATACTCTGGTATACCTCATTTGTCTTAGTTCGGAGCCCCCTTACATTTTGGTAGTATATATCTAGTTTTCTAGTACCATTTGTACGAGTAAGACGGGTAAACATAGAGACACGTCTATGGCCTTAGGTAAAATAGGAGTTGGGGTTAACTGTAAACAACATAGAAAAGTCAATATCAATAATTTGATACCAACATTATAGAGATTAATTATAACAGACAGTTGGTCGATGTACATTAGGTAGGAAAATAGGATAAGAAGGGCTGGAATTAGGTATAGTGATCGCGAGGTTGGGAAAGGAATATATAAGAGAGACAGAAAAATGAGCACAAACATGAGATGATGACTATTAACAATTAGATAGTGTCTACAAATTACAAAATTGATTAACAGAAACTCTATGACAAGTTCAATTTTTCCAAATCCTGCTCCCGAGAAATCAAGATTTTTGGAGATGTATCGTTTCGTCGCAGAAAAACCTTACCGTTTCTCACCCAAATATACTTTATGTTCTTGTCTTTAGCGAATAAGCGGGCTTTATAAAGTATCTCTTTATTGTATAGTGTCAGGTGTTCATTTATAAGAATGTTTCGGGGGGTCCCGGCGATGCCAATATCCTTGTTGGTGATTGTTCTTCTCTTCGTTCTTATCAGTGCCAGGAAATTGTCCCTTGCCATTTGTCGGATAAATTTGACTATAATAGGCCTGGGTGTGGCGATAGAATTGGATCGTACACGAACGATGTAATCAATCTCACGCAGGTCAAGGTCTGAGCCTAAAATTTTAGCGATGGATTGTATTATCTCAGGTAATTTTTCGTTATTGGCCTGATTAACCCCTTTAATTTCAACATTGTGGGATCTGTTACGCTGTTCATGTTCAGTATTTATGGTATAATTGTTCTTTTTATTTAGGCTCTCTTGCAATTTGACACATTCTTCGAGCTTAACTATTCGTTTTTCATATTCCATGTTCTTTTTTGTTAACTCGCTGTTATTCTTCTCTGCTTCATTCAGCTTAATGCAGATGTCTTCGTATTGATTAGTTATGCAGTTGATAGAATCCAGCATTTTTTTATTTTGGTCTATTATTTCTTCAAATTTCTTATCTTGATTGTAAATTGTTGTCAGCAGTAATTCTTTCAATTCAGCTATTGTAATTGTTTCTTGTTTATTCATTCTCCTTCCCCTGTCCTCAGCGTCTGACGGTTGACGACTCCTGGTCGCCACACTATTAGATGCCATCTTGGTAGTGTAATGTGGTGCGTTAAATATAAAATAAAAACACAAAATTAGATTGGACGGCTTTGGTTTTAACTCGTCACACGTTGCTTCCAAGAACGATACCGCGTTGAGTTCTTGACCACTCTACCTCTAGTCGACAGCTGGCTGTATCTACACTGTTGATTTACACCTATGTTCATACAATTTGGAAGTACACCGTAACATAGGAAGAAAGTTGAATACAGTTTATTCTTAATAGATGTCACTTGGGTGTGTAATGATGTTGGGGGATGTTTTTATTTTCTTGTAAACAGAAAATATATTAAACACTTTTACAGCAACTGATTATAATTCCGATTAGCACTGTAGTTGACAAACTTCAAACATAAATCTTCATAACTAGAAAGTACTGATAGTAGAGAAAATTATATATAATGATTCATTTAACTTCACTGTACAAGGATTACACAGAAAAATACAATATATACTGTTAATTATTAGAGAAACAAAACAAAAAAAACAGGATCAATCTTAATAAGTAGTTAACTTTTGACAGATAGTATTGTTGTGTGATATAATTATAATTATTATTATATCTCAAAATAACCATCCTCAGCTATTTGGTAAATGGGGGAAAATACTCTCTGGCAGCTGATTTTCAGCATTATTCCAATGGTGACATGGTGTAACAACTATTTATATTTATATAACACTTATTTATATTTATATAACACTTTTTTGTACATACAATAAAATTACATAGTACAAATGGCGGACTAATTACCTGGAGGCAATTTCTTCAGGTCAACTATCTGATCAAAAGTACATAACATAGTTTCGGCATATACAAAATAACAAAATAACACAACCAGTATAAGACGGCAAAACAATAGTGAGAAATTACACAAATTCAGAAAGGAGAGGAAAATCAGAATAGGAAGGGAGAGGATAAGGAGCGATAAAAAAAACTATATTTAATTTTACAATTTACACGTGATGTTTATGACAAATTAAACATGATGTAACATTATCACGTTTCCTCAGTTGGCTGGAAGTAATTGCCTCGTGGCAATAAGACCGCTATTGTATACATTATTGTTTATTGTTATTGTTTATTAAAAAAAAAACTTCAAAATTAATGTATGTCAAGATTGAAAAATGTGATGTTCAGTTCTCTCTGCCTACCCCATGACGGGAATGGAATCTTTGATTACAATTCACCCATATAATTATAAGCAAATTGATGAATTTCATGATTTCTCAAGATTCCCATCATCAAATCTCTTGACTTACTTCAGATGGAACCACCCCAGAAGTACTACCATTCTAATGAAAAAGGAATAATCGAATTCTAATGAAAAAGAAATCTTCGAATTCTATGAAAAAGGAATCATCGAATTCTAATGAAAAATGAATCATCGAATTCTAATGAAAAATGAATCATCGAATTGTAATGAAAAAGGAATCATCGAATTCTAATGGAAAAGGAATCATCGAATTCTAATGAAAAAGGTATCATCGAATTCTAATGAAAAAGGATGAGTGGTAAAGTATTATTATCTAATAATTGCAGAATAATTGCAAATCAATGAATTTGATATTTTTTTCTCGTGAGTTCCATCATCAGAACTATGACATTTATATATGTGTGTGTGATCACCTCCGCAGAGCACTCCCTTCCTATTAAAAATGAATCATTAAGTGAATTATTAATCATTTATCGAATAATTGAAAATTTAAGAATTTGATGATTTTCTCGTGGATTCCATGAACAGATCTTGAAGAAATTATTATTGGACTAATCGGAAGAACAATAAATACCATCACGCCATGTCTCTTACGGGGTAAGCAGAGATAACCGAGCGCCATACTCCTCTATTTTTGCATACATTCTTAGCTTCCTTTACATACATGCATCGTTTCACACATGCTCGTCGATTGTTCAAGCTTCTTATGTTTTCTTCTTTCAAAAAAATCATTCACATGGTCATACCATCCCTTTCTGGGGCACCCATGTTATTCACTACATCTCTTACACCCCATGTATATTTTTTTGGTCAGTCGTTCATCGTTCATTCTTTCAATATGTCCAAACCACCTCAAGGCATTCACTTTCATTTTATTTATAACATTCTTCTTTATATTGCATTCTCTCCTTATTCTATCTTTCAATTACACACTCTTCTTAATGATCTCATTTCTACAGCATTTAATAGTAAGGTACCCTCATTTTATTGAAAAAAGAATTATCGAAATCGGACAACGTGGTAAAAAGTTATCGCTGAATATACAAAAAATAATTATCGGACAACGTGGTAAAAATTTATCGCTGAACATACAAAAAGAATTATCGAAATAGGACAACGTGGTAAAAAGTTATCGCTGAACATACAAAAAAGAATTATCGAAATAGGACAACGTGGTAAAAAGTTATCGCTGAACATACAAATTGAATTATCGAAATCGGACAACGTGGTAAAAAGTTATCGCTGAATATTCAAAAAATAATTATCGAAATAGGACAATGTGGTAAAAAGTTATCGCTGAACATACAAAAAATAATTATCGAAATAGGACAACGTGGTAAAAAGTTATCGCTGAATATACAAAAAATAATTATCAAAATTTGAAGAACGCATTTTTAAATACGTGAAGTTATTAAACAATCTATATACATACATAATATATGTATGTATTATTTTGTTTTAGTCGGATATAGCGCATGGACATTTATCTAAAACCAAGGGATCATTCTGAGATTACCATAATCACCACGTGACCAATAAATACAGCGGCTTAGTTACGCCCAAAGGAACGGACTTTCTATAAACAGCGACCATCCCACATAGTTCGTGTTTACTCTGACGCCGACGGTCCAAGTGTTTGTTTATGGTACCGGGACGCCTACAAATCAAACAATTTAAAGCGGTCGATGTTTGCAGATGTGATTGAAAATTTTAATGGCGTCGTCAAATAGTTTCGACACGAGTTTCCCGCGCTTCGACACGTACGGACCAATCCGAGATCGACAAATGTTCGTATTATGAAATCCCCGTGATTAATTCGCGGTCAGATATCGGGAGGGAAAATGGATTGCCATAATGCCAATGTACGGCTAGAAACGGAAATCTATATTATAAATTTGAATGTTTGTATCTATGTATGTATCATGTATGTGTTGAATGCGCTCCTAAACCGTTCATCCGATTGCGATGAAACTTTGGTGAGTTGTCGAGAATATGCCCGGGATGGTTTCTGGATCAAAAAATTTTAACTTCTTCTTCTTCTTCATCGGGTAATAGGTCATTTTACCTATGAAGGTGGACTATCCTGGGAACCGTTCATCCGATTGCAATTAAACTTTGGTGAATTATCGATCGTATGCCCCGGATGATTTCTGAATTTAAAATATTTTCTTCTTCTTCTTCATCGGGTATCAGGTCATTTTACATATGAAGGTGGACTAACCTGAGAACCGTTCATCCGATTGCAATGAAACTTTGGTGAATTGTCGAGCGTATGACCGGGATAGTTTCTGGATTAAAAAATTTTTCTTCTTCTTCTTCTTCATCGGGTATCAGGTCATTTTACCTATGAAGGTGGACTATCCTGGGAACCGTTCATTCAATTTCAATGAAACTTTGATGAATTGTCGAGTGTATGCCCGGGATGGTTTCTGGATTAAAAAAAATTCTTCTTCTTCTTCTTCATCGGGTATCAGGTCATTTAACCGATGAAGGTGGACTATCCTTGGAACCGTTCAACCAATTTCAATGAAACTTTGATGAATTGTAGAGCGTATGACCGGGACCTACTGAAGGGACGGGAGGTAATGAAGGGACGGGAGGTAATGAAGGGACGGGAGGTAATGAAGGGACGGAAGGTACTGAAGGGACGGAAGGTACTGAAGGGACGGAAGGTACTGAAGGGACGGAAGGTACTGAAGGGACGGAAGGTACTGAAGGGACGGAAGGTACTGAAGGGACGGAAGGTACTGAAGGGACGGAAGGTACTGAAGGGACGGAAGGTACTGAAGGGACGGAAGGTACTGAAGGGACGGAAGGTACTGAAGGGACGGAAGGTACTGAAGGGACGGAAGGTACTGAAGGGACGGAAGGTACTGAAGGGACGGAAGGTACTGAAGGGACGGAAGGTACTGAAGGGACGGAAGGTACTGAAGGGACGGAAGGTACTGAAGGGACGGAAGGTACTGAAGGGACGGAAGGTACTGAAGGGACGGAAGGTACTGAAGGGACGGAAGTTACTGAAGGGACGGAAGGTACTGAAGGGACGGAAGGTACTGAAGGGACGGAAGGTACTGAAGGGACGGAAGGTACTGAAGGGACGGAAGGTACTGAAGGGACGGAAGGTACTGAAGGGACGGAAGGTACTGAAGGGACGGAAGGTACTGAAGGGACGGAAGTTACTGAAGGGACGGAAGTTACTGAAGGGACGGAAGGTACTGAAGGGACGGAAGGTACTGAAGGGACGGAAGGTACTGAAGGGACGGAAGGTACTGAAGGGACGGAAGGTACTGAAGGGACGGAAGGTACTGAAGGGACGGAAGGTACTGAAGGGACGGAAGGTACTGAAGGGACGGAAGGTACTGAAGGGACGGAAGGTACTGAAGGGACGGAAGGTACTGAAGGGACGGAAGGTACTGAAGGGACGGAAGGTACTGAAGGGACGGAAGGTACTGAGGGGACGGAAGGTACTGAGGGGACGGAAGGTACTGAGGGGACGGAAGGTACTGAAGGGACGGAAGGTACTGAAGGGACGGAAGGTACTGAAGGGACGGAAGGTACTGAAGGGACGGAAGGTACTGAAGGGACGGAAGGTACTGAAGGGACGGAAGGTACTGAAGGGACGGAAGGTACTGAAGGGACGGAAGGTACTGAAGGGACGGAAGGTACTGAAGGGACGGAAGGTACTGAAGGGACGGAAGGTACTGAAGGGACGGAAGGTACTGAAGGGACGGAAGGTACTGAAGGGACGGAAGGTACTGAAGGGACGGGAGTAACTGAAGGGACGGGAGTAACTGAAGGGACGGGAGTAACTGAAGGGACGGGAGTAACTGAAGGGACGGGAGTAACTGAAGGGACGGGAGTAACTGAGGTAGGTACTGAAGGGACGGGAGGTACTGAAGGGACGGAAGGTACTGAAGGGACGGGAAGTACTGAAGGGATGGGAGGTATTGAAGAGTCTGAAGCGACGGGTGGTTATGGAGGACAATTTTTAATTATACAGGCAATACGAAGTTTGCCGGGTGTTCACTAGTACTAAATAAATATGTGATTCGATTCACCTTTGATGGAAATATATTTTTGTAATAAAATAAATAACAAACAAAACTTCATTATTTATTTTTAATAATGTCTATTCGAATTTTTCAATTGGGCCTGTGAAAAAATCACATAATATATTACAACGAATACGATTTTCGAACTTGTATACTTGCCAACAAGGTAATAAAAATTATACATGTTTTTTTGTTTAATTCCATTATATTAATAAACAAATCGAATATTTTATTAATTGCATATACGCAAACATTGGATTTTTTCCCTGTCGGGAGTGAAATGATATTTTTATTACCAGACTTTTTAAGATCTCAATAGAGACGATGTTGGGATATAATGGAAGAACCAGAAATTCAAGGCACCTACAGAGCTTACGATCTAAACAAGTAAACTAATTTCTCAATAGATGGCAACACAAAAAAAGGTTTCTTCGTTACTTCATAGATGGCAATAGTATAATTCCTTATTTTCAGGTGAATTGCTACACATTATTCAAATATATAGAACTTTCAAAAATTACATTGATAAGGGAACTTAATAAGAAGGCATAAATGGTGAACGTTGCGCCAGCGCATAAAGTGATCACGTAAATCAGCCGATGACAGGTCCTAAGCCCTGTGGGTGCCTTGAATTCCTGGTTCTTCTATAATATACCAACTTCGTCTTCATTGATATGTTAAAAAGTTAATAAATAAATTAATTATTTAATAAATTAATAAATTTTTATTTAATAAATTAATCAATAAACAAATAAATAAATACATTAATTAGTAAGTGAATAAATAAATATTATAAAAAAATAAATAAGAAAAAGGTAAACAAATATATGAAAAAATAAATAATTGAATAAGTATAGGTATATTATTTTGTTAATTAACTAACGATTATATTAATTCCTTTAATTTTATACCGTAATTTAATAAAAAAATATATTATTTTTACGATGGTCTGATGATATAAATGACGATTTTGCAGCTTTTAAAAGAAATCTTTATAAGGTTGTGTGAAAAGAATTCTTTTAACTTATATATGGGTACGTATTAACTGTTTTCTTTTTTTTTTTTCATTTCTTGACTGGTTAATTGGTTATTTATTTTATTATTTTGGTTTTTTACAATGCTATGTTTTATTTCAATCTTGTTTATTCTTCCTCCGCCTACAACTAATGTTCTTTTTCTTCATAAAGTATTTTATTGTTAACCATTTATGGAAACTTTGCTGCTTTATTTTGTACTATTACAATTTGTTAATAAAACTGTATGTTTCCTTGATAAATAAATAAAAAATAAAAAAATATGTATATATAAAAATAACTGATGGTGATTGGATACAGAAGACGCAACACAGAGATATATGGAGATATACTTAAACATTAATATAAAATATCATTTTAAAATACCTTTTTTGTCAATAAATTATATTACTCGTCAATATACCAAAAACGCAGGTATTTATAGTAATAATTTACAATATCTTTATAATCCAACTGTCGATTTGTTCAGGAGAACTTTGTTCTCCTGAACAAATCGACAATGTATCAAGCCAGAATACGCGAGAATTGTATGGAGAGGTCTACTTTTTTCATGGCTTTTCCAACTTTGAAGTCAAAAAACCCCAACTTAGAGGCTTCGCAGCATATATGTTCCATACACGGATTTACTCAGAATTCGAAGTAGAACATTTCGTGTGTCTGTGTGTGTGTGTGTGTGTCTGTGTGTCCCCCCCCCCCTTATAACTTTTGATCCGCTCAATTTACAGAGCCTAAAATTTCAGAATATATAAACAGTTACAGGCCTACAAAACTTTTATACTCGGAATTTTGAATTTTTGTTTCAGTCAGGGGTTATCAACTTTTGAATTTTTATTTTATTTTTCCATATATCTCAGAAACCATAAACGCTAGAACGCTGAAAATTGGTACAAACATAGACAAATACAAAATCTCAAATTAGTTTTTTCAAAAAAAATCCAGGGTTTCTCAAACATTTTTTATTAAGAAAAAATTTTTTTTTATGATAAATTTATGAGTTTAACTGCCTATATTTCCAAAACTTTTACAATTACCGAAAAAAGCCGAAACACCCCAACTAGATAATTTAATTTTCTATAAAAAATTTAAAAATTGTAGTAGAAGATCTCAATTTTTTTTTAACAATTTTTTTAAAAATTGAATTTAGTGACGACATCGCTTCATACATTTTGTATGGCAGTCGCCTATACACAATATGTAAGAAGACTTAATAGTTTGTTACTTCATCTCCAAACATACATACATACCATCATGCAATTTGCATATTCTGGGTAGGAAAAAGGATCTTCCTCCATACTATCCTATCTTGACATACATACCTACATATGTTGTATAGAAAACAAAATATCTGAAAATATTCAATAATTTGTATCTATGGGTTTATAGTTTGGTACATATTCTTCAACTATACATACTATCGCTATCGACAGTTGGATCTCATGTGTTACATGCAACTAGTATATTCAATTATATTTATAATTGTTTGATAATAAAGGCACACGTTCACGTCGTTCACGGACGAAATGTTCAGCTCAGTACAACGTGATGTGTATTCCCCGAATAGGCTTCACGTGTTATATCAAGAGAAAGATGGAGGGGTAAGTATCGAGGTGGATAGATAGGTATGTAGTGGGTGATGATATCCTTTACTCTTCTTCCCTGAATAATACATCGAGGGTCAGAGAAGGAAGGATGAGGTATCCCATCAATATTTAGAGCTTTCTAATAAACCTTCGTTTCGTGAGCTTGCGGTCGGGCTTGCAATTGTTATACGCGGTTACACCCTACCTTACAAACCGTTACATCATTATTTATATATAGATTCCATTCAACACATTGTAACTGAAAATTAAATTCAGTTGTTTATTTCAACCATGTTGAAATTGTAACCTTAAAATGTGTAGTACCTAAACTAAACCCATTTTTTTGTTAAGGTGACGGGAGAGGCTCCAAGGTACTTTTTGGATTCTCATTACTCTGTACTCTTAAAAGCTGCGTCTTCAACAAAAATATATATTATTCTCTCATTGGCCCGATACACGTTTTTATTTAATTCTGTGTACTTTTTCGTAATATACTTTTTAAAATAATGCCTGTTTTCTCAGATGTTTTATCTATAACTCAAAACTCCAAGGCTAAGAAACATGAAATATTTTTTTTTAATAATAGGTATTTTTTAAATCTCAACATTGGCTTGATACGTTTTCACATATTGTTCTCACTTTTTTCGTAAAATCAAATGAACCATAGTATTTTATGTAACGCTCGAATCAAATACACTATGCACACGATTGTAATCTTTAACAACGTACATTCTCATACAATACTTTCAAAGTTTGCGTTTGACCCGCCTACATTGCCTCACCCTGCCCCTCTAAAGAGGCTTAATTATTATGTAAGTACAAATTTGCAGTATTGAAGATTTTTTCATCTTCAATAATTTTCATCAATCGGTGTAGTGAGAATAAAAATTAATGGATGTCATGGTTCGATTAGGGGTGTAGCTCCACCCAATAAAGAAGTCTCATGTATTATGTAGTAGTCTATTATAAAAAAATCTCTTATTCTCTCTCTTACATATCCATTTCTGTCCACTGTTGAACTTAGGCCTCCCCCATATCTCTGTCTTGCGCCTACTGCGTCCAATCAAAAATTATATAAAAAAATACATGTTTGTATATACGAATATTTCTTTGCACAGTAAATTAAAATATCATTCAAACTTCAAGCAGTCCGACCTTGGAACGATAGCCCAACGCAACTCATGTTTTATTTCAGCACTTGAAGCTTTCAAAATAAGTCATATATCGCAAATTGACTGACTTAATTTGGTTGGTTGGAAGATATTTTCAGTAGGCAATAAACTCTCTATTATACACCATTATGTATTTTATTGTATACAGAAAGTAATATATATTAGTTTTTATAAACAACAATACCCAATATTTATAAAAACCAATTTAGTTGTTCTCTCCATTTAAGCTAGGCAGCGGCTTATATGTAGAGAAGTAACTGGAGTTATCTGTGACAGGTGAATGTCAATGAAGATGAAAGGTCATGTCTACAAGACAATGATCAGACCGGTGCTGATATATGGTAGCGAGACCTGGGCCGTCATATGAAGGAAAGTTCAGTCATTGCAAACAGCCAAGATAAAGATGCTTAAGTGGATGTGCGGTGTCACAAGGAGAGATAAAATCCGTAATGAATATGTGAGAGGTACGTGATGTCTCCGATAAGCTGATGGAAAGTAGGCTAAGGTAGTTCGGACATATTAAAAAAAAACCGCCAGTAAACGTATGTAACACTGCACTAGACTATCGAGCTCCCAGCAAAGACCAAAAGAGCGTGTTAAAAGACGATGGAAGAGCTTGGTGGCGGAGGATATGCGGGCATGTAATGTCTCTGAGGACAATGCTCAGGATATAACGAAGTGGAGGAGCACAGTAAGGAGAGCTGACCCCAACACCATGTGGGATAAAAGCTAAGAAGGAAAGAGAGAGAAACAACAATATCCGTATACAACCAGGTCAATTTAATTGTACCTATCCTATAGTATAAATACTATCCGAATAAAATATTCTATAGAATTAATGAATATTTATTGGCCTCCTACAACGGTAAATATGGGTTGTTTTTCGTTTTCGAGGAATACAAGTATGTTTGAATGTGTTGTCCATATATTACTGAAAACCATACCTGGGTACTACGATTGTTTAATTTCGGCAAAACTTCTCCTGGGAATAATTATAACTTAATCCAAATATCTGAAAAGGTGGACCCATTAATTAAGAATTAACATAACGGTATGAGTATTTTAGAAGCTGGACCGTTTCGCACTTATATCTAAAATTTCGGCACAATTAGACCTTTAAGGTTTAATTTCCTTTTTCAAAGTTAGTGTATCTTCCGAAATGGACCGCCGGGAGAGATTTATTCGCGTTTGATGGTTTGTTTTTATAGTTGAATTTAAAAAGTCATTGGGCTATTTATTCCCTTTTAATTGACAACAAAGAGAATGAATTCGGTATGAATAAAAGAGGGAAAACGTTTTGAGGAAGTCAAGAGTTCACTGCAGGCTATTCTTAATGAGGAACACATTTTTATGCAAATAATCTAAAAAAGACTGGAGAAAATCGTGATTTAAATGAAAATGATATTGAAAAGGTTTCAAGTTTATCAGTACAAATTGAGGTATTTCATAAAGGGCTTCTCAGATTCACCGGCTATATATTATGTACCCCTCCACGTACCAAACAGGCACACCCGATTGAAAAAAATATTTCATCTTCCTACTTGCCATACTAATTACAGATATCACTTGACTTTTTACAGAATTCATCGTCATAATAATCTAAAATTTAAACACGCAGACATTTGCAATGACTCCTTAGAAACTTTCCGTAAACAAAGATATTTTTCTACCCAGTTCCCTAACTCCATCAAACAAGCTCCTTCTTCCACACCAATAATCCCTCCTTTTCCTCGTTTTATTCTCACTATAGGTATGTATTGTTTTTTTATCAATTTTATTAGTTCTCTTAATATTGTTATTTATTTACCTAATGCTCAACCTACTTGTTTTAATATTTTAACTTCATTATTTTAAATTAGAAGCAAACATTAATGGCTTGTTTTAATTTTAATAGCACCATAATATGTTAACACGCAATTTATAAAGCTGTGGTTTCCTGAAATAAAATGAATAAATAAACAAAAAAACAAGCAAATATCACATATTATTGTAATAATATGTGATCTGTACAATGTAAATAAAGATTGTAAAAATGCATTCAGATAACACAGAAGGAATCATTATTTGACATTTGGCAAAGCAGAACAGAATAATGGGACGCTAAGGCCAATCCAGAATCTATCTCTTTGCCGAGCTTGTTAAATTTCAAAATAATATTTTATTTTTTTTTCATACAAGTTTTACATTATATTAATTGGGATCTCACTAGCCTACAGGCTATCAGTGAGTTTCCCATACAAAAAGGTCAAGTACATGTTACATTCCTTAAGTTACGGTACTAAAATTATAAGTTGAGATATATGATTTTGATTTAATTACTTCTTATTAATGTATCAAATGTTTTTAATTTCTATCTACAATAATTTTTCTAAATACAGTTTTAATTGAGGATATTTTATCAAGTTTATCCATGCAACTAGGAAGGGTGTTAAATATTTTCGGTATGCTTACTTTCAGTGTCCTTTCATCGTAATAGTTTGTCCATCTGGGAATAATCAATTTATAATAGCACAGCACAACTTGTCTGGAATTATATATTTATCACAGGTAATTTATATTCATTAGAGAATCAATGATTTTATATGACTCGATAAGTGTATGATTTGATAACTGAGAGTATTCCTGTTACACTGAATATCATTTCATCATTATCTTTATATTTAGATAAATCTGATTTGGGTATTATTAGTTTTAACAATCTCGCTTGTAATGATTTAATTTCGTCTTCATATGTTTCAAATGATTTACCCCATATCTCTGTGCCGTATATGTTTCAAATGATTTACCCCATATCTCTGTGCCGTATAAAATTAAGGATTCAGCAAGTGATGTATAAATTAGCTTTAATACTGTATGCGGAAAAAATATTTCTTAAAACATATATATAAAAAAAAATCTCAAACGCAGAATTTTTTGGCTTCAACTTGTGTTAAAACACGCCTTTGTGGGTAAAAAAAAAAACAATAATTCAGATGTTGAAAACAACACCACGTTTGCTGCTGTGTTTTCGCGTGAAAATGAAAGTTTTACAAATGCGCTTGGTTCTACTAGAAATAGTGGCAGTTTACACGTAAATTGTATGTGGCACGCGACGATTTATTCTCGCGCTCCGCCATACAAAGTGTCACAATTATTATTACAATGAAACACGGACAATATATCTGATATTTTTTAGACAAACCACACATTACCATTGCATTTTCCACTGCCGTGATTCGAATAAAATAATAACTGTGTCAGCTTCTAAACATCCATCAAAAGAAGTCATTTTTCAAATGCCATTAGCCAATAATGCTTTATTTTTGTATAGACCGGAGTAGAGTGTCGAAAGTTATACAAAATGATATTTTAATAAAAATTATCTCATCTTATAACATCATACATAAATATTAGAAAGTGGCAAAGATAGGTCAGGATGGCAAAGTATCTTACAGGCAAGTGAGACCCGCCAAAGGTTGTAAAGTATAAGATGATGATGAATTATCTCATCACTCGCATAAGGTGGTGAGAATTATTTGCTGTAAAATATGGGAACAAAGATATGCAAGATAAGATATCTTTATTCTGAAAAACGGTAACCGCGTAAGTAAAAAATACATATTATTTTGGGTTTGAAGATCCCATTTCGTTGGGAATCAAACGCGGCGTGGGCGTGTTTGATTCCCAACATGAAAAAAGTTAAACTTATAGATAAGTACCTACATAAGAATTTAATGTTTAGCCACTATAGCTCAAGATGTTTAACTGCTGCAAAGGTTAATGTTTTACTTACCATGGAAGAAATTTACTAGAATGAATTTAAATTAAAGATAACTCATAAATATACAACTCGACAAATAACGAATGATCGACTTACTGACAATACCAAAAACAAATAATTTCACGGCGACAGAACTATGGCACAGATTATAATACTGAAACTTTTAATATAAAGTACCTAAACATATACTGAGTGTACTGTGATGAAAGACAAGAAAAAGATTAAAATTTCTTTAAAACAATTTTACACTTAACATACCTAATTTTTTTTGAATTCTTTATTTTAATTGTTTTTGTTCTGATTTACCTTGTTTTTCATTGTAATGTTTTTTATTTACTTTATTCTGAATCGTTTGAATTGATTTGATTCATATTTTTCTTTGGATTTACAAAAAAATAATTCTTTTTTTTTTTTTTTTTAACATGTCTACGTAGGGGACGCCAGCTATTAGGATTTGGGTCCATTTTACTCTTCCGAAGAAGCGCACTACGTAGCGTTGGGAGGGGTTTGCAATCTAGAAAAGAGTTTATTAATTCGGATTTTAAAAAGACCCGGGTTGTACGAAGATGGAAACACAGAATTCGGAAGATCGTTCCACAGTCGGGCTGCTGAGTTAATAAAGGAGTTCGAGAAGCGACTTGTTCGTATATGTTGAAGGTCCACAGTGAATGGATGCTGCGATTGAGTGAAGCGAGTGACTCTGTTGCGAGTGGGTGGAGGAGGGACCAAAGATGCAAGTTCTTCTGAGCAATTCCCGTGGTAGTATCTATAGAATAAACTTAAAATACCGACTCTGCGTCTGTGTTCTAGTGATTGCAATCCATCAGTCAGTGATGGATCATCAATCAGACGTATAGCACGCCTTTGGACAGCGTCGAGGGTATTCAGTAGGTATTGGGGGGCGCCACTCCAGAGGTGACTGCCATATTCAATAATTGGGCGTATTTGCGCTTTGTAGAGTATACAGATCTGGGTCTTAGTAAAATATCTGCGCGCTCTATATAGTACGCTCAATTTTTTGGAGGCGAGTTTCACCTTAGCTTCGATGGAGCCCTTGTAGTGTAATTGGTTCGTTATAGATACTCCAAGCAGGTCGATAGAGCTGCTGTTAGGTAGGGTGCTTCCGTTGAAAGACACTTGCAATTCATTGGGGTTTCTCTTCGCAGAAATTAGACAGGCTTGGGTTTTTGAGACGTTAAATGAAACAAGATTACTTTCACCCCAGGTATTGATTGAGTGGAGGTAGCTATTTATTTTTTGATGAAGGTCTTTCCGGGCTTCTGATATTTCACTCTGTTTAGGAGGTTTGTCAAAAGAGAAATTGTCATGGACTGTGCTGTCATCAGCGTAACAGTGGATGGGGGCGCGTAAGAGCAAGTCATTGATATGTAGGAGGAATAGGGTTGGAGATAGAATGGACCCTTGAGGGACTCCCGCATTAATGGAATGGGGAGAAGAAGAGCAACCGTCCACTACAGTTATGACTTCGCGATCTTTTAAAAAATTCGCAATCCAAGTACACAGAGACTGGGGTAGTCCATAAGAAGGGAGTTTCATTAAGAGACCTCGGTGCCAAACCCGGTCGAAAGCTTTAGAGATGTCAAGGGCGACAGTTTGAGCTTCTCCAAAGCGTTCCATAACTCGACCCCAAACGGATGTCACATACGCGAGTAGATCGCCACAAGATCGATTTCCACGAAATCCATATTGGCGGTCGCTTAAAATTTTGTTTGCTTCGAGGTATGTGATCAACTTGGTGTTTCGTACCCTTTCCATTATTTTGGAGAGTACAGAAGTAATAGCGATGGGTCGGTAGTTAGATGGGTTGGAGCGATCACCTTTTTTGGGAATTGGGTGGATGACCGCTTTTTTCCAGTCACATGGGACAATACCAGTTTTAAACGAGAGTTTGAAGAGTTTAGTGAGAACTGGGGCTAGTTCGGCGGAGCATTTTTTTAACACAAGAACGGAAATTCCATCTGGTCCATTAGCTTTGTTAACATCCAACCCTCGGATGGCGAGTAAAACCTCAGAGAAGTTAATCCTTACTTCGTTCATTTTAAAACCACAATGTGGAACTGGTTGAGGAGTTTTTCCTCCGTCGTCAAGGGTTGAGTTATCTGCAAATAATTTACCGAGAAGATTAGCTTTGTCGGTGGCAGAGTTAGCAATGGATCCGTCATGGTTCGTTAAAGGTGGTTCGTCTTTTGTTTATGATTTACATTAATAACACTGTAAAATGGTTCAATTTTATCTTTTAGTTTTGGCAGTATGTCTGACCGTCAACAATATTATAATCAATATTGCAATGTTTATATATAATTGAGGAAAATAAATATTGAAGAGAAAATTATGTCGTTCCTGAACATCAGCTTCTTTTCAAATTTTCTTAGTTGCCGTTTTATTCTTCTTCTTAAAGATACCTTCCATGCGGACGTACCAACTAACATTTTTCATACATTATCGCGTTGTAAGACATCTTTATATCATCCATATCTCATCCATTGTAGCTCGTTAAACGTTTTGCGGGAACATAAATAAAGTTGTTTTAAAAATATCTCTCCATAAATAAGAGAATCTGTGCTGAGTTGGTTGAATACAAGATACAAAAGGAGAGTTGCCGAAGAAACCAATGACCCATGTGGTTCTTTAATAGCTTCCGCAATATGTCATTGAAAAACATAACGTTAGCTAAATTTTACTTAATTTTTTTATTGTTTACAAAAAACTGTTGTAGGTATATATTATTATTTTCGCGAAGTTGCTAGACTCCGTTGAATACGATAAATAAAAACAAAGAAACATTAATGTGTCAGAATTTTTTGAACCATTTTTTTCGTAAATTACTTGAATTTAACATAGAATAATAATAAAACTATAGAATACTCATTCCCATACAATACCTCGCTGAAAAAGTGAAGCCGTTTTATTGACCGGCTCGTGTCAATATAATGTATGACTCTGCTGGTAGACATTGTTCATATAGTACTACTCGTTATGACAGCGTAAATAATTTTACAAGCATAAGTGGTATATACTTAGTTATTATTTATATTATAAAATAAAAAATTTTCAAGCAGTTAAAAAATTCCCTATTTGGAGAACGTATCACGCAGACGGCCAAATGATTACTGAATGCTCGTCGCAAAATGTTGACTGAATTAGTCAGCATAAAGCAGTCGCGTTTACTGCAGGCTAAAGAGTATTTTATACTATTATTATTCTATGTTAAATAGTTAATCTTTCACTGGATAAGAAATCTGGCGTTTTGAACTTTAAAAAAAAATTGTCCAACGAACCAGCTCGACATCACATTCAATTGACAGATTAAAACCAAGATAATCAAGTTAAGTCTAGGAGAATATCAGGCAGGTTTTAGAGCAAACAGATCAACGACTGATCAGTTATTCACGGTACGTCAAATTCTGGGAAAGTGTTGGGAGTTCGACATTGATATACACCAATTATTTGTCGACTTTAAACAAGCTTATGACAGCATTGACAGAAGGAAATTGTACGAAATTCTGCTTCATTTCCAGATCCCTTCTAAACTAGTTAGGCTTGTCATAGTAACAATGACCAACACAAGAAGCCAGGTCAAGGTGGGAGGGGAACTTAGTGAGGCGTTTACAATCTCTCAAGGGTTAAATAACAAGGGGATAGTCTGGCTCCCACTCTCTTCAACATAGTGCTAGAACATGTTGTCCGTCAAACGTCCGTCGACACGAGCGCTAACATTTGTTTCAAGAGCAGCCAAATAGTTGGGTACGCAGATGATCTTAATATCATCGGAAGATCCCTGGCAGCTATTAAAGAAGTCTTCACCCCATTGGAAACTGCTGCATGTGAAGTGGGCTTGAAAATAAATGAGAGCAAAACAAAATATATGGCCCAAAGTCGAAACCCATCTCAAAGAAGAAGAGGTAGCGTAAAGCTGGCAGACGACCATTCATTTGAAACAGTTGACCAATTTACGTATCTGGGATCTCTCCTTACGGAAAATAATGAAGAGGAAGTAGAAATAAAAAAAAGAATATCAGCAGGCAATAAAACTTATTTCTCCTTATTGCCAGTGTTCAGGTCTCGCAATGTCCACAGGAAAACTAAATTGACATTATATAAAACAATCATTAGGACTGTGTTGACTTACGGATGCGAAGCTCTGACACTGACCGTGAAATCCGCTGAAGCATTAGATGTTTTCGAAAGGAGAGTCCTACGCCGAATATGTGGTCCTGTGAAGGAAGGAGATGAATGGCGCATAAAGAAAAATGAAGAACTGTACAAAATTTATGAAGCACCAAAGATCTCAACCCATATAAGACTGCTTAGGTTGAGATGGGCTGGCCATGTACAGAGAATGCCAAACACGCGACTACCCAAAAAAATCATGTTTGGTCACCCGGGAGGTAAACGGAAGATGGGGAGACCAAGACTGAGATGGGAGGACGACATACGGAGAGATGCAGAAAAGCTCCTGCAGGTCCCTAACTGGAGAACGGCGGCTGAGGATAGAAGAGGTTGGAGGCGCGTGTTGAAGGAGGCCAAGGCTCGATTTGGGCTGTAGCGCCATCGAAGAAGAAGAAGAATCAAGTTAAACCGCACATAAGGTTGCTGAAAATCCCACGAAACCCGTTAATAATGTATAATTTAAAATCTAAGGTACCTATTTAATTTCTGACAATCATTTTAAAAATCACAAAAGGTTATGTAGTTTGAAAAAAAATATATAAAATGTAACCATTTAAAAGGAAAATATATTATATTTATACACAATAATGTTTGATAACAAAACAAACAAACTGATAAAGCTCATATCACAAACAAGACGGTTGCTTTGATGTTGCTTAGTGTTTTTAGGTACAAATATTATAAGCTCTTATAATATTATTAAACCGATTAAGGACCAAGTCGTCTATATATGTAGGCAGGTACCTACACAACACATTCTTCATATCAGAAAGGTGTGGGTTCAGATTCATATAGGTAGGACATTACTCTCTGTGTGTAGGTCTGAAACTACTTCACTGAGATATAGTCTATCCTCGCGAGCTGATCGATCTGCGTGTGAAAGCGGCATCCAATCTTGTAGTAGTCTAGTTCAATTATCTTCCACAATGCATTCACTTATCGTCTGCAGAGCTATGTCCTTCTTGATCCCGCACTGCGCTGGAGCGGGAATGCCTCTCCGGTGTTGGGACCAATCGGTACGTTTCAGAATCCAAACGCTTTGCCTCCTTGTATAGAAACGGTAAAGCGTAGGAATTCTAAAACATACCGACGGCACGGCTTACGAAGATAATTCCACAAATTGTCGTTTCTCATTCCTTTAGATTGAAGCCAATATACACAAACAATGAATGACATTTTCTGTGATAGGTATTTTGCGTGTTTGATCATTCCATTATTCGCTGTTTCATAATTCCTTTTGATTGAAGCCAACATGCACAAACAAAGTATGACATGTTCTGTGATAATATTTTGCGTGTTTGATCATTCCATTAATCGCTGTTTTATAATTCCTTTAGATTGAAGCCAATATACACAAACAATGAATGACATTTTCTGTGATAGTATTTTGCGTGTTTGATCATTCCATTAATCGCTGTTTCATAATTCCTTTTGATTGAAGCCAACATGCACAAACAAAGTATGACATGTTCTGTGATAATATTTTGCGTGTTTGATCATTCCATTAATCGCTGTTTTATAATTCCTTTAGATTGAAGCCAATATACACAAACAATGAATGACATTTTCTGTGATAGTATTTTGCATGTTTGATCATTCCATTAATCGCTGTTTCATAATTCCTTTTGATTGAAGCCAACATGCACAAACAAAGTATGACATGTTCTGTGATAATATTTTGCGTGTTTGATCATTCCATTAATCGCTGTTTTATAATTCCTTTAGATTGAAGCAAATATGTCAAAACATAGAGTGACATTTTCTGTGATAATAATATATAATGTGTGATTGATCGTTCCATTAATCGATGTTTTATAATTCCTTTATATATGTAATTGGTTAGAACGCTCATCTATAGCACAAGAATTTATCCTTATTTTAGGGAACGTAAGAAGATGAATATATGCTTGTTTAACAAGGATATATTCATTTAAAAAAAATTAAATCCAATATACACAATAAATATTGAAATTTTCCCACTTTTCTACCATGGAATTTGTGATTACATATATAGTAATTGGATCATTTACAAAATATACAACATAATATGCTTATTTAAGTACAATAAATGAGCAATATTATTACTTTCTCTGATTTTAAAGTGTTTACAACAAAAATATTAATTAAACTAATTTTTTGAGAAAAATATTGAAATAAAATTCAGAAAATTTTCGAACCAACAGGTCTGATATTCAACTAATAATCGAAGAGCAATAATTATTTTTAATACATTAGATTTATATATAATTTATTTATTTATTCATTAATTAATAAATTTGTTAATTAATTAATATACTTTTTTACTATTTATTAATAAGGAATTTACTTATTTATTTACTTATCTATTTATTTATCTATTTAGTAATTTTTATTTATTTATTTGTTTGTTTGTTTGTTTGTTTGTTTGTTTGTTGGTTTGTTTGTTTGTTTGTTTGTTTGTTTGTTTAATTAATTATTTATTTAATTTTTAATAAGTCAATAATTAGTTAAAAAATAGGTAAATATATAATGATTTTTTTTAGTCTATTTTTTATTTATTTTTTAATTATATATTATTTATTTATTAGTTGATTATTTATTTATTTACTTGTATCATGGAATCAAACAAAAAAATGTATAGTTTTTATTAACTTCTATGTGAGAACCCACATAAAAATTGTATTGATAGTATCTTGTGTGATTTATATACTGGTCCAATTGTATTATTTATTTGTTTATTTATTTATTAACATATAAAAAAAATATTCACAATAATATAATATGCCTTATTTACAATGAGTTTATTTTATTATCAGTTTACACTCGTTGGGGTCCTAGTGTGATAATCTATAATAGTCACTATTTAGCGGTACGTTGTAACGAAAAGCTACTTGTAAGCAATGCATAGTTTTGTAACTTTATCATAGGCATATATTTTATACATTTTAATTCCAGTAGTCACTCTATTATACATATTAATCTGCTCTCTTTTATATCAACTTAAAAAATATAATAAAACATTGTATATATTAATCAGTACCTCTCTTACAAAACTGAACATAAATAAAATTTTGTGGTTACGACATATATTATGCCTACTTGAATGAAGGGGTTAAAACTATTTTTCACAATATGTAGATAAATTATATGACAAATAAATTATATGAACTTTCAACCTTTTTTTACGAATTTACTTTTTTTGTTAATCCTAATGTGCGCTATATCTGAAACAGAATTGAAAATATTGAAATTTTGTATTGTCAACCTACGCAAAATTGCCAAATCATAGTCAGTTGACTGTCATATTAGTATCACAATTGAACTAATTTGCAAAGCGATGATTTTCGTAATATTGTATAAAGGTGACGTATCAAATACAAATTAAATTTGACTTTTTTTGAGAATTTTTACATCAAGGATATTACGAAAAATGAATATATTCAAACCTATGAATGAATTCCATCCGCTCGCAAATTAATTTTAATATATGTCTGTCTTAATTTTATTTTATAAATTAATTTAAAAATATATTTTTTTATATTCAGGAAGATTTTATCACGTCGTAAATGTTTAATTAGAGAATTGAACATATTAAGGATCATTTAAAAAATATAATAGATTCTTGATCGCATGTTACTTTAAAGTCCTATATATTTTATTCAAATCTCATCCCTAGCTTTTGATTTTTCGACAGTGTAGTCCTATTAAAAAAAATGCGAAAAAAAAATATCTAAACGTTTTGTTTAAAAATAAATAAGCTTGACTATTAAAATCTTTTTCGTAAGCCATCCGCTATCCTTCTTTTTTGTAAGCTATCCGAAGCTGGTTGTAAAGGTTATGCTAAAAATATATCTAAAATACGTGCAAAACAAAAGGTTTGCTGAAATTTACTATAAAGTATGCTTTGAAAAAGATTTTTTTCATATAACTTCAAAGTTTTCGCGTCACTTGGGTGTCACCCAAATACGATATACCTTTATATGTAAAAACTAAATGTTTTAGGTGATTTGTAAGTATGATAAAAAATTATATTTACCAATACATTTTCAGTGTCTTCTAACGATGATAACGATGAAAGTAGGTATTTCAAAGCTTACCTGAAACAAAAATAAAAAAAACATTAAAATTCTGACTAACAATCCAAATAAAGTTAGATACTTAATAATACCTATAGTCCTAATGTTGGTGTATAAATCTGATTTCCATAATCCCTTATATTTATTTTTTATACCTACATATTATAATTTATTTATTTAAACATCAAAATTTATATATTGCAAACTATGACTTAAATGTGTTAGAATTCTTAAACTATCTTATTTAACAAAATCCAAAAAATGGCGATATTTCACAGCGAATAAAGGTTTACGATGAATCTGAAAATGTATATATTGAAACAAAATTGATTTTGAAAACGTATTTTGTAATTATGTATGACACAACAATCTGAAGTTATTGGTCGTGAAAATGTAGAATTAGGCGAAAATTGTCAAAAAGGCGTGTTTTTTTTCATTCATTGAATAGTATATAATTTAAGAAAGTCGTTTAACCCGATATGAAGCAATTACGTTCACTAACCACCTAACTTAATCCTTTGCTAGAGACAACGATGTTAGAGAGAAAGACAGAATTTTCAATGCTCGTCTTTAACGAGATTTTGAAGCATTTGTTTGGTGTTTAAAATTCGCTTCGTTGAAACTGTTAATTTGAACGCTTAAAAAAGATTACAGAAAATATTACGTCTCTGACTCCGCACACAATAGATAGTGATTATTTCAGAGGAGATGATGTAGGTACAGTTAGATAAATGTGAATACTTTTAAAATGTAAAAGAACAGCCCCAGAAATATCCATCATTAGTTGGGTCTTATCAATCATCAAATGAAAACAAATAAACACTGAGGCTGTGTATCTGGAACAAAGATTAATGTAAACGTATAGGTAGTTAAAATACTTTGATTTCATAAAATCGTTTAAAAAATTTGGTTGTTTCATGGAAATCTAAAGTGTTTAGCGGTATGTGCGTTGGGAGGATGTTTTATATTTAATTAGATTATTAATAAGAAATCAGAAAAGGTTGCGAGTTTATTGCGTGTTCTAAATTCATCTCCCAAAACACATACAACTATTTTTAGATATTGCAATTGTTTTAATCAGCTATTTATTTATAATTGAAATAATAGAATGATGATAGGTTTCATAATAAAAGAAAACTTACTCAGATTAATTATATTTTCAGATTAAAACAGTTAACAAATTTAATTAGATTGTTTCGCGATACTAGGGTCGGTCGGGATAAAATATTATAATTATTGAACACTGTGCTTGAACGCTGGGCTGACGAGCGAATAAATCGCCACGTTAGTTGATTGAAATACGATGCGCTGTCTCTCGGTCGTCTTCGGCAATCTTCGTGAGAAGCGAGATCGTCCGAGCGAGATGGCATCGATGATGGGAGGTACATCCTCGCCACACCGTCAACCGACGCAATTTTTAACAATTTTATGAAATCAAAGTAGGTATTTTTTTTTAACTAAAGGTACTATTACTGATACTTTTGTTGAAACAACCCTCCCTTAGTAATTTGGGACAAGTGTAATTATATGGGACAAAATGTATTGAATGGCAAACAAAACATGTAGGTATAGGTACACATTATTATATTGATATTTATTTCTATTTTTTTATGCTTTGCTTCTCGGCCAACTAACAGGTACCAACTGTGTCCAATATTGATTTAACACGCATTATCTAACAAGTTGCCACATTTTGAAGACATGATGAATAGAAGGATGATATATAATTATCGGTGTCTGGTAATTGAACGCTTCAAAATATCAATCAATCGTTTCTTACGTAGGTATATAATATTTTCATACACTTAAAAAAGAACACGAGTCATATCTATAGTAAAATTTTTCGCACCAATAAAACTATGAAATAGTTACATACATTTTTAATACCTACAACCTACAGTGTTTCAAAAGCAATTTTATTTGCAAATACGAAACATTAATTCAGTGTTGCAAACTCGTTTTTTTTTACATTAGTGATGTATATCAATATTAGAGTGAACTCATTGATAGAGGAAGAAATGAATCAGAAAAAGACTTAACCTACATCATAAAATAACAAAATGATAATGCTTTAGACGACATCATGACACATATTATGACAAAATATAATAAAAAAATTGTATCACCTCAGAACAGACCTAGGTCTAGTGAGGTGATATTATATTCCATATAACTTAAATCAACTTTTTATAATGTTGTACCAAATGTTTCTAATTATATTATTTAAATTTCTTGTGTAACGTGTAATTTTCCGGAAATAAATAAATATAATTGATTTTTATAAAAGACAAAACCTTTAATGCATGAACCACAAATTGCTTGCGGAAATGGGAAAAATAATATTTTGATTCATAAAATAAGGTTATTTGGTTGTAAAAAAATCACGCAAAACAATTAAAATTGTGGTGGGCTATAAAGGACCCAAATAATTCGCACAAAAATGGAAATAAAAAGATTGCGAACAATATGAGGCACGATTATGTATGTTTTGATTTAGTCTATGCATTTAGTAGAAGAATGGCGGGAATAAACTACGAAAAGGGACAGTTATAACCATAAGTTTAAACCTAATAAAATCCAATTACTAATAAATGTTTCATGAAAGGAAGAAAATGTTTTCATGTGTCTCATAAATCCAATTTTCCTCTTTCTGGGTAACGCTGTTACCTTTTGGGAGGGGATTTTGGGCAAAAAAATATTGAAATATAGATGTTATTCGGAACAGCTACAGCAAAAAAGCCTTTTTGCTCCTGCCTTAACATTATTACAGCAAAGAATTGATTGGGTATTTTTTTACAAACACCCTCTCGATTCCAATTTTTTATTCTCCACTACTATGGAATAGTGGAGAGTCAAAATTTAACAATTTTTAAGTTTTTTTTAATATCAATTTCTCAATGGGTATCATGTAGAGAGTGGATACTTTGAATTTAATTGTGATGTTTTTGTGTGTATGCCATATGCCGTACACAAATATGAAAATTTGTGTCCTCTGTACAGATCAAACTTAAAGGCCGATGAACTTAATATTGATACTATATGTGTGAAGTACATAGTTTTCCATACACAACGGTTCATTTTTTCTCAATGTTTCTGTATGATTTCATATGTTAAAACTAAAAAAAATCTCTCAAGACCTGGAAATTTGAGATATTTTAATTTTACTTAAAGTATTTATACAATACCAATAATCTTCAAAAAACTGTATTCAAAGTTGGTCAACGTTAAAAGAAAAACATTCAACCGTTCAAAAAATTATGTTCATAATAATAGATTTTTATATAAAAAATCTATGTAACAAGAGAATTGTATTATGTTTAGCAATGTTAAGTTATTTGATTTCATATTGATATTAGAGTGTAATATTAGCAGGGAAGCTTCATTGTGTAGTGGAGAGTTTAGCGTTGGCCACATCCTAGGTACTCGTTTTTAAATAATGCTAAATATTGAGTTAAACTATTTTATCTATTATTACAATTACTTTTGTTTTATACCACGTGAGGGCATTTTCATAGGACCGATTATCGATTTGCGTTGCAAACTGGAGAGCGCAGGCGATGGTGGATGTAAATGACGAAAATTAACAAGATACGACAACGACGTAATAAACATATCTTGTCATTACTATACAATGTCCTTTTTAATCCAAATTTACCTCAGTATCTCAAAGATAAATTCACTTATTTTTCAAGCCACGGGTGTCCACTTCGATCTGCTGAACGTACTTTACTATCTATTCCTATTCATAGTCATATACATCTTCCTCTCCTCTTCCTTTCCTTTTCCTTTAGTTTTCCTATCATTGCTATGATTTGTTCTTATATGTTATCTTCTTTGTTTTTGTGTTTTTTTTTTACTTTTCTTCTGCTATCTTTATTTATTTTGTAATGTGATTAACTTATTGCCATAGTACACATTGTTTTGTAAATTTAACATTTACTCTGGTTGGTTGGAAGAAGTTGCTATTAGGCAATAAGCCCGCCAGTGTACAAATTATATGTACAGAAAGATTCAAATAAATAGATAAATAAATAAAATTCTGGAGGAGGCTAATGCTCACAATGGGCTGTAGCGCCAATGATGATCATGATTACGAAGTGACCGCATCTTCCTCAGAGTGAAGAATCGTTCGCTGCAAAATCGGTGGTTAGTGATGAGCAAAAATATTTTTTCTATACGATATCTGAGAAAACGCAGCACATCTGCTAAAATTATTTCATACAATTAAAAAAAATATATTTTTTACTCAAATTTATTGTTTTAAAACAGGTCAATTGTTTCGCCCTGTCAATACTTTTTAACTGGTCAGTTATTTCATCCCTTAAAATCTTTATCTCACAATTTAGGTATCGCTATATCATAAGATTGTTTATTTATTAATCTTTTTGTTTAAAATATAAACTAATATATTCCACAATGGCAGGCTTAGTGCTATAAGGCCATTTCTTCTAACAAACCGACGAATTACGCGAATTACGAATTCACACCATTTTTTGAAAATCAATAGGTACCCATCCTGATTAAAACTTAAAAAAACTTTCAATATATACTCTGAATAAAATAATGAACAGGAAAGATACATTATCTTTATATATATATATAATCCTTCTGTACGTGTACATATGTCACTGAACTCTTCCTAAACGGCTGAACAGATTTTAATGAAATTTTTTGTGTGTGTTAGTGTGAGTCCCTGAATGGTTTAGGTTCACAAAAAGGAATCTTTAACATTAATATAGTAAAAAGAAAATAAAAAACATATTTTTTTATAACTATAAATTATAATAGATGACGCTACTGTCGAATTAGCAATTTTTCCATCTTACAATACAAAAAAATCTGTCCAGACTATATATGCTGTATTGAAAATATATACGAAATGACAAGTGTTTAGCGGCTCATCGAAAAAGAAAATGTAAGATTGTTCAGCGAATAATAACATCCATATGATTCAAATATATCTAACATATTATATTTTTTTGTTTCACAAATAGTTCGGACAGGAAAACGTTTGTCGGGTTCGCTAGTACTTAATATATATGTACAAAGTGATCTGCATTGTAGATAGGTGTATTTCAACAGAGATGAGAGTCGTGTTAAGTGGATATGTACAATATCCACTCTTTTATTTTTCGATTTCATTCGTTTGAAATTTTATCAAATGTCTCTATCTTCCTCAATTTCATTCGCTTAGTGTAGCTGATGTGTATCCATTGGAAGTCTCCAATTCTCTTGAATCATTATTATTTCGTCCTATTTATACCAGGAACAAATGGGTTAAATATCCGTTTTGTTGTGTGTCGAAAAGAATGGAGTGGGTTTATATCGGTGAGGGTTTATCCGATCATTGTGAAGATGGCTCCATTATATGTATTGGGGAATCAGGATTTAAAGACTTGTTTTATATCTCGGTACAATGATATTTTTATATCATAAATAACTGTATTAATATAGCAGGGGAAAAATCTACACTTGCTACAATCTACGGCTGAAAGTATATTTATTTATTTCACTCTATGAGGTTTAAAAAATAAATAAATAATATCATAAAACTATAATATACCCCTATGGCTTGTTGGTTAAGTGCTACTATACTACATAACCTTTAATTCAGTGAAAAATTTTGGTATTAATTCTTTTTCAGTGAAAAACTATTGTATTAATTCTTCTTCTGCTTATTGTTATTTTATTTAGAACTTTAGGTCTGTTTGTAAGAGGCCTGCTGAATAGTATGTACCTACTAATAAGAAAGGGACCTCCGAAATAACATTATAGAATTCTTGATATTCATTAAACAGTGTGTACTTTCTAATAATATAGGGATCTCCGAAATTATATTATAAAACACTGAAAATGCAAATATAGTGTGTAAGTACCTACTAATTACATTATAGAATACTTGAAATACATAAATAGTGTGTATCTACACGTGTAGAAGTCGCCGCATATTGGAGTGGCAGGGTTGGAACCAGCCGGACACGTAAAGTAAGAAAGTAAGTGTGTATCTACTAATAATATAGAGAGCTCCGAAATGACATTAGAATACTTGAAATACATAAATAGTGTATACCTACGAATAATATAGGGAGCTCCGAAATTCCATTATAGGTTTCTACAGACTACTGAATGTATTCAAGTCCTTTATTCTATTTGAATGCGGGCGGAATTTGACAATGCGGGGTGACCAGCGACAGGGTTACGGGATTGCTTTTATATACATGGAAACACGATACATGCGTGTATGCCCACATACCAGTCTCGTCTCACCTAAAACGACAACATTCAGAATAATTGAGGTGTTATTTAGTTTGTTATATTTTCAATTACCCAGCTCTTACGGGACACCCAAAAACGATAAAAATAGAAAAGAGTGGCAGCATCATTCTAAGCCGGTGCCTAACACCCTGCAAGCAAATATAAATAAATATAATATTCTTCTCTTACAGCGCACATGATTGATCACCTGGTCCATATAATTGTCTCTAGGACGACCTCTATAGATTCTGCACTTCGTCGGCGATAGTAACAAGCAGACCCGGATCCATATGGATCATTGTTGGGCAACCCTATTTTGGAGTTTCTCTGACTCTGCTCAGGACCTCGTCGTTTGGAATGTGATCTGACCAATGGATCCTAGCCATGCGCCTGTAGCACCGTAGTCATTAAAAAATATGAATCTATTTCTTTCGTGTATTTATATTTATTAATCTACTTAAATGTAAACAAATTAAATATGCCTAGATTACATTCATAAAATGATATTTGTATCAAAAAAACATCGACGTAACTAATTACACAAACACGTGTGTAGGTGCTTCCAATTCAAACCCGTTATGAAAATATTGAATTTAAATGGTTAACGTAATAAATTTGACGAGTAAATAATAATAAAAATGTGATGTAATATTCGGACGGAATTGATGTAGGTATTGGGAAGAAGTAGCGTAGGCGTTCTTGCCGAACAATGAAGAAACAGACGAGAGTTTCTGATAATTTCAGGGTTTCTTACTCTTGCGAGATGAGGATCCATTTCAACCCCCGGCCCGTTGCTGTGGCAACCGAGGACGCTCTTTAGCAACCGTTGCTACAGAAGAAGCACATCGGCTGTATCAGCGATTTTCAACGCGAGGCACCCGGGGATTAGCGGTTTAGGGGCCCTAGAAAAAAGGGGAAATAAAAAATAAACGTAGGTAGGTACGTATTCTATTTCATGTAACTCGTGTTTTCTCACTGAAAAAGAAAACGAAATCTTTTGTCGAAAAGAACATAATAAATCCTACCGCAACAAACCCACCTTATAAAGGCATACATGACATATTATGCGTGTATCTCCACACACCAGTCAGGTCTCACCTATTATTCAGAATGAATGCAGGACCATATTGCTGAGATCTCTGTAACATGTTATTTTTCTTCTTGTTTTTTCGATTACCCAGTTATTACGAGACATCGCAAAACATGCAATGACAATATTAAGAAGTGGAAGCACTATTCCAAGCCAGTGCCCCGTAGAAAATATTTAATAAAACGTTTTCATGATGATAGTTCAACCATCAAAAGCGCTCAGGCACATATTTTTAAAATCTTATACTCATGTTTGTTTTCATAATTTTTCTCATTGTATTGTGAAGAAATTCGTGGTGTTATTCACGTTAGATATAATATGATAAAATAATTTGTGATAAAACATCAGTCATAATAAAGGGTAGAAAGCTCGGAATCTAGCTCGTTAGCTGATTTTTGCACCAAAACCAGTAGCAAATTCATTTCAATATATAATATGGTTTAGACAGTTAAAAATATGTTAAAATTTACCACAAAAATAATTAATTCGATGATTAAAAATATATGTATGATTTTATACACTATCACAGACAAAGATTGAATTGTTAATGTTTCAAAAATCTGCAATGTGATTAATTGAAAAATCTGAAAACCGGAGGGGGGGGTAGGTCTGGTCCAACCGGCGAAATCAAAACCCTCACGATTACCCATATCATGGATATTTATTATATGGAGTTCTGTAATATCTTTAGATGGACTGTTGGGGTCAGCTCTCCTCGTCCTCAGGCTGTACACTCTTCGGTTCTGGGCCGCCTCCGTTGTCAATTATTGTCTCACCAATTGGGAACTCCTTTGCGCCATCCATGCATTTTTTGATCTTCCCCTATTTGTTGGTCGGGGGATGTCTACGACCAAAGCCTGGTTCACAATATGATCCTCGGGTCTTCTTAATATGTGACCATACCATCTCAACTATCTTTTTTCTAATTTATTGTTAATGTCTGTCAGTCCAAAGCTTCCGCGAATGTATGAACTTTTTATTTTGTCTTCTAGAGACACTCCCGCTAACCATCTTAGCATACGCATCTCTGTGGTTTCCATTTGTCTATGGAATGTGTGTACATCGTCCAACATTCGGAGACATGCAGTAGCGCAGACATGCAGTATCTGACAAATATCTGATATATTTTCCCTTTCACTTTCATTGGCATTTTTGAGTCACACAAACCTCCTGTCATAGCCCTAAATTTCATCCATCCCACATTTATTCGATGTGTTACATTCGCTGCACAACCTCTGTCGCTATGGATCGACACCGGGTACTCAAAGGAGTCATTTTTTGGTAGAGTTTCTCCGTCTATTTGCATTATGGGAGTGGCAGCATTTGGATTTGCGAACGGTTAGTAGAAGTACTCCGTTTTCTTTCTACTTAAGTCTCAGTCCATTATCTTTCAGAATTTTTCTCAATCCTTCCATTCCAACTTGCAGGTCTTCGAGATTGTCACTTATTAATACAATATCGTTTGCAAATAGCAGGATCTTTCAGTAATGACTAATGGGAAAATATAAATGTGCGATAAAATAGGACTTTATTTGGCGAAACTCACATAACAACACACATTATAAACTACGTTCAAAAGAATATTATTTTTACCTAGTATTTACGTAGGTACTTAAAATGAGTATCTTCGATGATGAATGCAATAGTGAATAATCACATAAGTATTTATAATTAAGAAGACAGTTTTATTTAAAATCAAGACGTATTCAAAAAGTCCTTGGATTTTTAAGAACATTATAAATTTTGGTTTACAGTCCTAACACCTTGACACATTTCGCTAAAAGAGGTTTTGAGGCGTCACAAGTTTTGACAACAACTGACATACATACATCTCTTTTGCACTTTTAGAGTATCTATTAAACGTTCAAGGAAGAAAATAAAATTAATTTGAGCCTTTTGCACTCTCACCGAATGTGATCTGAAACGACAAAAAGAATTTTCTTCTCTCTTGGATACGTATCTATGCCCATACAGAATGAACAAATTTAATAATATCAATGTTTATTTTTGTGTATTGGTATATGAAAGGTTTAATTATAAATCTATTGAGTTATTATTAACATCCTTGTTAATTAATATGAAGTAGGAACGTATTATCACATATTGAATTTCCTATTTTCGTGTAGTTAGTATATTTATGTTCGTTAATTATAAAACAAAATGACTAAAAAAAAATATAGATATTAATATTGTATTTATGTCATGTAAAATAATACTTGGAGATAATGAACTTGTAGGTATATTTTTTGTGAATCCTGAACCACCATTAGAAATTTATAGTCTTTTTATATCAAACTAATTTATTTATATTAACTTTGGCGAAATGTATTGACAAAATTATTTTACTGATTTGAGTTACGATGAATTATTTTTTCACGCAAAATCGAATCTTTTTCTATAGTAGATTTGTTGATATACTTTATCCAGTAGCGGAATTGTTTATATAGAAGCCAATAATTTTGGCTTGCCTATGAATATTAAGTTAAGAAATTCAAGACCTAATATTTTTTTGTCTGTTATATTGAAAATTGATTAAAAATTGAACCGTTTGTGTATATACGATGCTTGACACGGTTACAAATGTAAATTTTATTTTGGCATGCGATTTTAAAATATTTTCATGGCGCTCAAATGAACAATGATGCTAAAAAACATTAAATTTTCGACATTTCCCAATTTCTTTCAGGGTTTGCCTAGTCTGAATGTTATAGACAGGCCCCTGACTTTATCAGCTAAAATGGCCCTTGCCACGCTTATTATGTCAGGATCTATGGTTTTTATTCTGTTTATTTTTTATTAGTTTAATAGTTATCAATCAATATAAATGATATATTATGTGAAATAGAACTTTGAAAAACATATTAATTTGATGTTTTTGTGTTTAGATTAAATATAAATATTGTCGACTTTTAATGAACATACCAACTTATAATTGAACTCAATGTCTTTCAGTTGATGATCTCAATTTTGATTATCACAGGGAAACCGTAATTTTAATGCGCTATTGACATATTTTTTTCCGTCTCATTTCGAAGATATATAATAAAACTAATGAACAAAATCATACTTAAGTTTTTATAAGAATTGTTGCTCTCATTATTTACAAAAAAACAATTCTCTCAATAGATGGCATTACGACAAAAAATAAATAAAAATAATAAGAATGTTGTTCATAATTTCACACATAGATGGCTGTAGTAAAAATCCTTATTTTCAAGCGAAAAGAATTTCAGTATTGCAATATATAGAACTTTCAAAAATTGAATTGATAGGGATCTCATTAAAAAGGCATAATTGGTGAACGTTGCGCAAGCGCATAAAGTGATCACGTAAACCAGCCGATGACAGGTCGTAAGCCCTGTAGGTGCCTTGATTTCCCGGTTCTCCTACAGTAAATATTCCAACTTCGTCTCTATTGAGATAATTAAAAATCTGTTAAAAAAATATCTTTG
Source organism: Molanna angustata (assembly GCA_963576475.1). Taxonomy (NCBI): domain Eukaryota; kingdom Metazoa; phylum Arthropoda; class Insecta; order Trichoptera; family Molannidae; genus Molanna; species Molanna angustata. Next base: position 11,223,107 of record OY754970.1, on the reverse strand, counting down.
ACTCCCGACAGGGAAAAAAATCCAATGTTTGCGCATATGCAATATTAAAAATATTCGAATACTTAAGTATTTTTCCACAATTATTCGATTAAAACTAGTTGCATGTAACACATGAGATCCAACTGTCGATAGCGATAGTATTTATAGTTGAAGAATATGTACCAAACTATAAACCCATAGATACAAATTATTGAATATTTTCAGATATTTTGTTTTCTATACAACATATGTAGGTATGTATGTCAAGATAGGATAGTATGGAGGAAGATCCTTTTTCCTACCCAGAATATGCAAATAGCATGATGGTATGTATGTATGTTTGGAGATGAAGTATCAAACTATTAAGTCTTCTTACATATTGTGTATAAGCGACTGCCATACAAAATGTATGAAGCGATGTCGTCACTAAATTCAATTTTTAAAAAAATTGTTAAAAAAAAATTGAGATCTACTACTACAATGTTAATATTTTTTATAGAAAATTAAATTATCTAGTTGGGGTGTTTCGGCTTTTTTCGATAATTGTAAAAGTTTTGGAAATATAGGCAGTTAAACTCATAAATTTATCATAAAAAAAATATTTTTCTTAATAAAAAATGTTTGAGAAACCCTGGAATTTTTTTGAAAAAACTAATTTGAGATTTTGTATTTGTCTATATTTGTACCAATTTTCAGCGTTCTACCGTTTATGGTTTCTGAGATATATGGAAAAATAAAATAAAAATTCAAAAGTTGATAACCCCTGACTGAAACAAAAATTCAAAATTCCGAGTATAAAAGTTTTGTAGGCCTGTAACTGTTTATATATTCTGAAATTTTAGGCTCTGTAAATTGAGCGGATCAAAAGTTATAAGGGGGGGACGGACACACAGACACACACACACACACAGACACACGAAATGTTCTACTCCGAATTCTGAGTAAATCCGTGTATGGAACATATATGCTGCGAAGCCTCTAAGTTGGTGTTTTTTGACTTCAAAGTTGGAAAAGCCGTGAAAAAAGTAGACCTCTCCATACAATTCTCGCGTATTCTGGCTTGATACATTGTCGATATGTTAAGAGAACAAAGTTCTCCTGAACAAATCGACAGTTGGATGACCGAATCCTAATATTTTGCCGCCGAAGTGGCTGAGCATTAACAAGGTCTTAAATGAAACTAACCAATTTAAACACAAATCATCCTACACTACAACATTTACAGCAATTACTAGTTGCATGTAACACATGAGATCCAACTGTCGATAGCGATAGTATGTATAGTTGAAGAATATGTACCAAACTATAAACCCATAAATACAAATTATTGAAAATTGTCAGATATTTTGTTTTCTATACAACATACGTAGGTATGTATGTCAAGATAGGATAGTATGGAGGAAGGTCCTTTTTTCCTACCCAGAATATGAAAATAGCATGATGGTATGTATGTATGTTTGGAGATGAAGTATCAAACTATTAAGTCTTTTTACATATTGTGTATAGGCATACAAAATGTATGAAGCGATGTCGTCACTAAATTCAATTTTTATAAAAATTGTTAAAAAAAATTTGAGATGTACTGCTACAATGTTAATATTTTTTATATAAAATTAAATTATCTAGTTGGGGTGTTTCGGCTTTTTTCGATATTTAAAAAAAAATGGAAATATAGGCAGTTAAACTCATAAATTTATCATAAAAAAAATACTTTTCTTAATAAAAAATGTTTGAGAAACCCTGGAATTTTTTTGAAAAAACTAATTTGAGATTTTGTATTTGTCTATATTTGTACCAATTCTCAGCGTTCTAGCGTTTATGGTTTCTGAGATATATGGAAAAATAAAGTAAAAATTCAAAAGTTGATAACCCCTGACTGAAACAAAAATTCAAAATTCTGAGTATAAAAGTTTTGTAGGCCTATAACTGTTTATATATTCTAAAATTTTGGGCTCTGTAAATTGAGCGGATCAAAAGTTATAAGGGGGGGACGGACACACAGACACACACACACACAGACACACACACACACAGACACACACACAGACACACACACACACACAGACACACGAAATGTTCTACTCCGAATTCTGAGTAAATCCGTGTATGGAACATATATGCTGCGAAGCCTCTAAGTTGGTGTTTTTTGACTTCAAAGTTGGAAAAGCCGTGAAAAAAGTAGACCTCTCCATACAATTCTCGCGTATTCTGGCTTGATACATTGTCGATATGTTAAGAGAACAAAGTTCTCCTGAACAAATCGACAGTTGGATTATTAGGTACATGTATTATTTGATTACCACAAGAAAACCACGGTTTTGCTTTCGCTATTGATATGTTTTTTTCCGTCTCACGTGGAAGAGATATAAAATTAAACTTGTACCCAGCTAAAACCACGGTTTTGATTTCGATATTGATATATTTGTCAAGTGAAATAAAACACCAACATGATAATATAAAGGTGTTGTTGGTACTGGGGCTTTAGACCCCTCCGTTGTTGGATGTTTTAGGTGAAATACAGAATAGGGAAGTATTTCCAAAATTATTCTCCTCTATAAATCTTCGGGTAACCCCGTTTTGTTTCCACTGAAGTCGGGTCGCCTCACCTCGGCTTATGTTAATTTCAAATTGAAGAGGTGTCTCCCGCAGGGGCCTCAGTCATTTTTTCCATTTTATTTCGCCAAAAATTACATTTTCCCATCATAGTCGAGGTGAGGCGAGAAAATTATTTTATATTAAAAAATATTGCTTTTTTAACGACCGCCGAAATTTTTTCGAGCCCTTTTTATTGTGTCAATAATTTGCAAATCACTAGACTGCTGATTGTTGCCGCAGTATAACAAGAAAACAAAATTTTCTGGGCTTCTATCAAAATAAAAAATAATTCAGCGATTATTTAATTACAATATGAGCAGTTTTAATACTTTGGATCCAAAAAATGTGCTGTTTAAAAAAACTACACCTCAAATTACTACCGAAGTGCATAGTTTTTATTTAAATCGCCAAATGTACTTTTCTAATTTAATTAATGTTCAATTATCCAAAATCTATTGACATGTACTGTACATTGTACATCCTCCCAGTACCTACGGGCATAATGGTTTTGGAACTTCTACTTCTTTTAGTATACCTGATGGACTGTAATCCAAATCTATACCTCCTGAGATGACGGAGTCCCACTATCCCTCCATCTCTTGGGTTGTCTTTCGGTTAGACGGCAATCAGAAAGGATTTCATTTTCTGCTATATAGTATATACGTAAGTCTATCACTGTCCATTCTGGCTACATAGTCGCTCCAATGCCTTCTTCTGGATCTTCTCCACCGAACGATGTCGTCTATTTCACAAGTTTTTCTTATGTAAACACTGCGGAAATGATCTCGGAGAGTTTTTCGAGTGATTTCATTTCCGTCGTCCTAAGGAGCCCCTTGGTTCGTACAATGTCTGCTCGGGTTTCCACAGCATACGTCTTGATCGGTCACACGCATGTTTATATATTCAGACCTTCCTGTCAATAGTTAATACGCTTGTATTTATTTTTCCAGACCATATTTTTCAGACATCCAGATACGGCAGATGCTTTATTGAATTGTTCGCGGACTTCAGTGTAAAGGTCATTATGGATGCAGATCTCTACTTCTAAATATTTGAAACGCATTACTTTTCTCCACGGGCTTACCATCGAAAGTTAGCTTAAAATTGAAGCAATAGAGATGGGGATGTCAAACGTGCATACATACAAGTCTAAGAGATGAGAAACGTAATGAAAGATTACCAATTTTGCATGCAAGATAGCTTCCTGAAAATTGAACTGGACCGTTCATGTAGTGAGAGCAGCAGACAATCGATAGAATAAATGTACTCTGTAGTAGTGATCATAAACTGGCCTATGAATCCCGGACAGACCACAACCAAGATGGTCTGACGACATTAAGCGAGCGAAAGGAGGTCAATGGCACAGGGTGGCCAGAAATAGGAAAATAAGGACAGCACACGACGAATGATGGCTGATGACAATGAAAGCTTACTCTCGATTGAAACACATTTTAAATCAAAACACAAGTATTCAAATCTCATACGTTCCTCACAAGAAAATAAATTGGTTTGAGAGTATTAAAATAATGATTCACGATTTTCCCTATTCCCGTTTTTTTATATCCTTATTTGACAAGACTGGTGTGTGGGTGTACACGCATGTGTCTATGTGATTATTTTTTAATGGAACGCACACTCGTACACCTGTCTCTGGTTACCCCACAATGTGAGATATACCATGATGGTATGAATGAATGAAAGAATGACTCCTTACTTTCTTGTACTTGTACTTATGGTAATTTTGTATTTCGTTTTTATTTACTCAATAAGACCGTACTGTTAAACAAATTAGTATTTTTTTTAAAGTCTGTTGCTTATATGTATATTATTCCAAAATAAAGAACATGCTGTTCATGAAACATTGAAACTAAACAATATTAATAGGAACAAACTAAAATGCTAGTTCTAGAAAAGAATAGAAAAGACAGCAGTAATCTACTTGTTGTACCTAATAGTCAATATGGTGTGATAAAAAATAGTAAAACACATTGAGTTACAATAGTTTTGATTTTATTATAGGATTTACAATACCTGTTAAAAATTGTGATGAGTTTAATATGTTTTTTCTGTGAGGTAAATAATATTTCTAATTTTTTGATTATTTTTTTCTCATTTGTATTGTGATAATGTATTTTGGTTTACAATCATAAAAAAACTTTCTTATCACCTAAAACAAATAAAATTAAATAAACAATATTGACTCAAGCCCTTGTAGAATTCACCTCTTGCATATTATGGAAGCAATTCGTGGCAGATACAGTTATCCACCCATGTGTTCAATTACGGTTGAATTCCTGAAATGTTTCATCCTTTTCCTTCTCGTGTTGAACAAATGCCGCTGTATGCGACGCAGAACCGTGAATGAGATGTTAAACATTGATTTCCACTATCTTACAAAGGCTGCCAAATACCAGAGGGGATTTTGAGGGTTCCAACTAGCGAGGTCTTTTTTTTTAGTTTTTTTATCATTACCAAAAATCATACGTGAAAGTACCTGTCAAATGGATTTATATATAATGGTATTTGTTTCATATTTATCCACACCCGCACGCCTGTCGCTGTGGGATATGTCGTGATAGCGTGTGGTATTTTTATGTTTGTTAAACCAGTCAATAGCAGGCAAGCCAACTTACGTGCAGGACAACGTCTGTCGGGTCCGCTAGTCAACTTATATAATATCAACTTTGTGAAAATGAGCTGTCATTCGTCTCATTTACGATGAAGCAGTCGCTTCAAAACCGATGTGTCTAATGATTTATTCAAACGAAAATTTTGGCCTACGAGGATCAACGAAACTACTGCACAAAAGTTCCTTCGTTACTCCCATCACCACCCGTTCTGCATATGGGGACTGTAAATGGCCCCTTCACACAAAGCTAAGTGAACGACAAGAAAAGACAATGCATAGCACGAAAAGTAGCTCATGGAGCCCTCTAGATTAGCAATCTCGGCACAATAGTGCAAAAGAATAATCGAAGAATGCAAATGGAAGATTCACACTCCTGGACTTCAGATCTTATAAAATAAGAAACATCAGGGGTATGACCAAGATCTCTATAGATTATTAACCTACTGGGAATCTAACAATAATTAGGCACCATAACTATGACAAAACTTCTTAAAGGCTTTAAAATTGTTCTTCAAGGTCACAAAATCCGCGTGATCAATGAAACCTTTCAGAGGCCCACGGACAGCAACGAGGAGCTCCGATCTATATATAAGAGGACACTATTGGGTGGCAACAATCCCACAGGATATTTTCCGAAGTTTGGTCCGGGTATTGACAGAACTGACATGAGGCAGAGGAGGCAATTTTTAATCGGTGACGATAACACTTAAAACTTCCGTGTCCTGTGAAAAATTGAGAATTCCAAAAGTCGGAGACAACCAAGGAAGATATAAGTGGATATATCCTTAGTTCGTTTCCCGGTGGAGACACAGATTTTAATATTGGGTGCGTTTTAATTTGATATTTGACATAGTACATGTTAGTTTCCCGAGTAGCAATAAATATAAAAATTAAATACAATTACCAATATATTATATGAAAAAGTGAAATTTTTTAAAATGGCTTGCGTAAAGTTCACCAATGCAAACGACTTTTATAAATGTAAGTATTTTTTTGTGTTAAGAACCAAAGATGGGAGGTGAGAGCCTCGAGAATGGTCCGCGAGAGTGTCCTGTTAAAATTTGTTTTACTTTTTTAAAATTCAATGTGTGCCTACGTCTATAAATTGCCATTTATTTGTTAGATTTTAAATAAAATATAATAGTTTGTTTTGAAAAATTGTTTTTAATCGCCTTTGAATTTGGTTATAACTGAAAATATATTATGTAATAATGTAATGGGTGGTCCATGGTAATTCACTTTAAGGCTGAGTGGTTCGCAGATATCTGCGGGTTGGGAACCACTGATTGAAATCCTTTGCTTTGTTATTATTGATACATACATACATACCATCACGCTGTATCCCTACTTGGGGTAGACAGAGAGGACCTCTATCTTGACATACGTGTTTTACCTCATTAACATCCATGCATCGCGTCATACATGCTCTCCTATTATTCTGACTTCGTATATAACCATCTTTCAAAATCTCATTTATATGATCATGCCAACTCTTTCTCGGGCGGCCACGACCTCTCATTCCACTCTTTTCAGCCTTGTATACTTTCTTTGTCAGGCGCTTATCGTTCATTCTCTCCACATGTCCGAACCATCGTAGTGTATTTACTTTCATTCTACTCACAATACCTCTTTCAATATTGCATTCTCGTCTGATGTCCTACACATTCCTTATCCTGTCATAGATCGTTCTACCACACATTCGTCTTAGGGACCTCATTTCCACAGCGTTAATTTTACTTTCATGCGTTTTCTGCCATGTCCATGTCTCACTTGCATACATTAATGTTGGTACGACAATTGTTATTATTTTGTGTAATATTGATAATTTGGCATAATTTTAATTATGAAAATGTTAATACAAAACAAATAAATTATATACTCCTCTCTCCTAGGGTAGAGGTACGAGTTCTAGGTACTATAGACTCTGGAGTATCATGGATAATGATATTTTTTCTTTCGATTCTAGAAAAGTTCCCTGTCGATTAACCCGAAGGTAATATGATTAACTGTATAAGAATGGGCTTATATAGATTAGGTTTTGCTATCTTCAGCCTTCAGCTGCAGAGTCCTGAAAACGGTAAAGATATCTTTGGCCATGTCGACGATCTCTTGACCCCTGTCAGCTCAAAACGTAAGGAGGGAGAGGAAAGTCCAGACCAGATAAGCTAAAAGGCGATCCACAGAAATAACTCAACTATAGGGGTTGTGATCAACATCTACAATCCAAGGTAAGAAATACTTTTGGGTCAACGAATAGAACAAGAAGAAGAAAAATACAATATACATTTATTACGAACAAAAGTAAACAATTTGAAAAGTTCTGGAAAATAAAAAGTATTCTCTTTATCTTGTAAAATATGCATTCAAAAATTTATTCAATACTACATTGCGAAAGTACTAAGTGAAAATAAATATTTTGTAAATCATCTGAAAACATGTCGTAAGCCATTTAGATGTTGGATTTTATGGATTCATTTAGTGATAATTCGTTAAAGAGCTGTGTAACTACTGCAGTACATATAAATTGTATATTTACGATTCTTTTTTTTTAATTATAAATTTACAATAATAAATATATATAAATCATAAATATATTAAAAACTTTTGATGAAAAAAATAGAAAATACACCGCTTTAGGTAACGAGATTAAAAGACTTTGGCATTCTCGTAAAATAATAATATTACCGTTCATTATTTCAGCCACTGGAATTATTCCAAAATCGTTATCGTCCGTAATTTAGAAATTATAGATTTATCGAAAAACTTAATAATAAAAATGCAATAAACGGTAATAATGAATATATGTAGAATCGTTAAAGATTTTTTAAACGTTAATATTCGGGAATCTGTAGGGTTGTTAGGTAGTATAGAGACCTCCTCAGAGCCTAATCCTTTGATATGTTAAGTATCTGGATGGGTGAACTATTCCCAATTGAAAGCTTGATGATGCGTTTGTTGCATTTTATTTTGCTCTTTTAAATAATTTACAATTTACGCATCGATATGCTAATTCTTTTGAGGAAGTGTATAATGGTAATATTAATAATTGAGTGTTATTATTTGTAGTGCTTAATTGTTATTAATATCATTAGCAAATCCGTAAAAAAAAATCCAGGTACCAATTATAATTCCACTTCTTCAAAACGGTCGGTCATTATAATCGATTTTTTGTGGAAAAAAACTTTAGTATAATTTTTTGTTCATTAATCTTTGTACATTTATTGTATAAGCTAGGCTTCTTACTCAAAAAGACTGTATAGTCAAATACATAAAATAAATATTGTAAAAAAATATTAGTTTTTAACTAAGACTTTTTCACTATCATCGAGAATTCTGTAAAAAAACTTCCATGCATCATCCTAGATTTTGTTTAAAAAATTCTTATATAATTTTTTTCGTTTTTGTCGTTTTGTTAGATATCGTAATATCTCTTTGGTTTTCTCTTTTGTTGTTATTATGTTAATGTTTAGAGTATTATTATTTGCAAATTTTGATTAACCCCATGCCCTCGCTTTCTTCCCTATGTAAGTACCTGGACTCACCTATGAACAAATATGATATTACCTATGTTTTAGATTATCTATCTGTGGTAAAAGTAGATTTTATTATCTAAAGATATTAAATTAGTTATATTGGATTAGTTATATGCATGTAAGTACATACGTTCATAGTTCTATGTACAATGAAAGAATATAATCTGGATTCGACTAGAATAAAAATTAATGAACGCAATTATGACTTTTAATGCATTTTTAATTCAACTACTAAAATTTTTGACTGTTGTGATGCAGTTTTTAGAATTGGTTTCACTATTAAACAAACATGATATTTAAAAAAATCACTTATTTTCAAAGAAACATATTTTCGTGCTGCCTTTTAACGAGTACCTACTGTAGATATATTTTTCTCCAAAAGCATGCAAAGTATGCAATATAATTTTATTTATATAGATTACTCCACAGCTATATAAGATATATTTATCAGAGTAATTTTGAGAAAAAGATATATTCTTGATTAACCAACTGTCGATTCGTTCAAGAGAATGAAATTCTATTAAAGGAAGAGGCAGTTTAAATCCAAGATGCGTGTATGAAGGAATATTTTGTAAGGCGTAGTGGACTTTTTTCACGGCTATTCCAACTTTGAAATCAAAAAACACCAATTTAGAGGCTTCGCAGCATATATGTTCCATATATGGATTTACTCAGAATTCGGAGTAGAACATTTCGGGGTTATCAATTTTAGAATTTTCGGTTTATTTTTCCATATATCTCGGAAACCATAAAAGCTAGAACGCTGAAAATTGGTATAAACATAGACAAATAGATGATAATTTTTTTCAAAAAAATTCCAGGAATTCTCAAACATTTTTTATTAAGAAAAATATTTTTTTATTATAAATTTATGAGTTGAACTGCCTATATTTCCAAATTTTTTAAAAATATCCAATAAGCCGAAACACCCCAACTAGATAATTTTATCTTCTATAAAAAATATTAATATTGTAGAAGTGTATCTCAATTTTTTTTAACAATTTTTATAAAAATTGAATTTAGTGACGACATTACTTCATAAAAATTTTATGGCAGTCGCCTATACACAATATGTAAGAAGACTTAATAGTTTGATACTTAAATCTCCAAACATACATACATATTTTGATGATACCTACCTAGACTATAATTTATATTTAGATTTGATCACTTGAAACCTGTCTAGTATTGTTTTTTACTTATTTATTTATATTTTTTTTGTATACAATTAAAAAATATAATGCACACTGGCGAGATTATTGCCATTTGGCAATTTCTTCTTACCAGACAGATTTTTTATGATCGATAAATTATAACAATTTCGTCTTACCTATAAAGGCCTTAGATTCAGAATGGGTGGTGAACCTCATTGCTCAACTGTGTGAGATGTTATTTTACCTGTTGTATACACAAAAATGACGAAAATAGAAAAGAGTGGAAGCACTACTCTAAACGGTGCCTCATAGCACGTTTCGTACATCTTTTACAAGTTAATGCACACCTGTCGCTGGTTATGCAGGCTTGGTATGGATGGATTTGTAAAATATTGAAATCGAAACCACGGAAAAAATATTTAAAATTATTCTTCCTAATACTGGTTCTTAAACCTTTGTTTTAAACTGTGTTTCTGTTCAATGGAGCGTTTCAATTTGTTTTTAGTAAATCCATGGATTCAATATCATTAGTAGCGCAGTCTAGAAGTATCTACATACAATTACATTAACTGCCAGTTTAAATGCTAGTAATGGTCACACTGCAGGAGAAAATTGCTCCCGACTCCAAGATTGGAATAACATAAAATTTCTGCTAGAAAGAAATAGTTTCAAAGTATATTTTCTAAATGTTTTGCTGTAATCTTGTGGGATATCTGTAACCGCATTGGTTTCATAACACTAATTCTCTTTTTAAACTACACAGTCTAGTGCGAATTTTTTTGCACAATAAATGAAAAAAAAATCAAGAATAGATATCGGTCCCAGTTAGTCGAGTAAACCAATGGCGTTGACCATTAATTTTCAAGATTTCGTACATTGTTTTGTTAAAATGACTCTTTTTTATGCTGATGTGGTTTTGTGATATCAACATAAAGAATCCCAAACGGATAAAAATGATGACCAGGCCCTAATTCATAGTCCAAATCCTTTTTTGTGAACGATATTAATTGAAAAGAAACGAATACAAAAGTTACATAAAAATAACTACAAAATTTACGTTAAAATTGGATGGATCACTCATTTTGAATCATTTTTTATTTTTGTCGAAACAGAAAAAAATAAGTGATTATCATTTTAATTTCAGACTTCGTTTGAATTAATACCAGATAAACTGATTTATGTAGCCACATTCTTTGTATTTTGGACAACGTTTGTCACCATTAAATGCCCAAATTAATAAAATAATTTACGAGGTTCACAGGATGACTAATATCATACAATAAATTTAAACAGAAGTATCAAATTTTAATGTTAAGCGCAAAATTATGTAATAATATTAATGTTTAAAGAGTTACACCATTTATTTTATTGATATTTCTTGGCTTTGTTAAACAACATTCAAAATTACGATTCCGAAATTCGTAACCAAGATGGCTGAATCCACGGTGCTCTGTTTCAGAAACACACAATACACTTAATGTGTACGCAATTTACTTGAAATTATTCACTCCTCTCTGAAAATTAACGGTAATAACATTAAATTAACCGCCCTACAGGAGCCTATGGTTTCTTTTCGGCGATAAATGGAATATAGTCGCTCAGCTATCTGGTTTACATAAACGGAATAATATCCCAAAACCGTAGTTATTGTTTTTTATGGTAAACTCGTACCTATGAAGTTACTCGCCTTACTTTACCCGTTAGCGTTTAACAAACTTTACCAAAAGTTGTAAAGAAACTACCAAAGCAATTACTTCAAGAAGGCAAAATAAAGAGGCATTTCACTACAGATAATTTGTTGAACGGCTCTAAATGACATTCAAAGTACTTTAAATACGTCTATCAACTATTTGCCTCATAGTTTTGATCATCGTTTAATTTATATTTTGCAAACTTCGGCACAATTGAGTGTGATTCATTAATTTGTATAAATAAGTTTTCACACCAATGGTAACTACCGATATTTTATCTTGTTTTTAAGCAACTTACGTCTTTCTTTGCAAACCGTTTACAAAATGTATTTTACAAATTTATGTCATTTTTAATGCCTAGAACTCTTCCTTAGTTATTTATTTAATTAAGGTACATTAAGTGTACAAAAGCTGTGGTTTACTTACATAAAGAATTTATTGAATAGTTGTCAAACAATTACAGAAACTAAGAATTGAGACGATGATTCTAAAAAAACTGATGAAGTACATATTTTATTAAAAAGGTACTGTTTCGAGATCTGGGACATTAGAACTGAATGAAAGCTAGAGGCATTTTTGAGAGACTTCCAAAAACCAGCAGCTATTATGATGAATCGATTACATATTATTATTAATCATAATTTTTTGAATTCCCTTAAAAACTCAAGAGTTACACTGCAAAACGTGTTTTGAAGAGCTATTTTCATCAAAACATGGTTATGACATCAATTTGCAAATAATAAAGTTGATATAATATTTCGTTTCTCTTGTGACAAAAGAGAGAAGTTTAATAACATATTTCTAAGAATACTGTGCTGAATACTACACGTGTCGCAAGAACTTTCGTTAGAAATAATTCTTGTAGGTATATTCGCTATAATAGTAAAAAAGATTTTTTAAGATACCTACCTATAAAGATAAAAAAATAAATTTCGTGTTGATATGTATAACTTTCAAGTTTTACTGTGTGATATTATCTATAAAAATACATTTGAAGCAAAGAAATACAGAAAACATTCTCAAAATACCTAATTATTTTAAAATAAAAATACATTTGAAGCAAAGAAATACGGAAAACATTCTCAAAATACCCAATTATTTTAAAATAAAAATACATTTGAAGCAAAGAAATACAGAAAACATTCTCAAAATACCTAATTATTTTAAAATAAAAATACATTTGAAGCAAAGAAATACGGATAACATTCTCAAAATACCTAATTATTTTAAAATTAGGTACACAGATATTTGAACACTATAGAGAATCGATCTTTACAATTTATTGCATGCCATTACTCTTTGAACATCATATTGATTACATCCACCATGCATTTTTCATTCATGCTAGTATCTTGTAATTGAAATCAAATTTTTATTATTTTTTGACTACGTTAATGACTTTACATATCAATTTCCTCACTCAAACAAACGTCTACAAACCTCGTGGTGGACAAATAAATACTAATAGAACGTAGAACGAATTGAGAATGAACGAACACGTAAATATCTATATCAGCATTAATTTTTCATATTATACTAGTTGCATGTAACACATGAGATCCAACTGTCGATGGCGTTAGTATGTATAATTGAATAATAAGTACCAAACTATAAACACATAAACACAAATTTATAGACAAAATAAATATTTTAAGATATTTTGTTTTCTATATAAAATATGTAGGTACGTATGTTAGGAGAGGATAGTATGGAGGTCTGTCTATTTTTCCTACCCAGAATATGAAAACAGCATGATGGTATGTATGTATGTTTGGAGATTAAGTATCACACCATTGAGTTCCCGTAGATATTGTCTAGTGTATACTGCTACCACAATGTTAATATTTTTTTATAGAAAATTAAACTATCTAATTGGGGTGTTTCGGCTTTTTTCGATATTATAAAAACTTTGGGTATATAGGCAGTTAAACACACAAATATATCACAAAAAAATATTTATAAAAATGTTTGAGAAACTCTGGAATTAAAAAAAAAAATATTTGAGATTTTATATTTGTCTACTTTTGGAAATATAGGCAGTTGAACACATAAATTTATCATAAAAAAATATTTTTCTTTGTAAAAAATGTTTGAGAGACTCTGGAATGTTTTTGAAAAAACATTTAAAAGATTTTATATTTGTCTATATTTGTACCAATTTTCAGCGTTCTAGCTTTTATGTTTTTTGTGATATATGAAAAAATGAAATAAAAATTCAAAAGTTGATGACCCCCGATTGAAACAAAAATTCAACGTTCTGAGTATAAAAGTTTTATAGATCTATAACTTTTATACAGAAGAAATGCAATTAAGCAAATATATCAAGAATATTTTGTCAATAAAATTTATCTTTTAGATAATATAAGTACAGGACCTCGCACAAGTGGAATGATTAAAATCCCAAAAAAAAAATACATCTTTCGGCCAAAATCATTACTCATATTATGGGGTAAAGTGGTACAATGATTTACCAGTACAGTTTAAAAAAATAGCAGAAAAAAATCTTAATAAATTCTTGGTAAAATGAAAATAATATCTAAAGTAACATTCAAATTTTTCTTTTGTTTTACTTTTATTGTTATGATTTGTGATTACTTTATATTATTATTTATATATTTCTTTTTTTATGTTATTTATATATATTTTGCTTGGGCTGTCAAGTTTTTGCTTACTTTTTAGTTTATATCAATATAAATGTTCCTTTATATAATGCCTAGGTTAAAATTTTTGTATATTTAGTTAGTTTGTAGTTAGTTTGTATGTTTTTTTGAAATGTGACTCACTTCAAAACACGAGATAATTCTCTTTTTGAAGTTGAATCATTCATAAATAAGTAATCATTATATAATAATCTGTAAATATTGTGTAATTGTATCCTTTTTTATATAAATAAAATAAATAAATAAATTACTTTCTATATTTTCTGAAATTTTAGGCTCTGTGCATTCAGCGTATCACAAGTTATAAGGGGAGGGGGGACATACACACAGACACACTAAATGTTATACTCTGAATTCTGAGTAAGTCCTATATGCTGCTAATATATGCTGCGAAGACTCTAAGTAGGTACTTCAATGTTGTAAAAAAACATAAAAAAATATAGACTCGGCATACGAATCTCGCGTATCTTGGCTTGATACTTTGTCGATATGTTAAGAGAAATAAATTCTCTCTTGAACAAATTAACCGATGGAATAGCAAATATCTACCACGGAATGGAAGAATTCTTCTCGATTTCCATTATTGCCTTCGATCAACTCTATCAAACTACGCGAACATTCCACTTCAAGAATCGAGATTTTTATATTTTACTGGCAACTGCCGGGGTGATTTAAAAATGAACGAAAAACGATGAGAAAAAAATAACCTCTCTCCTTTACTCGAGTGAAAATATTAAACCCGCATTTAAGTGAATTCGCTACAATCATTTCCAACTGCTTCCAAACAGAGAATATCTTAAGTTGTTGAACATCTCCGAAGATAATAAGTATCTAATCTTTTTTTTTTGTTTGTTGAAATCAATATAAATTTATTAATTTGGACATGCTCTAACCAATTGGTTTGATGTTTTTGACTATTTTACAATTCATCATTGACTCACTATCTACACAGTATTTTTTTATTATTTATTAAATTAAATTTATTATTTTTTTATAATAATACCTGATGCAGGTACAATATTACTTGATTAAGTAGTAAATAAAATGTATAATACTATAATTAAGTTTAAAGTTAAAGTTTAAGTAATCAGTATTACAAAGCTATTGTGGTGATTTATTAAAATATAAAAACATGGCAACACTCATCTATGGAAGATTCCAGAATAATCATAAAAATATTATAAATAGTTGTTTTTTCATTCGCCCGCCATTGCTCTCTCGAACTGTCAACGTAATGCGTCAATCGATATTTTATCAGCCGTGTGAATTTATAAATCTTATTTTAAATTAATTAAGTAAATCAAAGATTGTTATTTGTGTATGAACAGTGTATTGCAAAGTCAATTAATTATTTAATTCTTAAGACCCTTATTCCATTATTTTATTAATAAATATTTAGTGGGTTAATTCATTACCCACTAAATGATAACAATTTTGAACGCACATTTAAAAACCTTCTGATAATTATTATAACCTTCTGATAAATCTTAAAAATACATTAAATCAACCCTTAATAATTAGTAAACCCCAAAACTATTTTATAAATCCAACAACGCTTGTGCAAATAAGTAAATTAAACTGCATTATAATTATTTTTACCCCAGAACATTTATAATGTGTTTCTTTAGGCACAACTTCTGTTTCATTTTTATATTTAGTTTTAGATTTTTTAAATATTTTATTTTATACAAGCACAAGCTTTTTCGAAATGGTTTTATATTTTTAATGTAGGTGTTTGAAAATTCGGAGGATTTCATTCAATTTCTTGTAAAACTGTTTGATTTTTACTATTAACAACTGTACAATAATAAAAAATAAGATTTATTCTAATTACTACATACGTCTTTGCCTCGCAAGTCTTTTTTCTTCATTTTTACTTGATCATAAAACGTTGTGGGTAGGTATGTTCCTCAATGATCTTTTGAATTAATAGGTTTCGTTAGTAACAAGATACAATTATTTGAATAACATGGATCTCTTGTAGTAACGAGTATGTTGTATTCTCTTGACACAACCATTGCTACGTGTTCAACTTTAACTTAATTAGTACACTGACAGAAACTAGGGATAATTCATACCTATACACGATAATGACGTCACGTACATAATATATACATGCGCTTAATTATATGCACAACTATTACGTATTAAATCTTGAACCGTATGTAATTTACACATTATACATATCCTTTATTGTCAAACAATGACTAGATGATGGATTATTAATCAAGACTTCTTCTTTATCTTTTTGCCAGTCACTAAACAGTTTTTTTTTCACACCATAAAAAGAGTTTTTAAGAGTAAATTATCTGATGTGAAATACATACAACAATTTCATAAGAACACAATAATATGACTAAAGAAGCATATTGATTCGGGCATTTTCTCATCATTTTTAATTTCACATTTTAAAGAATATAGACTATGGCTTAGATTTTCTTCGATATTTAATTAATTATACTCTTGAGACTTATACGTGCGAATGAAGTTCTTGTTTTGTCGTTCTTTTCCTTCTATTCACTTATGTAAACAGAAATTGAATGGCAAAGTGTTCCACCAATTTATCTGGGTTCGCAGTTATCGTCCTAGTGTTGAAAGTTACACATTTCTGACATTTGAAATTCGATATTAAGCCAAATATATGAAATTTTACAGAGAATTTGAACTGTATTTTACCTGACTTTACCACAGTCAACATAATATATACCTACCTACTCGTAAAATATGTATTTATTTTGTTGAAATTCGGAATACAAAAATATATTTTGATGTTGCATGTGATATTTCCCAGTAATTTTCCTAATTATGTCATATGTTTCTGTACCACGATTTCCTTTGAAATTATTTTAATTTATTCATCTGTCGACCACACCCATGAATCCCTTCCAACACGTTATTTTTGGAAGCCAAACTACCAACAATCGCCACATAATATTTATGTAGATTCTTAAAAATCTTTCGTTTGTGTTTCGTTTCGTATGTCATATTGTCAATGTTTATTTTGCATACGTTTATAGGTACTTATAAATAGAAATAAATGTACTATGTTAATTAAATATGATTTTTTGTTCACAAACCTTTTCATTCATATTTTTCAGATTTTTTATAATATTTTTACAGAGGTAAAAAACGACATAAGATATTCTCGGCCTTCGTGGCTCAGACGGTTAGATATCTGACTCCTGTGCGAAAGGTCCCGGGTTCAATGATTCCCGGCGGAAACACAGTTCTTAATTATTGTGTTTTCAGTCTGGATCTATGAGACGATAAATATCAGTGTCCAGAATGTGGCAACTTGTTATTGTGTGAGTATTAAATTAATATTTGACTCGGGTACCTTAGTTACCCATGAAGTAAATTAAATAATTAAAAATAACTTTATTTAAAACTCAGGGCAAGAATATAACGAAAGCAAAATATTATTTTTATTTTGGGCTATGACGCCATCTCATAGACAGTGTTGTGTACCTATAAGTAGATCTAGAAATATCTATAGTTTTATTTTTCTTTTTTTGTTTAACAAATATAAGTATTTTATCTTTTTTTTTATTTTATACTACTTCTATGGCGACTAACAGACTCTGTGTCAAATATTTATTTAACACGCACACAATACACACGCACACGCAGCTAGACTATGGAATAGCCTAGGTCCTGATATTACGTCGTCCATCTCACTAAACATATTAAAGAAAAGGCTAAAGCAAAAATATTTATCTGACAACACCTGATTACATCTTCCTCTCCTCTTCCTTTCCTTATCCCTCAGTCTTCCTATCATTGCCATGATTTGTTCTTATATGCTATCTTCTTTGTTTTTGTGTTCTTTTTTTTATTACTTTTCTTCTGCTATCTTTATTTATTTTGTAATGTGATTCACTTATTGCCATAGTACACATTGTTTTGTATATTACACATTTACTCTGGTTGGTTGGAAGAAATTGGCATCAGGCAATAAGCCCGCCAGTGTACTTATTATATGTACAAAAAGATTAAATAAATAAATAAATAAATAAATAAATAAATAAATAAATAAATAAATAAATAAATAAATAAATAAATAAATAAATAAATAAATAAATAAATAAATAAATAAATAAATAAATAAATAAATAAATAAATAATTAAATAAATAAATAAATTAATAAATAAATAAATAAATAAAAAAAAAATAAATAAATAAATAAATAAATAAATAAATAAACAAATAAATAAATAAATAAATAAATTAATAAATAAATAAATAAATAAATAAATAAACAAACAAACAAATAAATAAATAAATTAATTAATTAATAAATAAACAAATAAATTAATAAATAAATAAATTAATTAATAAATAAATAAATAAATTAATTAATAAATAAATAAATAAATAAATAAATAAATAAATAAATAAATAAATTAATTAATAAATAAATAAATAAATAAATAAACAAACAAACAAACAAACAAATAAATAAATAAATAAATTAATTAATAAATAAATAAATAAATAAATAAATAAATAAATAAATAGTTAAATAAATAAATAAATAAAAAATAAATAAATAAAAAAAAAATAAATAAATAAATTTTGGAGGTTTATGTTATTAATCGTCTCACATAGTATATTAGACTGAAAACACAATAAAAAACTGTGTCTCGACCAGGAATCGAATCCGGGACCTTTGGATCAGCAGTTAGATACTTAACCGATTGAGCCACGAAAGCCCCCATGTTAATGTAGAAGTAGGTACACGAATATGAAAACGAAATACCCATCATCATCATCATCATCAGTGGCTCCACAGCCCAGGATGGGCCTTGGCCTCCTCATGGAATCGTCTACATTGCACCCTATCCATGGCCTTTTCTCTCCAATTCCGCACACCTGCTATCTCAAGGTCCCTCTCAACTCCATCCATCCATTGCAGTTTCGGCCTTCCCACACTCCTTCTACCCTCCGGACGCGTTGTGAGGATTCTTTTTGGTATCTGGTCATCTTCCATAGCAAAATAATATATATATACCCACCAAGAGCAAATTTGTTACATGGAAAAAAATTTGAGAACGAATGAAAAATTAATTTAATTCAATGAGAGATATTTAGGAATATCGTGACATTTTAATTTGATGTAGGCGCGTATTTTGTGGACGATAGTTCGAATTAATATTGATATAGTTGACAAGACATACATAATTTACAATTAACTTGCCTTATTCTTGTTTAAAATATAGTGCTTGAATAGGTTGAAATAATAAGATTTGTAATTATAATGTTCATATTGAATAATTACATATTATGTTCATGTTAAATAAGTTAATGAATATCAATATGTACTGAAAATTATTTACCTTTGTAAGTAGGTTGTTAAATTGTGATTATCACGAGATTGTACCTATCTGAGATATTAGATACACGAAAGCTGAATAATTCGTTGCCTTATATCATATCAGCATTGTAATGAAAAATATAAGAAAAACACATTCATAATAATAAAATTTCATTTGATTCGTGACTCGAAATGAGACAAAGTACCTTTTATTTTCCTGAGGAGCAATACAAGATAAATGGAATAAAATGGAATAAAGGTGTCATTACTAGAATGAAAGTAAACACATTGAGATGGTTTGGTCACATGGGGAGAATGAATGAGGAGCGCCTGACGAAGAAAATATACAGAGCGGAAAGGAATGGAATGAGAGGTCGGGGACGCCCAAGAAAGGGATGGCACGACCATGTGAAAGAAATTTTGAAAGACGGAAATGTTAGAAGTGTGAGCAATAGACGAACATGTATGAGACGATGCATGAATGTGGACGAGGCGAGGGATGCGTGCCAGGATAGAAAAATGTGGCGTTCGGTTCTCTCTGCCTACCCCGCAAGGGACATGGCGTGATGGTATGTATGTATGTATGGAATAAAATAATACACAGCTTCAACGAATTGATATTGAAGTTGTATCCAGGTTTTAATGTTTGAGGTAAATTTTGTTTTATAACTGGGTAGGCACCTATATTTAAAATGGTATTACCCACCCCTTTCTTCTAACTATTCAGTAAAATATTGCAACTATTAAATTCCGTTCATCTTTTACATATATTTATTTTATACTAGTTGCATGTAACACATGAGATCCAACTGTCGATAGCGATAGTATGTATAGTTGAAGAATATGTACCAAACTATAAACCCATAAATACAAATTATTTATTATTTTATGATATTTAGTTTTCTATACAACACATGTACCTAGTCAAGATAGGATAGTATGGAGGTCAGTCTTTTTTTCCTACCCGGAATATGAAAACAGCATGATGGTATATGTATATTGTATGTTTAGAGATAAAGTATTAAACTATTAAGTCTTCTTTGATATTGTGTATAGGTGACTACCATACAAATTGTATGAAGCGATGTCACACACACACAGACACACACACACACACACAGACACACACACACAGACACACGAAATGTTGCATTGCATAATTATGTGTTGCATTGCATAATTACCAATTGCATAATTATGTAAGTTACATAAGTTTCTTTGCTTTTAATAAATAGCCTTGAATATTTGGTATTAAATAAAATACTTTGAAAATATTTACAAACAGTATATTTCTATCAGAACCATCAATCGAAGATAATCTGGACATCTGGCTGTCTATGAAATGTTCAGACCGCATTCCATACTACGTGGTATTGAGCAGAGTCAAAAAAAAGGAGGAAGCTCCTAAAAAGGGTTGCCCAACAACGATCCAAATGGACAGACTATAACATCAGGCATCCGGGTCTGCTTGTTACTGTCACCGAGGGAATGACGGAGGGCAGAAAATATAAAGGTCGCCATAGAGATCATAGTTTGATGGACCAGATGTGCTCTGTGGCAGCTACCAAGAGATGAAGAGATTGACGGTCAACAGAGATATGTGTCGAGGTGGAGTGCTTGGCGCAAACCGATCCTGGAATTGTAACAATGAAGGAGAATTTGTGTTTTCACAATTTTGTCATATGACTCGTTTCGAATCGTCGTTTCATATCGTAACAACGATTTCTCGATTCAAAGAGAGAAAAACGACAAAAAAACTCTTTGTCATCAATCTCTTCCTGGAGAGTTGCAATATCATCTCATGACCTGTATTTTACGTCTAGTTATTTATTTCAGTTTTTGGCATGACCGTTTGGTGCGAAAATACAACATTTGACATACAAACACTGACATAAAAACTTTTTACAATATGAAAAGTTGATACTGCAATTGTCGATTTATTCAAGAAAATTTATTTTTCTTAATATATCGACAAAGTGTCAGCCAAGATACGCGAGATTTGTATGCCAGGTCTATATTTTTCACGGTTTTTCCAACTTTGAAGTCAAAATCACCAACTAAGAGGCATCGCAACATTTAGTGTAACTATGTGTGTGTTTGTGTGTGTATGTGTGTGTGTCCGTCCTCCCCTTATAACTTTTGAGCCGCTCAATACACAGAGCCTAAAATTTCAGAATATATAGGTAAATAGTTATAGGCCTACAAAACAGAATTTGGACTTTTTCAGAACTCGAAAGTGGCAGCCAACAATAGAGCAGTTTGGAGAAGATTCTTGGAGGCAGCTAGGGCCCATCAAGGGTTGTAACGCTGGGGATGATGATAATGAGTTATAGGCCTACAAAACAGAATTTGGACTTTTTGTTACAGTCAGGTTCATCAACTTTTGAAATTTTACTTATACTATTATAGATTTATAAAACTTTTATTCTCAGAATGTTGAATCAGGGGTTATCAACTTTCGAATTTTTATTTAATTTTTTTTATATATCCCAAAAACCATAAAAGCTAGAGCGTTGAAAATTGGTATAAATATAGACATATACAAAATCTCAAATTGTATTTTTTCTTAATTTCAGTTTCGTTAACATTTTTTATTAAGATAAAACTTTTTTATGATAAATTTATATCTGGGATAGGATGATTTCGTGAACAAGAATATTCGATGTCATAAATATTACCTCTGTTCTCTCTCCCCTCCATTATGTGATTAATCATCTTAGTTCCCTTTTCAACATATTACATGTAATTATCCGAAATGACACACATAAGATTGGGCGCTCCAGTTGTCTCAACGTGTAAAGATTACTTATCTACAAATATTAAACCTGCCTACGACCCTGTTTAAACATTGCTGGTTTCCCTTACAGAGTTGGACTTACATCAAAATTTGCATTCTGAGGCGGGAGTAGGGGGTGTTTTTTTAAAAATCTTATTACAATATTATTACTATTATTTATGGAGTGACTTGTTAGTGAGGAGTTTAGCGTTGGCCACAAACCAGTCGTTTTATTTTGTACACATTACCTACCCACCAGGGGTGAGGGGAGATGTCGAAAATTTAATGATTTTTTTGCAACGTTGTACATTTCAGTGGGCATGAATAATATTTTTGAAATTATTAAAAAATAAATATTAATTACATTTGTGGCCCTGTAAAGCATCGTATCTACAAACGGTTTTTTTTTTGATCCTGTAGTATGATTGCAATAAAACAAATAAATAAATATTAGTTCTTGAATTTCTTAACATAATATTCATAGGCAAGGTTATTAATTAATTAATTAGTTAATTCCGCTTCCCACAACTATGATGCCTTGGTGGGTATTTTTGTTATAAAACTTGTTGCACATTGTAATTTTGTACATATAGGTATATATTTTATTTCTGTAACATTTATCAAAATTATAAATATAAAATAAATAAACTTCAAAACAATAATGATTTAAAAACCAGAATCCCGTTAAATGGCCCAAATATAACGATATTTAAGGGAATTCTTATTTTTCAATTATTTTTTCTTTTCAAAAGTGGCGAGTTTATTTCTCTCGCTGTTGCGTATCTCTGCTATCACGGTATGTCATCTCAACAGAACCCGCGAAATCAATATTATTATATATGAATAATATTGTACGGTTTATACTTCATGTTTTCATTTATCAGATAACTCGCTGTTATTCGGTTTAATGCGAATAGTAAAGTTTACAGATCTATAAAAGAACTGACAACCGTCCGATTGTAGCGAATTATTCTTTGTATTCTTATGCCACGATTGCAACTATAATTTTTTTATGAATGCTATTCTCCTATTCTAGTTGGAAATCATTTTCCAATTTTATTTGGTTTTGTCTTATATACATCATAGTAGATAATCATTTCTTAAAATGTATCTTTTAAGAAACATGGGATATATTTTCATACAATGTAACACATGCTTATATTGGAATTGAAGTCAAAGTTAATGTTTGCAATGGTTGGAACCCAATTTATACAAAAAAAGTCACTAAGAATACTTAAATCAAGTAGGTGAGTTTTTTTTTTGTCAAATTTAAATATGGTTGCCAGAAGTTAATTTGTAGCTAAAGGTTATCTTTATTACTCTTATGTATATGGAATAATTGTAGACAGCTGGATTTTCATTATTTGATAAATTTCAATTTTTCAATGGCTCTTATGTATATTTCATATAGCGATATTGTTGTGAATATTGGAGTCATTACTCCTAGAACATTCAATAAGCTCGACAAATAATTAAGCAAACGGAAAGGTCATGCTTTTAAAACTTAAACGAAAATGGCTCTTAGTATCAGGCAGACACTATGCAGAGGAGATTTTTCATCCATAGCTTTCGACCCCATACTTTATTTTGCTAAGTAATATATCAGTGCAATTAAATTTTTATGTTATGTTTTCTCGTAAATGATTATTTGTTATATTTTCATTGTTATTTTGTAATATTGTCACTTTTTACATACGATTGATGTTGGAATTAACTAATACAGTGTCACTGTCTCGAGATGCATTGGCCCGACACAGGTTTTTTTTTTGCTTTTTTGGCATTGCAGATTCAATAATTATTTTAATGTCATCAATGTATGTAATAAATAAATAAATGAATTAATATGAATTCTGGCTTTCTGTGATATTTTAATTAAATTTCTCAATGGCTCTTATGCATATTGCATATAGCGATATTGTTGTGAATATGACGCGGGAAAAAAGTGGTACAGGGGGGTTTACATCCAGCAGTGGAGAGATGGCTGAGAAGAAGAAGATACACAATATCTACTAACAGATTTACCAGGACAGGCAAACCTATTTTTAACGTGGTTACGTAAGAGATATCAGCTATTAGAATTTGGGACCATAATACTCTTCGAAGAAGCGCACTACGTAGCGTTGGGGAGGGTTTTCAATCTGCTCAGGAAAATATTCGGAACATTGAATTCAGAAGTTCTTTATAAAAGAGTACGATTGGTTCGTTTATATTGAAGGTTTACTGTGAATGGGTGTTAAGATGGGTGACAGAAAAATTATTCGAAAAACAATTATTCGAATGCTCAATTTTACGAATGGCAATTATTCGAATCACATTTTTTCGAAAAACAATTTTCCGAACACACAATTATCAGAATTTACAATTGTTCGAATTTTTATGACGTCATGTTGGTAGTATTGTGAGAGGAATAAACCATAGATTTTTATTATAATATACTAGATGTCGTAGTTAGCAAATTTTGTATGAATCGAAAACAAATGACTCACTTTTACATCTACATAGTATATTATGTATAATAAAAATCTATGGAATAAACAACATGGCGACGCACCGCGCTGTCAGATATCCTAGGATGTAGGTACAGCTATTTTTTAAACCTAAACCTACAAAACTTTGATAAAAATAGGTTGGTTAGGTTTGGTTGTAGTTATAATTGCGAGTGGCGTGAGCCAGTTGCATTATATATTTAAAAAAGTAACTATAATATTAAAATAAAATAACTGAATTGGTGTGTATACTAGATAAACATAAACTGGTGTACAAACTAGGCTATCCCGCGCTGTCAAACATCAGTTATTAAAAATGTGCAAACATACGTACCCAACAATAATACAACAAGTAATAATAGTCTTCATCGAATATATATTACTGGCAACAAATATGTCAAAGGAGGCAACATAATGACACAAAAATATATTAAATTCGGTTAATTGGTTTTCCAACAAATGTTAGTTCGAATAATTTGCTTTCGGACAATTGTCATTCTGATAACTGATTTTCGAAAAATTGTTATTCGTACAATTGCGCATTCGAACAATTGTGTTTCGAAGAATTTTCATGTAATCGTTGAGATGGAGTTCAACGAGTTCTCTATTGTAAAATGGGTGGAAGAGGAACCAGGGATGCAAGTTCTTCTGAGCAGTATTTGTTTGTAGGTATATTATGAAAAAATAAACTTTTTTGTTTCGACCTTGTTAAATTATATTTTGATCGGTAAAAATAAACCGTACATAAAAAGGGAAAAATTTGTTCGTTTGTATATTAAACGTGTAGGTGTGTATGAACTCCTCCCTTCTCCCGGTATCCTTGTATTTATGTCCTTGCACCTGGTTACACGTGTATTGAGATTAATGTCGGGGAACATATTAACATTTTTGCATAAATTATGGAAAATTGCGGCGTTCGGAATATTACAAACAACAAATCATGCATAACAACACAACACAACACAACATACACGATAACAAAATGGGATTCTATTCATACAAACGTATTCAATACCTAAGGAACGAATTATACTTTTTTTTATAAGGCAACTCACCCTATACGGAGGGTGATTTGTGCCCCTCGACCGATCTCCTTCACCTATAGGACAAGCATTTATGCTTAGTTTAGGGAACGTAGGAAGATGTATATGTACTTGTTTAACAAGGACATATTCATTTAAAAAAAAAAAAAAAAAAAAAAAAAAAAAAAAAAAAAAAAAAAAAAAAAAAAAAAAAAAAAAAAAAAAAAAAAAAAAAAAAATTTATAAGGATTTCAATTTGTTGTATGAGAATAAATCTTAAAGATTTATTTCATTTAAATTAAGGAATTTTATATGATTGAGTAAACTTTAGACGTATTTAGGGAGAGAAGATGACACATTAACAGGCAGAGGGACACGCAGCTTGGAAGAAAAGTCGAATTTATCGTGTATTGGACACTCCATGAAAACGTGATCCAAATTTTCCACCTCTCCATAATCACACAAAGGACTGTCCCTTATATGTATTTTGTAAAGGTGGTTTGCGATTATGCAGTGACCAATTCTCATTCTACATATGTTTGAAACATATTTTTTTTCCATGAAATCAGGGTTTGGATGGAACTGTTATTTGTATCATTTTGTAAGCTGTCCTTGAATTATACTTTCGCCAATGGCGCGCGTAAAAGTGAATCAACCAATGACGCACTTATAGTTGCGAAAATGTATGTAGGTATAAAAAATATCGCAAAATATCTCGAACCAGGTTTCCGTGTATGAAAAAGTGTATGGATTGTGATTGCTTTTCAAAAAGGTTTGAAGTTATTTTTGGGACAAACACGTAGCGAGTACTTAAATGAAAATGTTTTACATTTGTATTTGAACTAACTCTTTTCTAGGAATTTTCGGATACCAGAGAAAACATACCATTAAATATTATGTAAATGTTGATGGACAATAATTACGTTCTGTTTATAATGTAGCTCTTTTAATACTTACCTACATCATTTTCTATTCAAATAATTTAAATTTTGTATTTGTTTTGTCTGTATTTAACGAGAAACCAGATCATGATATTAAGTGATCAAGATGTTAAATAAATTCATACATAACGAACCCCATATTTTAATTTATATAATTCTGCTTCATTCGTATCCATGTGTCGCGTCATCCATAATTTATTGTTGTTGATGAAACATAATTTCCATCACGTTACACCAGGAATCCACTAAGATTTAAGTTGTTTAAGTTGTTAAATAAACTTTTTACGGCATGCATTTATTCACATACATAATTTACAATAATAACCTCCAACCCCGTCTGTCCTCAGCTGTCATCCTTCAGTTTGTAACACTTTAGAGCTGCACTGCATCCCTCCTTACCTCGTCCTCCCATCGCAGCCTGGGTCTTACTATTTTCCTTCTTCCTCCTGGATGGCCAGTCGTAATTCTCTTAGGAATTTGCATAATTGCCATTCTCTGAACGTGTCCAGCCCATCTCAATCTCGATAGTCTTTCACTGGGTGATTCATATTTCTGTACATTTCATCGTTTTGCCTTATACGTCACTTTTCCCCATCTTTCACTGGTCCGCATATGCGGCGGAGAACTTTCCTCTCAAAGCTTCAGCGGATTTTATAGTAAGTGCCAACGTCTCGCACCCGTATGTAACCACAGTCCTAATAATTGTCTTTTATAGATTATTTTGGTTTTACTGTGGACGTTTCGAGACTTAAACACTGGCACCAAGGAGAAGTACGTCCTGTTACTTGCTGAGATTCTTTTCTTTATTTCCTCCGCCTCCTCATTGCATTCCGTGAGTTGAGATCCAATGTATGTGAATTGATTGACTGATTCGAATGTGTGATTTTCTGCTAGCTGCATATTTCCTCTTGTTCTATTAGGTGCGTTTCGGCTTTGTATCATAAACTTTGTCTTTTCGTTATTAATCTTTAAGCCCACCTCACGTGCTGCAGATACCAGGGGGTCGAGAACTTTTTTAATGGCTGTTTGAGTTATTCCAATTATACTTAGGTCATCCGCATACCCCACTATCTGAATTAACAGTTTACAGAAATAACAACACCTATCTTAGAAATAACATAAGTGTTGTTATTTATGGAAATTTTATTGGTCCTCAAATGGAGAACTTTATATTCTTGTATTATTTGTAAAATTAAGACTGTATGTTTTCAAAATAAAATAAAATTACAATAATTGTCGACTTTCGCGGCTCAGTTGGTTAGGTATCTAACTGTTGATCCAAAGGTGCTGGATTCGATTCTCAGTGGAGAGAAAGTTTTTAATTGTGCTTTCGGTCAGGATCTGTGAGACGAATAATATCTTAGGTCTACAAAATGTGGAAAATTGTTAATGGGTGGATATTAAATTAATATTTTACATAGTACCTGCCCGAGATGTAATAAATAAATTAAATTAAATAAATTGTACAGAATTGAATTGGTGTACCATAAAATAAATACAAAGATACTATTCTTATCAGTTATATCACACTGAAAGTGACCTTCGAAAGTCACAGGTGATTAAACAAAGTCTTTGACCTAAATCCCCCGAGATTTTAAGATGTTGATAATGCCGCCTTAGAACTGGTGGGGCGATTAGAACAGATAAGAGATCTCGTGGGTTGGGGGCGAGTGTCTCTGGTTGGAAGCGAGAGGGGAGCGGTGTCTTATCTTCTCCTGATAAACTTCTATCTCACTCCAACGACACACTTTTGTCAACGAGCTAGTTGAGCACTTCAAAGGGGATTTATTGAGAGAAGTTAGCCATCTACCAAAGTTTGGCAACAACTCTCAACTGCTTTGTTTTGCTCGTTGACAATATTTCAAGGTGCACTTTGCGATTAGCTTGTTGTGAAATTAACTCGCGCTTATCTGATTCCACAACGGCCGGGTGAAATTAAGTTTTAAATTTTCTCGAATGGCTTTGAAGGGATATTGAAAAAAAAGGACGCGGTTAGAATATTGTGTTAACGCAGTCAGTAATTGATTTATATTTGCAACCGTTGACTTTTAATAAATGTTATTTTACTTTTCGATAAAGTCGCAATAATCCTTACTTTCTATTTGCAACTTGACTGTCTACAATTCGACGCTTCATCAGTTTCGACCATACAAAAAACTGAGCAAGCGACAGATTTAACTCAAATTGCAAAAAGTAATAGACCAAGATCCAGACCAGCCAAATTTACGTCAGTTCGTTATGTAACTTTCAAGGTGTCTGTCGGGGGGTTTCACCAACCAAAGTCTCTGTTGATGAAAGATTTCTAATAAGTCTTATCTAGTAAATATAAAAAAAATCATGCATGCAACAATTTTCTAACACTTTGAAAGCTGTTATCTCCGATGTCGGCCTACGTGGGTCAGTTGGAAAGACTGCTGATCCAAGGGTCTCGGGTTCAATTCCCGGTGGAAACACAGGTTTTTATTGTGTTTTCAGTCTGGATTTGTGAGAGGATTAATATCGTAAGTCACCAGAATGTGGCAACTTGTTATTGGGTGCGTGTCAAATAATTATTTGGCATGGTACCTGTTTGTTTCCCGAGAAGCTACATAAACCAACACTTCTCAGGGTTCATATTATCCAATCGTTATTACCTGCAGTGGTATCCTTTTGCAGAAAAAAAGTCAGCCTTTATTTATTTATTTATTTTTATTTATTTTATTTTATTTGGAAACATAACAGCTTTTGTATATAAAATATAATACAGGTAATAATTAATTAATAAGAAGCCTATTATAATGTTTCACAGAGTATACAAATACATTTACGTCTAATTGATCATGAAGGGTTTAGGAATGGGGTATGGTTAGGAAACTGGGAATTGAGGAATGAAATGGGAGAAGGAAGAGAGGGAAAGGACAGTTTCCCTAACCGATGCTTGTAGGCGCATTAAGAATTTGCTTAAATGCTTGTAGGGATAGATTAAATAGATCTGGCTGGGGGCTAAGATTATTATAGTAATTACAGCAGCGGTTGATAAAACTGTTTTGATCGTAATTAGTTCTTGACAAAGGTGTGTAGAATAGATTATGGTGACGCGATTTCTAGAAGGGCAGTTAAAAGGTATTTTTCCAACAAGATAAGGACTATCGACCAGATTATTTAATATTTTATGAAGAAAAAGGATATCTGTATTTTTCCTTCGTTTTTCCAAAGAAAGTAATTTGTGCTCCCTTAAGGATTGATCGTATGTGTAATTGTATATTTGTTTATGGAAGTTAAGGGATTTGACAAACTTTCTTTGGATTTTTTCGATACGATTTATATGTATATTGTAGTTAGGGCTCCACACGGTTGAAGCGAACTCTAGGTGGCTTCTAACAAAAGCATTATAAAGAAGAATAAGGGAACTAGTGCGTTTAAAGGATTTCGTACATCTAAGTATAAAGCCCAGATTCCTAAAGCTCTTGTTCACAATGCTATCAATGTGAGGAATGAATGAGAGTTGACTGTCAATGATAACACCCAGGTCCCTTGCTTGGAGTTTTGTTGATAAGGAAGTATTGTTGATAGTATAGTTGTAGACAATCGGTTGTTTTTTCCTGCAGAAAGATATAGAGAAGCATTTATTGACATTTAAATATAGTTGATTACGTTCACAATAATTAATGAGATTATTTAGATCATGCTGTAGAAACAGACAATCTTCAGATGAGGATATTGTTTTAAAAAGTTTACTATCATCGGCAAAAAGAAGAACTTCCGAGTCTGAGATACAGTTTGTTATGTCATTAATATAGATTAGGAAGAGCAATGGACCTAGGTGGGAACCCTGAGGTACGCCAGAAGGAATAGGCGAGAAGCACGATTGATAGCCCTTAACTGCTACAGCTTGAGATCTGTTTGTTATATATGACTTCATCCATCTATACAAATCGCCACGAATACCAAAAGACCATTGTTTATTTAGAAGAATAACATGGTTTATTTTATCAAACGCTTTGGCAAAATCGATATATATATTGTATCTAATTGTTTATTATCGGACAATGCGGAGTAAGTTTTGCTAGAGAATTCAAGCAAATTAGTTTCTACGCACCTTTTGCTGAAAAATCCATGTTGTTTAACGGTTATGGATGACCGAACAACAGGACTTATTTCATCAACAATAATTTTTTCAAGTATTTTACTGAAAATACAAAGTTTCGATATAGGCCTGTAATTTTCGATATTAGAGTTATCTCCACTTTTATAAATTGGGGTAATAAGAGCTTTTTTCCATATTATTGGCATAATACCTTCACTCAGTGATCGTTGAAAAAGTAAGAATAAGGGAAAACATAATTTATTAGCACATTGTTTGATCATGTGGGGAGATATTCTATCTATGCCTGCTCCTTTGTTAATATTGACTTTAATAAGATGATTATATACTATACTAGGGCTGATATAAACATTCGTTAATAACAAATGGGAGTTATTTGTAGCAGATGAGTTATAATTTGCAGTTTCGCAGGTGGGGCTATTCACAAATACAGAGGTGAAATATTCATTAAACATACTGCATATTGTAGGACCGTTATTTGCTGGAGATTGTTTATAGTGCATGGATTTTGGGAGAACATTTGATGGATGCTTAGATTTTACAAACGACCATATATTTTTCGGATTAGTTTGAAGTGAGCTTTCAATATTCGTAATATAGGAGTAGTAACAAGCATGTGTAATTGTTTTTTGGCGTGATCGCAGTAGTTTAAATGTATCGTAATCTCTAGGGTTGGCGAATTTTTTCCATTTTTTATGGAATTTGTTTTTTTCTTTTATAATTTTAATAAGTGGTCTATTAAACCATACCGGAAAACTTTTGTTAGCTGAAACACGTTTCTTGGGAACATATTTATCAATTAAATCAAAAAGTTTATTATAAAATACGGACAAAGCATCATCTAGATTTAAATCATTAAATTTAGTCAGCCAATTGATAGTTGATAATTCATGTCTCATGTTAATAAAATCGGCTCTATAGTATAGGAGTACTTCGCGCGAGTTAGTGTTAATATATTTTGGTTCATTTAACTCAAGTTTAATAATAAGGGCTTTATGGTACGGATCTTCAGGAACAAGAGGAGAATCGCATATAATAACCGAGGTGTATCCAAAGTTAGATATTACGAGATCCAGTGTTCTACCTAAAGTGTTCTTATGAGTATTTATTTGATATGTGCCAGTGAAGGATAGAAAATCGATAAGAAGGGTACTGGACGGAGATGCTGTATTGGAGCTTAATGAAGGCAAAGAGTTGTCATCAGTTAATGACCAATTCAATTGGGGAATATTATAATCGCCGACCAGGATAAAAATATCATCAGGATAATTATTAATGCGATGTTCTGCATTTTCTAGATGATTCTGTAAATTATTAAGATAATTGATACCTGGTGGGTGGTAGCTACAGCAGATATTGATTATACGAGTAGTGTTAACTTTAATTGAAACCCATATATCCTCCGCTAGTGATATCCATGTTGGTTGATATTTTGGATTTAATTCATTTTTCACGGCAATTAATACTATGACTTAGGAATAATTTTTGTATGGGCCCATTATACAAGTCTAGAATCGCGCGATCTTACACTATATGACCGCATGTGGTTATTTTATAATAGTTCTTTTACTGATTTAAATTAATTGTTTTTATTAGGTGGCTGAATAACTCGAAAAAAAATCGCATGGCGAGATTTCACAAAAAAAACAGGTAAAAATATTTTTTGTACGTAAACTATAGAAATAACACTACATAATTTTATATGTCAACTTTTCATGGGTGGAACGTCAAAAAAATATTTAAAACTACTTAAAGTAAAAAAAAACTTTTGTTGTACAAAGTTGTAAAAATGTTCTAGCATAGAAACATTATAGACGTAGAAAAAGAACCTGAGGTTTGCGATGGTAACATTGTGCCACATCTTCTATGAATACTATAATTTATTTTGAAAATACACTTGAATAATATTCAATGACTTGAGAACGAAAATTTCCAGAGTAAAAAAATATGTAAAAATATGTACCTATTACAAAAGTAAGTAAAGTCTAATGAGACTAATTTAAGAATATCGTGAACTAGATATGACTGAATTTCGTAATGTTGGGGATATACTTGTCTGCAAGAGAAGATTGATGAATGTAGGGAAAATAATGAATTTATGCCAGGAAAGTAATTTTGAAGTTTTTTTTGTTCCTTTCCTGAGCATAGTACACGACGTAATTGAACCAATGTATTTTATCGCCTTGATATAGGTACATAAAAACAACAAAAACCTTTGTACTTTTTCATTATCCTTTTTTATTCACCTCAACTTGGTGGGGGTCGAGGGAGAAACGAAATAAACGGTCATTTTTCTATTTATTCCGCAAATTTATTGTGAAATTTCTCAAGTCTGGCCATTTGCGAGACAATAACACTTCTTTATTCGACTCGGCGGCACATCTCTTTGGCCAAAAACAATGCATACCACGAAATATATATCATGACACCACAGCGTCCGCAGAATGGGGTCGTAACGAGATAGAAGAACATTTTAAATTGTACCAATTTTGAAACACTCTGTATTGCCTCGGTTAAAAACGTATTGTCTTCTACATTCCTCATTCTTTCATTAAGTCAACAAAAACGAGATAACTTTGTTACCTATGTAGGATAGCTGTGGCCTTCTTTAAACGAATTGCGACACTGGGAGGATAAGAGAGACAATTTATTCAAAGCAAACCAATGACGAAAAATCACAGGATGTTTAAAAAAGCGAGATATATTTTATTTAAATTTAACAAAAAGTCAATAAACCACATTTTTAAATCATTCATTCAAACCGAATGCATAGATTTTGGATATATTTTTGGAACACAAATGGGTCGTTTGTAAATTTATGTAAAAAAATGAGGTTTTGACATTATTATTTGTAGAGATTTTTTTTTCTTGAGAGACAAAATTAGCTGCACTTAATTTAAAAACGATCCAAATAATTATTCTTCGTCCATTTCTAAAAAATAACTTTCTATTCCTTTATACCTATCTCCAATATTTTGTCAAATTCAATGGAGTACTTATATTTTCTTTTGTAGATCCGAAAGTCATCAAAGGCACTTTCCTTTAGCTATTTTTTTTTCTTTTATTTTATTTATTTATTCATTTAGGAATACAAACAGTTATAGAAAATATGCATATAACTAATAGTAACATAGAATTCAAAGTTTATCTGCAACCTTACAGTATTCACAATATAAACATATGAAAGTGAAAATGTGCAAAGTAATACAATAATAATAAAAGACAAAACAAGTAAAGAAGAAAAAAAAAAATCAATTTAAATTAACATAAACGAAATGAAATAGATAAGAAAATAATTATACAGAAATAAGTATTGAGGCGAGAAATAGAGAAACAAGAGTTATACATTAACATAATGATAAAAAAGAGAAAAAAAAAACAAAAATACATAAAATAAAATTAAAATTAAGGAGCCATAATTCAATAAAAGAGATGGTGTAGTATGTTATGACAGATGATTAATATCTCAATAGAGTATGTGTATTATTATGTCATCGCGTGTTGTGGTGATGATTTTTGAATGTGTTTTATTTCGTGTTTGATTGCTGTGTATGATTTGGAGAAGATGTGTGTGTCTGGAAAGGTTTTGTTGTATTCATTGCACATTCTGTTGGTTGGTTTCCTAAATCCTGCATTTGTGTTTGAAGTTGACGGGAGGAAGAGCAAGTTGTTTCTTAGGCATCTGAGTGGTGCGTGCATGTATGTTAATTGAGCTAACGAGTGCTGGACAGTCAAACGTGCTATTGATTATTTTGTGTAGTGTTGTCATGTCAAATAGGGTACGTCTCTCTTTTAGTGTGCATAGATTGTAATTATTAAGTAGGTCAGTGTATGGTAGTCGGGGATTCTGTGTTCTGTATTGCATAGTCTTGAGGTATTTTTTCTGAATTGTTTCAATTTTTTCGGCGTATATGTTGTAATGTGGATTCCATATTTGAGAGCAGTATTCGAGTTGTGAGCGGATTAACGTATTATATAATATTAAATATGAGCTGGTTTTTTTGAATTCTTTAGTCAATCTCATCACAAAACCCATCATTTTATATGCTTTGTTGATTATGTTTTCCACATGGATGTCAAAATGAAGTTTGCTATCAAACACAACTCCTAGATCCCGAATATTGTTGACTTTGTCAAGTGGATGAGTGTCGATGTAGTAATTATGTTGGATAATATTTTTATTTTTTGTAAATGTGATAGTCTTGCATTTAGCTAAATTAAGATATAGTTTATTTCGCTGACAGTAATCGTTTAATCTATTTAGGTCGTCCTGGAGAGCTGTGCAATCGTGTACATGTTTAATTTTAAGGAAAAATTTTAAATCGTCAGCAAATATTAAAAAATTACTATTTATGAAACATGAGTTGATATCGTTAATTAATATCGTGAAGAGTAGTGGGCCAAGGATTGAACCTTGAGGTACTCCAGATGTTATTTTTACTTTATTGGAGGAATGGCCGTTGAGAACAACTACCTGATGCCTATTTGTAATGTATGATTTTGTCCACCTGAGTAGGCTGCCTTTAATTCCATTATCTGATAATTTTTCCATTAATATACTATGGTCCACTTTGTCGAAGGCCTTCTTGAAGTCTGTATAAATTGAGTCAATTTGAATTTTGTCGTCGAGTGATTGGAAGAGATATTCTGAGTATACTAGCAAGTTAGTTGTCGTTGATTTGTTAGGCATGAAACCATGTTGCTCATCTACTATATTTCTTTTCACGGTTGCTAATATTTGTCCATGAACGATTTTTCAAGAACCTTAGGTATTGCTGACAGTATTGATATAGGTCTATAATTTTCGATTGTCATTTGTGTTGCCGCCTTTGTGAATAGGGGTAATGAAAGCTTTTTTCCATTTATCGGGGAATACCCCTTCTGATAAACACTGATTGAATATCAGCGCTAAAGGGTGACTTATTGAGTATGCAGTTTTTTGAAGAAAGAATGGGGGAATTTTATCCGGGCCTGGACCTTTACTGATATCTAAGGAAATAAGAATTTCCCTAAGTTCACCTAGATTTATCCTGATAGATGACAGATTGACAGAATTATTACTATCTGGAATGATGTTGTTTTGGTCAGATGGTAATTCGGGTTCAAATACCGATTCAAAATAATCTGAGAACATGTTTGCTATTTCGTTTGGCTGACTGGAGGTTTTAACTTTGTATGTCATCGTAGAAGGATAGCCTGATGTAGTTTATATAGTGATTTTCTTTATAAAAAAATAATATGTCCTTGTTAAACGAGTACATATACATCTTCCTACATTCTCTAAAATAAGCATAAATGTTTGCGCTTTAGGTGAAAGAAATCGGTCACCCAAAGCACAAGTTAATATTTTCTGTCCCTTTAATGAGGAGGAATCATCGTGATTTATGTTGTTTGAAAACTGTATCTCAATAGAATTCTCAAAATGATTCAACTATAAAAATACTTGATAAAAATAACGACACGACTACATTGCATTATATTTTATAACTGGAGTCAGAGTCCTGTTTTCATCGAAAATTTGTGTATTTTCCATTTTATTCACTTCTTATCAAAACGTCGTTTGATTTCTGACACATTCATTACAAGACTCATTTCACTGTAAAGATATTTCAGTGATTTCCAAGGTGATAAATAAATATCCAAGGTAACTTCATAAAACACTTCAAAGTGCAAACACGAGCACTGAAAGGTGTCGCTAGACAACAAAGAAACGGACTTCCAATCAGCGATGGAAATATGGCTACAAATAAAATCGTCTCTGGCAAATTTCAAAGTCAACATCGGATAGACCAGATTCTAAGTGTAGGTAGGAGCGTTATTTGACTTGCTTTCGGCAAAGTTCAGCTTTGCAAAAACAACATTTTGTCGAGTTGCTTCGTTACCAAGTTAATATTGGACTTTTCCAAATACATACAAGGCGGAGAAGTTCAAAATTATATTGAAAGAGACTTTTGAAAGGTGAAGTGAAACTTTTAATGAAGTTCCGTGATATTAGTATTATATTGATACTAAAAAAAAAAATATAATATGCTTAAAATAAGCAGTAACATGTACACGTGATATGAGGATGATTTAAATTATCTCCCAAGTTTGCTGTAGGTAGGTAGGTACATTGAAAAAGTTTTTTTGGAGTTTTATTGGCCTTTATAAAAAATAAATATAAATTTATTTTAAAATAGACAAGTTTGATTATTAAATACATTGCCATAAATATCCTGAATGATACTAATACCAAGGATCGTGTTTTGCCAAATAAATCTATATATGTAATTTTAACTAGGAAACACACCGAAATAAAATATTATACAAAAAACGTTAAAAGCAAATCAAGAATTTAAACTCATATTATGATAAATTTACTAAAGATTTTTTTATTTTTCTTTATTTATATAAACGAGTGGGTTGTGGCCAACGCTATTCTCTTCACTACCAGGTTACTTCACTAGTATAATTTTATATGGAATTTTTTCAGCATTATCATGAAAAATAATTGTTTTTAGTATTTTATTAAGAAAACTTTATAATTCTTCAATGCCATTTCATGATACTAGTTGATAATCTGCAATAAAAAAGTAGCCTTAAAAATTGCGAAATCATAGCTCCCCACTGTATCCCCTTGGGTTAGTGAGGAGTAAAAATAAGAGTGAACTTTGTAAGAAATTTTAAAACGTTTTCTATAATCTGTTTAAAACACGGATGAGTTTATTAATACGGTCATATCAAATAACTCATTCGTGATGTAAACAAAGTAAATTAAAATTAATATAAAATACACCTGCGCTATTGTGCTTCTGTATATGAATATTGAATGAGATTGAAGCGATGAATGTATGCGAAGTTATATTATGGCGCTCGGTTCTCTTTGTGTACCCCAATAACAGGGACATATAACAGGGTTCTCCATAGTTTTACATGATGTTTATATAATTTAATGTCTTACTCTTACTAAAATTATCTGTTTCATAATATTTTATTTTTGGATTTTTTGTTTTATATTATGTAGGTAGGTACTAATTTTTATATTATGTTTTTACATCTAAATATGTAAATGTAACTTCTGGTACTACATACAAATAATATGAATAATATATTCGTTTCTTTGACGACTAACAAAAGACTTTCAGTTTATATTAAGAATTTACTTACTGCTTTCATGCAAAAAATGATAATACCAAAAACTCTTTTGAAGATGATAAAAATAATACGGCAACTTTTCTCGTGGCGACTGTTTTAATGACACTTTAAAAATTATCACTTTTATCGTTTACAAAATTTAAAAAAGTCCTCGAAAAGTGTTTCGCGTCAGTTTCACACTTGCGCCGCGCCGACCCAAAGTAAAATAGCAAACAGCCCTTTTGGGATGGCAGCGACCAAATCATATAGCCATTGTTCATGGGGGGAAGATGTTTTTTGTTGTGAACTTTGCAACCGTCATTATTCAAACTGTTTCATTTTTTACGGCCAAAAGGTTAAAAGTAAAATGGAGAACATTAAACAGAATATTAAAAAAAAAAACATAACAATTATAATGGAAATACAGATGGAACTAGCTAGAACAATAATTTTGTACTGCAGCCCAATTCCCTTTAATTTAACACGAGTTTTAAAGGTGTCCGTCAGATTTTGCCTCCAACCAGTGTCAGTTGATGGAAGACATGAAGTTTTGAAATATAAGATATATCACTCTTCATACTAATGTTTAATATATCAATTTTCCATTCACATTCGGTCAGTGATATGATTGTGACATTATATTTTATTTGTATTGTTTTTATTTTATTTTTATTATTATTGTCTTCGTGTGATTTACCGTCGGGTACCTTGAACCTGAATGTTTTTTTTTATTTTCCTTTATTGTAAAGTAGGTAGTTTATTTTATATTGTAGATTTCAGTCAATGATTGATTTTATTTCATAATTATTTAGTTTTGACTATGAGACAGACGCCTGTCATTGGGACATTGAAGCATTAGATATCGTATGTGTTTATATTTAGTTTTGACTATGAGACAGACGCCTGTCATTGGGACATTGAAGCATTAGATATCGTATGTGTTTATATTTAGTTTTGACTATGAGACAGACGCCTGTCATTGGGACATTGAAGCATTAGATATCGTATGTGTTTATATTATGTTTTTGATTTGTATGTGTATACACTGAAAAAAATAATTGTGACGACCGAACTGGCTACCTGCATTTTTAGCCAAACTTTTGTTATCAGTAATAAAAGTTAATCTATTTATGACTGTAGTGTTTAGCTCAGGGTACAAAATATTTAGTAGCACAAAACGAACTGTGTTGTAGTCACTATAGTTCGGTTAATTTTAACATAACTTTTTTTTCAGTGTATAACAGTGTTCTGTTGGTGTCTTCATAAATAAATAAATACTACTTTGAGGGTTATTATAGGCCAAAGTCATCACTACTCAGGGTTTGTTATAGCCAATTGTTATTTATTACCTGTTATGGAATCTTAAAGCCGGATGCAGATCAAAAGCGAAGCTAAGTTAGATTAGCTTAGCTCGCATAGCTGAGATCGTTTTTCATACAAGTGTGCAGACCACTAACTATGTGAGCTAGTATGAAAAAAGACCTCAGCAATGCGACCTTAGCTTTACAAACTAAGCTTAGCTTTTAGTCTGCAACCGGCTAAAGAAAGAAATTAGACTTTATACTTTGACGTCTGGCGTTCACAGATTCTTGGACTATTTTTTTTTATTAACTTGTTCCCAAGAAACAAGGTATCGCTGAGAGGAGCAATTTCAGTCTATCGATTAAGATGGCTAAGCTCTAATTTGTATAATTTCATAAATAATTGGAATAAAAAAATTGAACACTTATTATTACACAAAGTATTCATTTTGTCTATAGACGACCGTTTAGGCTTATTATGATAAAATGAACTGGTTGGTTTATAAGGCGAAACGGTCATTGTTACAACTTTGTGGAATACTCTGTGCCATTTTTTTTCTAATTAATTATGTTTTCATTTTCTACAGAATAAAATTACCAATGTTTATCAGAACTCCTACTAAGACTACTCCTGCTTTTCTCTCAGTCCCATTATTCTTTTTTTAAATGAAAATATACATGTATGTAAAAATCTACGCACGTCCTGTAATTTAGGCGGATTAATCCAATCAAGTTTTTTTTTTCTTGACGATGAGGATTATCATTGACTGCCAGCGAGTTCTCTGCTGTGCTTCATATTTGATTCAAGGACCGAGGAGATATAATAAAACTCTGAACATCGGCGTGACACAAACATTTCCCAGAAAGTGAAATAAGCGATGTAGGTCACGACCAAAAGCTCCCAAGGCATTTAAGTAATTGCCAAATAAAATTCAACAGTTGAAGCCAAGTTTTTATATATTATGTTTTTGAAAAGTTTCAAAAAACGAGGACTT
Organism: Molanna angustata; assembly: GCA_963576475.1. Lineage (NCBI taxonomy): Eukaryota > Metazoa > Arthropoda > Insecta > Trichoptera > Molannidae > Molanna > Molanna angustata. Next base: position 11,182,833 of record OY754970.1, on the reverse strand, counting down.
GATAATAAACCATCATCATGATGGTTTATTGAAGCTACTACGGAAACACTTAAAATAACAGTTTATTAAGTTATTTTCGTTGCATTATAAAACAGATATTTTTTGAATGTCATAGCTTCAATTCAGTGAAAGTTTTGGGTGTTACACTAGTTAGAGGCCTTACTTTTCAATACAGTTCGTGTTCCAAAAGTTTTCACGCCTTGCTCGAGGTACATAGTTGGGGCCTTAAATTTCCAGTAGCAAGACTGTTTTACAACGCTACCTTTCTGGGTATTATGTATGTGTTATGCCGCTCCTTGTTGGGCTCATAGTTGTGAAACCTAATACATTAGAATTCTGCTGTTTTCTGGACAGCGTTTCGCTCTAATAGCTTTAGCAAAGGCTTACAGAACCTGCGCTACCGAGACACTTTCTATTCTCACAGGTATGACTCCCCTTGATCTGGAAACACAGCGATGAGCTTTTCACAACCTCTAGAGGCCGAAGCTCAATGTTGGGTGGTGTTTCTCTCCCACCTGTAAATTTACCCACAGTTCGTGGAGAGATTGAGAACTTAGCCCGGAGTTCTCTATTAGATGTTTGGCAACCTCGCTGGTCTTCTTCTTCCGTGGGCACACTGACTTTTTTATTTTTTCCCAATGTGAGGACTCGAATTTCTTTCTCGTGGATTGTTCCCGATTATTGGACAACGCAATTCCTTACTGGACACGGCAGTTACAGTTATAGTTTCAGTGCCGGCAACCCGACGTTTATTATACAAAAATACATGCAGTTTCAAAAGTTATCTCTTTCGTTTTCACTTATCTGATTCGTCCTCATGTCAGCTTTGTGATAACCCTGAACAGACTTCTGAGCATATCCTATGGTAATGCACTAACTTCTCCGTGTCAACTTTTTGACGAGAACTCTACGACGATGTCCGAGGGAATTTCTTTGGACCCATTGGACATGCGGACCTTGTAGCCAAGAAGAGCAACTTTTAGGGCTTTCAAGACTTTCTGTTTTTAATTCGGTGCACTTTTATCTTCACTTTCACTGAATAGTAAGCGAGTTGTTTCCACATGATTAGCTCTCTTTGGTACATAAAGTGCAGTATCTGCAAGGTTTGAGAGTTCTACGGACTCTTCGAATTTTCTTTATGTGTTCTTTCAGAGTTTTACAAGGGACCGTCATTAGTCCCCATAAGCAGAACGGGTGGTGGTGGAGGAAGAAAAGCTTCAATGCACACAAAAAGAAAAAAAAAATTGTTAAACAAAATTGAAAATTTAGGAATTCTGGTTGTGGAAATAATTTATACACAACACAATTAAAAACTGTGTCTCCATCGGGATTCGATGGGACCCTTGGATTAACAGTCAGATGCCTTACCAACTGAGCTACGTGGGCCGATAGTGGGAATATGCCGCCGTGATGGTATGTTGACATGAGGCGAAGGAGGCATTATTGAATCGGCGAAGAAACAGATAGGTCAACTTAAAAAAATACGTATAAACAATAACAGGATTTTATTTATAATTTGGTGAATAATTATCGTTTCTTGAGTTCACCAATACCGCTACCATAGAGAGTGAGAGAAAGAGACTGTGCTGAGAGAGGCGTTTAAAGTTGAAACTTTGCTCATAACGTTGCGGCCGAAGTTTTGCGCAAGTGCTAAGCAGTGGCGGTAAACCGCCGCGCCGCCTACCTGCCAACCCGCCGCTACCTAAAGATATGAATCGGTTAATTATAATATGATCGCTCCATTACACAAAGCCACCCGCTCACCTGTAATTACGAAAACTATTATTTGCGAATAAAATTATTATTTGCCATTCGACGAAATTCACGTGTGTGTGTGTGATGTGCAATGTGAATGCGGTTTCGTTACATTTCGAACAAATTAAAGTTATAGGGAGATGGTTATTTTATTTTTATATTATTGTGATTAATTAGTTGTAAAGAATATTTATAAAAGAATGATTATTGCGTGTTCAAAAGGTATTGTTAAAAACTCATCTCTCTATAATAGATATATGTACTACAAACAATTGGGTGCAATTGATAATTCTCTGATAAATATTTATTTCGATTAATGTAGTAGTTGTTTAAATAATTATTATATTCACACTTAATAATAATGTAGAGGAGAGTCCGCGATACGTCAGGTTACGGCGACTGGAGAAATTCCGAATGAATTGTTAAAGTGGGGACAACTATTTATAACCTCCGCCTGTGTTGGTAGCAATGACAAGTCAGTAGTGATGTGGGGACATCGTAGGGATGGACCGCCACAAAGTATATCGATTAAATACAGATATTATAAACGCATATAAACTATCGAACATGTATTTGTAGAGTGTTTATATGTATTTTGATAATGAATTGTTTTCAGTACACTTATATTTATATATTTTTAAATTTATTTCCGTTGACATAACAACCAACCAAAAAAGATTTTTTTTTAAATGTGTAGCGGGTGCAACCAGCCGAGTTGACCACCCACTTCAAGGAGTAGGGGGACGTCAGCCGGCTATTTAAGATCCTGCACATCGCGTTCCCGTCGTTCAGTTTAACCAAGGCCAGCGGTAGATCGTCACTCTGCTCGACTCACATTTCGATTCCGCGCATTCATCGATCTATTTTATTTAAATTATTTAATAGTCAATTATTGAAGTATATACCAATCTTGAATTATAATTAGAGTCAAACTATCAAATAAACACGTAAGTCAAATTCAAACTATTTTAATACCTGTCTGTAATATCAATTAATTTATATTTCATATGATAAATTTATAAATGTTTTATGGTGTGGCGTGGGTACCTCATTCTGCTGTGTAACGTTCTTTAATTAGCTTGCAACTAATTACCGAGTTACGCACGGCAGGATCGAGTACACACGCGACATCATTTCGCGTTGGATTTGGGGAACAGGCGACAGGTTATCACCTAGTGCCTTTCTAGACCGGAGCACCCTTCTGTAAATAAATAAATTAACATTAAAATCCAATTCCCAACCTAGCGCGAAAACTGGTGACCACCGAGCGTGCAGAACAGGTATATTTGTTGTGTAAAGATAATATTTGTAAGATAGTGTGTAAAACTGGTAAAGCCCCAGCTCTGTTGCAATTTTGTCGATTTTTAATTTGTGATAATAATTTTTTTTGTGTAACAAACGATAATCTGTTATCAGGAACAAATTATAATATTCGTTCAATAACAATTATCTAGTCACTTTGCACATTCTAAACTCATACGACAGAGATTAAAATTTTATTGAATAATAATTATTTCGGTTATTGGACCTGGTTAGACTGAACCCTACGCAGTAAAACATACGCAGTAATAGTATGTTATCCCTAATTGTTATAAACCATTAAAAAAAACACATTTATAACATTAAAAACGTTTAAACATTTATTCATTTTAAATTATTAAATCAAATATACATTTAAATTTAATGAAAAATTATATCCTATTTAAAAACAAAGCATTTAAATACTTTACGCTGAATATATTAAATAAAAAATAAATTATTTTTTTAAATTTTTTTTAAATATAGTTACCTAATCACAATAACAACAAACATATATACGTATAGGAACGTCCACAAACAAGAGACCTTATAAGCATCGAACAAAAATAAACTCTAAAAATATTTACAATTTACAATTCATACAATTAAAACAAAGCAACTTCAATTATAATATACTGATAATATCATAATAAATAAAACACAAAAAATTATATTTTAGTTTAAAACAACTATAAAAATATTTTTATTTTTTATTTTCTTAAAAAAAATAGTTATAATATTTTTTTTTATTTTTATTTATATTTATAAACTGTAATACAACTTGAAGAATATAACTCACATCAAATGTTATACGATAAAATGAACATCATGGACAAAGAAAATACAGAACAATCGTCACAAGCCCAAATAGATATCAAAAATATAATAATAATTATAATCGGCAAAACAAACGCAATTTTAAATACAATTATAATAACAATAACTTCCAACAAATGTCAAATAATAATAATAATAACAACTATCAGCAAACGCGTAATAATAATAACGATAACGTCAAGCCGCTGGATATATGTATACCACATCAAAAATATGGAAGTCAAGCAAAATACTGTCGACAGCCTTGCACCTATAACCATCCGGAAAACTAAAAATGCGACAGGTGTGTGAGACAACACCGTCGCAAATGAAGCATCGTCTCTTTCTACCAGATATAATCACGGGCGTGCAATACCTTATCGACACAGGAGCCGAAATAAGCATCATACCAAGATACCTAAAAAACGACAAGGCAACCATCGCTACAGACAGTATCATCACTCCTATTTACGCAGCAAATGGAACAATAATACCTTCATATGGACACCGAATTATCAACTTAAATCTCGGATTACGCCGGAATCACAAATGGAAATTTATAGTCGCCGACGTAACCAAGCCGATCATAGGGGCAGATTTCTTAACCAATTATGATATATTGGTGGACTTAAAAAGAAAATTACTCATTGATAAAAAAACAGGGTTGACAAGCAAAGGAACCGTCTATAGAACAAGTATTATAGACATAGCAACAGTACAGTCAACATCAAAATTCCAAAAAATTATACGAAAATACCCAAGTTTAACAAGAGCAGATATGGCACAAAAAGGATCAAAAACAAATATTACTCATCACATTCAAACCAGAGGACCACCCGTCACAACCAAAATGAGAAGGCTCAACCCATTACAATTAGAAATAGCAAAAAAGGAATTCGCATATATGATCGAACAGGGAATATGTCGCCCTTCGAAAAGCAATTGGTCAAGCCCTTTGCATATGGTAAAAAAGCCAGATGGAAATTATAGAATGTGTGGAGATTACCGACGCCTAAATTCAATAACAAGACCGGACAAGTACCCGATTCCACAACTTCAAGACTTCTCACATAAACTACACGATGCAAAAATATTCACTAAAATAGACCTCTCAAGAGCATATAACCAAATAAACATGGAAGAAGAAGACATCCAAAAAACCGCCCTACTAACACCATTTGGACTGTATGAATTCACGAAAATGCCACCAGGACTGTCCAACGCCGCACAAACATTTCAACGACATCTACATAACATAACAAGGGACCTAGAATACGTCTTCACGTACATTGATGACATTCTGGTCGCCTCCAGAAACATAAACGAGCATGAGAAGCATCTCGACAAACTTTTCGAAAGATTATCCGAAAACGGATTAATTATCAACCAGGATAAATGCAAATTCGGCGTAGAAGAAGTACACTTTTTGGGTTACCGAATCAACAAAAACGGAAGTACACCAATACCAGAAAAAGTGGAAGCAATAATAAAAATTGAACCCCCAAAGGACGCAAAAGGACTCCGACGTTTCATGGGCATGCTAAATTTTTATAGAAAATTTTTGCCAAACGCAGCCGAAACGCAAAAAATATTATTCGACCAATTAAAAGGGTACACCAAAAACGATAAAAGAAAACTACAATGGACAACTGAATTAAAAAAAGCGTTCGACAAATGTAAGCAAGATTTGACACAAGCCGCACTACTCGTACACATAAACTCCTCGGCAGAGATAGCAATAATGGTCGACGCATCAGATCACGCCATGGGCGCAGCACTTCAACAAAAAACGGATAACAGCTGGCAACCTATATCATTTTTCTCCAGAAAATTTAATAGCGCACAAGAAAAGTACAGTACGTATGACCGAGAACTCACCGCCATCTACGAGGCGATTAAATATTTCAGACCACAAATAGAAGGAAGAAACTTTGTAATAATCACCGACCACAAACCGTTAATTTTCGCCTTTAATAAAATCAAGCTCAACTCTCCTAGACAAGAAAGACAGCTGGATTATATAAGTCAATTCACCACGCGCATCAAACACATATCAGGCGAAGAAAACATAGTCGCAGATACTCTATCAAGAATCGAAGAGATAGAAATAACATCAAACATCGACTATATTAAAATGGCAAGAGAACAACTCACAGACAAAGAGCTCAAGAAAATGCAGGAAAATTCATCTCTATCACTAAAGAAAATCTCAATACCTAACACTAACAAAATGTTATGGTGTGACATCTCAACCAACACGTTACGACCATATGTACCAATCACAATGCGAGAAGAAGTAATACTATCAGTACATAAATTAAGTCACCCCGGAGTAAAAACAACATCAAAGTTATTAAAACATAAATATATTTGGCCCAACATTGACAAAACAGTAAAAAATGTTGTGAACAACTGCATCGAATGCCAAACTTCGAAAATTCATCGCCACACTGTAACACCTTTGAAACAATACAAACCAGCAGATGGAAGGTTCAAGAATATACACATAGACCTGGTGGGGCCGCTAACTCCATCCAGAGACTACATATACCTGCTGACGATAATTGATCGCTACACAAGATGGCCCGAAGCGATCCCATTAAAAGACATGTCTGCAGAAACCGTTGCAGACGCTCTCATGTATAATTGGATAGCAAGATTTGGCGTCCCGAATTCAATCACGACCGATCAAGGCCGCCAATTCGAAAGCTCACTATTCAATAAACTGATGAATAAGCTCGGAATAATACATAACAGAACGACTGCATACCACCCACAATCGAATGGGATGATCGAACGTTGGCACCGCTCATTAAAAACATCACTAATGGCCGCAGGAAACATATCATGGTCGACGACATTACCACTGACACTTCTAGGACTACGAACCGTAATCAAGGAGGGGTCAGACTATACACCAGCAGAGATGACATACGGAACAACCCTCAGACTCCCCGGAGACTTCTTCGAAGATGGACCACCTGAGGAGCAAAACACCTATGGACATAAACTACAGCAAACAATGTCAGAAATCCGACCTATCCCAATAGCAAATCACGGGAGAAAAAAAACATTTGTGCACAAACAAATGGCAAACACCAAATATGTCTTCTTAAGACATGATGCTGTGAGACGACCTCTACAAAAACCATATGACGGACCATACTTGTTAATAAAGAAGGATGACAAAACGGCTACCATCACAATTAATGGTAAAAACAAACAAGTATCATTGGACAGACTCAAACCGGCATTCTTCCTGAACGAGAACACAGACTACGGCGTAGAACCAAGCAGTAGACACACCACCTCTACAGAACAGAGATGGACGTCCACGCCACAGACGCACCAAGCCACTACGCCAGATGACACTTCAGATGACACTTCAGATGACACTCCAGATGCCACCCCAGAACGGCAACCACATACAACCACTAGAGCCGGAAGACGAGTATATTTCCCGGAGCGATTCACCAGCTACAAATATTTCTAAGCTGAGTAATTTTTAATCATTTTTATAACCTGAATAATTTCTATTTTTAATTTTTGTGTAATTGTAATATGTATCCAATATAGATAAAAAATTTGGTCAATATGCAACTAATATTTGAATATAAAATCTTATAAAATTCCAACTTGACCAAATCAAAATAAGAAAATGCTGTATAATAAGAAAATGCTGTATACTAAGAAAATGCTGTATAGAAATGTAAATTTAATTGTAATTTTATCTTCTTGTTCAAATTACAGTACATGTAAAAAAGTACATTGAACAAGTTAATATAAACAATATTTTTTTTTTAGAAATGTATAAGTATAGAAATAAGAACATGATAAATATATGACCTCTAAATTTTTATTAGTAAAATAAACTGCTATATATATATATATGTAATGCCATTTCAGGTAAACAATATAAAATTCTTTGTATTTAAAAAAAAAACACATGTCATTGTTACAGACAATCAGAGGAAATGCTGAGGAACGGACCAGGGTGGCGCTATCCAGCTGGCAGGGGGGTGATGTAGCGGGTGCAACCAGCCGAGTTGACCACCCACTTCAAGGAGTAGGGGGACGTCAGCCGGCTATTTAAGATCCTGCACATCGCGTTCCCGTCGTTCAGTTTAACCAAGGCCAGCGGTAGATCGTCACTCTGCTCGACTCACATTTCGATTCCGCGCATTCATCGATCTATTTTATTTAAATTATTTAATAGTCAATTATTGAAGTATATACCAATCTTGAATTATAATTAGAGTCAAACTATCAAATAAACACGTAAGTCAAATTCAAACTATTTTAATACCTGTCTGTAATATCAATTAATTTATATTTCATATGATAAATTTATAAATGTTTTATGGTGTGGCGTGGGTACCTCATTCTGCTGTGTAACGTTCTTTAATTAGCTTGCAACTAATTACCGAGTTACGCACGGCAGGATCGAGTACACACGCGACATCATTTCGCGTTGGATTTGGGGAACAGGCGACAGGTTATCACCTAGTGCCTTTCTAGACCGGAGCACCCTTCTGTAAATAAATAAATTAACATTAAAATCCAATTCCCAACCTAGCGCGAAAAATGCATATAAGAAAGTACATTTTTTTACCAGCGCCTGCCTCACTAGGATTCCATCCCGTGATGAAAAGGGCACAATTCAATACACTATGAGCCTTATTTACTTATAGAAAAAGGTGACTCATAATAAAGTTGCACAGTGCGTTAATAACTTTCTGAGGATTCTAATAGGAATTTCTTTCCAACAAACCAGTATTAGCAGTCCAGAGAAGCAATATTTGCGTGAGAAATTAATTTACGTAAATTTCTGCCCTGCTGGGGATTGAACCCAGGGCGCCCGCACTGTAGCCAACGGCTACAGTGACGGCAGATTCTAACTGTGTTTAGCGTTGGAATTTGACAAAAAACCGTTTCTGAATCTGCCATTAATTAAAACCCTTGATTGATTCGAATTGATAAATATTTTAACAATTCAAATCAATCCTCTAAAATTTCGACACATTAAAGAAATGAATTAAAAACAATATCGGAGTCCACAATCGACATATTAGATTATGTCAAGAGGAAGAGTCTGTAAAAGCGGAGTTGAGTACATAATTAATTATTATCCGATGGAATGAATATTCTATTAACAAATTTCTATGAAAAATAATTAAATGGATGAATATTCTATAATAATCATAATCATGAAGATAGCCATGTCAATGGGGAAGAGCAGGTGGTCCCGAGATAATCCCGTCAATATTATTATATTCCTGTTCTAAAGACGAGACCGGTGGGTCCCCGCCCTCCTTGGGCCTAAACAAGGGCACGTTTAATTAAATTTGGTTAATATTCTGATCCCAATGGCGGGTCCCACAATACCCAGAGAGAGGTTCTCTCCCAAACAACCCACTTCAGAAACCGCGCGGTAAAAAATTTGACCCACGACGTTGAAATTTCAACTGGGTCTGTTGTTTTCGAGGGCATTTGTTTTTTAAATGTGATTGATGAAGCCAATTTTCAAAAAGTTATATAGGTAGGTGCTATGAAATATTATAATATACTATTATTACGGGAAATGGCTCATGTTCAATTCTGAAAGAAAACAGTTTCGTGAACTGTTAAGATAGTGATGGTGAAATTATAAATGCAATTTAATGTAGATATAATTTTATTTATGACGATTCGTTCATGTTAAACTGATTTAAATTGATAATTCATGTCTCTTCTTGTTAACACCTCAACGATTTTAGTTATAAATTAAAATATTTATAGAAATGATTTAAGATCTACTTTTTCCGTTTTTACTTTTGTTTAAAAGTAAGCATAAAGAAAGGTAAAGAGCGACTGACTAACGTGAGTAAACTTATGAACACGATAAATAATTTGTGAAGCTCTGTCATTTTCATATTCAGCAACGGGTTAATGAAAATGTGTTAAGAATCTACAAAAGATTTTCTTAAAATCAAATGTACCATTAAAGAACAGCTGTAGTTGGTAAACCTATTTAATATTTTTGTTTGAATTTTGTAGTAAACATTATATTTGTAGCTGTGCTCCTGATAAAGTGCAATGTGCATATCCCCGACAGCTTCCGAAGATAACCGGAGATTGTCGAATGGCGGCCGCAGCCGTTCGGGCAAGTAGGTACTTCATTCACGCGTCAACCACAGTTACAGTATATATATCTTTATTCTATGGCGTCAACCGCCTAGTCGAAGACAAAGTCTGAGTTTCATTTTTATAAAATATGTTTCACGACCCTTACCATCGCAAACCCCTAAAAATCATATTAATGAGTTTACATAAATGTATTATTGTTCTCAATAATGAACATAATAAATATGTTGATCATGTAAGTAACTTATATATATGAAACCTTTAGTGTAAGTTGAATATTATCTAATTTTGAACTGACAATAACATATTTGGAGACATATATTTAAATAGTAAATCTTTTGAACATACACATAAAATAAAATCTTAACCATCTGATAATTTATTCTTTTGAATAATTAACGATAACCCCCCAAATATTTATTGGATAGAGAATTTGGTACATAATCAAATCTTGTCCAATCATGAAATAATTTTTTGTTACGACTCACTTTGCTTGATTATTACTTAATTAAAAATCAAAAGTTTGGTCTTATAAATGATCACTCGTAATATCTACCTACGATCATTATTTGAAAATTTCAACGCCTACTTGAATATATGGGTAAATAGGTACTTACTACATTTTTTTTAAGTCTGGTTCTGACAACCACTCAGACATTTTGTATTATTCTGCTGAATTATCAGGGTAACGTAAAAAAAATCTACGGTCTACGTGAAAGAAATTAAATCCCTGGGTATAAATTGTCGTTAAAATACATATTTGTCAAACAGTGTACAACACGAACGATCATCCTTTTGTTTTATTGTATTGTTGTAGGAAATCAGTTTTTTTAATAACTACAAATGCCAAAATGAAGGAAAGTAAACAAAATAAAATTGGTATTTACTTAAAAAATACACATTTCGTTACTGCAATAGATACATTTGACATATAATTTATATTAAATTCATGTCTTAGATTAACTTTGGCATCAAATTTATTTTACTTATTTTATATTACTTCTCGGGCAACTAACAGGTACTATATCAAATATTAATTTAACACGCACACAATAACAAGTTGCCACATTCTTTCGACTATTTTTTTTTTTTTTATGAATGACAAATAGTAGTGATCCCAGAGGATATCCTTACGTAACTACAAATGTTACAGAAAACAGTAGTCTTTATGATTGCAATCGGTTATTTCTATAGTTATATTTTATCAAACCTATCCACATGATCACCTAAAATGTCACATATAAATAACTTAACATATTCAACATAAACAACAACATAATTAATTCAACGTTTACATATTCAACATAATTATATAGATATATAGAACTATATAAATAATTTAATTCATTAATTTTTCCTACACATATAACAAAGAATGTATTAAAAAGAATGTGAAGTGTTATTTAATGAGATCATTTCAAATTTACTAAGTATAAATTCTTATAGTCATCTAAATTTCTTTAGTTTAATTATTAAATAGGTAGCGGAGCGGTTAGTAGTTGTAGCTAGGTTAATGACCCAGTGGTCGCGAGTTCGAATCCTGGCCTCGACTGATTTTGTTCACCTATTCAAGCATTTGTGCGTTTATTATGTTGTTTTACTTATTACAAGAACAAAATACCTAACGTTCATCTCCTTAAATTTTGTTTATTTTATCATAATGCATATTGCAAACACGTCGTTGACAAGTTTTAGTTGGGGTAAACGGGTCACGGTGATATTTTATGCCTTAAAATTATGTATGAAGCATTAAATATGCCTTATTAAAGTTGTAAGACAATTTACAAGTAAGATTATAGTGCGGCATCTTGGTTGCCTTCAAATTATTATACAAAACCATTACGAACTGAAGCTTTTCACATCCCCACGCGAACAGTCTTCTCAAAAGCAAGTACCCTTAAATTTGTATGTACCTACTCATCTACCCCACGTTATCAACTACAGTAGAAAATATATTCATTTTGTAGCAAAATATGAGAAAATAAGGTTAGAATTATTAACATATCAATTAGATGTCATGCCCAACTTCCAGATCTCACAATTTAATACAACCATATCACAGCACCATTTTGGTTTTCCTGTCCCAAGAATGTTTTAAAAATAACATATAAAAAACTATTAATTACAAACTGTTCAAAATAAATTAGGTAACAATGTGGATGCTTAGTCACAAAATCGATTTCAACAGCTATCTGATTCATGTTGCTGTATATGTAGGTACCTAGGTACTGTATTTTATTTTCTTTTTTGTTTATTTTGTTACTATACATATATTTATAACTTGCCTTCCTTATCACGGGATATAATCCTAGTGAAGCAGACACTAGTCAAAACAATGTACATTTTTGTAAACATTATAAATAAATTAAAACAAAATATATTATATGATTCACCTTTTTAAAATTAATATCAAATATTACGAACTCATCGAAATGGCTCTTAAGTGTAAAACATAAAACTATAAATCGACTTCGAAAAATCAGCAACTTACATACAACAAAATTCTTTACGGTAAGTTTTCGATGGGTACTTATTAGCGGAACATATACGGAAATATAAGGTAATTCGATTCTCAGATCCTCAATTCTTCGCAGATATTTGTTGAATTTAATTGGATTGGTTTTTCTTAGAGAAACCGATACCATAAACCACAACCTTTATACTTCAACCCGAAATATACCTACCTACATATTATGATTGTCGTTGAAGTGGCGTAGGCGGATACTTGATAATTTCAACTGAATTTATTGATACACAAAAAATCGTTATTTTTCATTGAATATATAATGTTTTCATTACATGAAGGTAAATGTGGATGGAAGTAACAATTATATTTTATCGATGTTTTCAATAAAATATTATGATTCTTTAAATACAAAATAGAATTATATTTGATATGAATAATTCATTAGTTTTGAACAATTTGTTTATATTACACATCCATTTGGGTTTTGTTTAAATTAATCATATATTTTTTTTATTATTTTGTAAAAAAATGTTTTTTTAAGTCCGTTTATCTGTAGGTATCTCAAAAAACCAAGGGTTTTTTTTTTATAATAATATCATTTAAAATAAACAATATGGTAGCTACGCGCTTAATTATATTTAGGTACCGATGTATGGTATGTCTCTTATGATATGGCCTATCAGTGGAGACTTCTTATTGCCTGTTAAATTATTATAAAAGACTAACGAATATCTGCTAGTCTTCCAAAAAAATAAATATAAATTTCTAAATTAATACATAAATAGGTATCTGTCGGCTTCATACTATAATGTGTTATGGCAATTTTCAATATCTTAAGGCTGTTGTCTCCAAAAGCCATCACTACACAGCGTTCATATGTATTATCCAATCATGGTTACCTGCTGTAGTAACCTTTTACAGAAAAAAGTCTTTATACCTACTTCTTCTTCGTCTTCTTCTTCTATCGTGTCAGCAACGCATTTATACAAACTTCTGCCAGTGCCTAATAACCTACTAATGACGTAAATTATTGAGTGTACAGATTGTTGTGTGCTTCAATTTATATTTATCATGTACTTTTCTTTCTGTATTCCTGTTTTGTTCCAAAATCAAAATAAATTAGGCTGTCGCTGGATCTTGGTATAAAAGAAAATAACTATACGGACGTGTGTGATGTGTGTGTGAAGTTTTTAGGTAAACGAAAAACAGTTCCCATTTTCCAATATTAAACAGCCCTGATTTTTATTCGTTACGATTCCGATCTCGAACACGACCACTGGCCCATTTAAGATGGATGTCTGTTAATAAAACACACCGTATCTTATCGGGGACGCATCCGGTGATCCTAGTCGATGACTCGACCTTTTCAACGCGGACGCCCTACTTTGATACACCTATTGTTTTAAACATTTATGAGAGCAAAGGGTGGGTCTGACAACATATTGTGTGTGCGCTCTGTTTTATTTATAGTCGAGTCGTGATACGTGAACTGGCCGCTAGGGGCGCCACTCTCTTCCGCAGTGGGGGCGCTTAGATTATAATTTTGAAGAATGATCGTAAAAAATGAATGGAGCATAAAACGCAAGGAATGAAGGCATCAAAAAGATTAATTGCGTTCAAGTTTGGAGGAAATGAAGGTTTTTCACAAAGAAAACTCATTCCTTCAAGATTTACACTGTATATATTTTGCAAGCTTCCCCGCGTTCTAGTAAATCATATTCCTCATATAAAAAATTACAAAAAGATATTCCGCGGTGGTTATTCATTTCGCAACAGAGGAACTTAATTATGAATTTGTAATTTTATACGGAAGATAAAAATATCTAGTTGACTGAGTTATAATATATTATTTTTCACCACATATGATCCTCGTTTTCTTAAAGATATTCGATGTGTTTTAGACTCACGATCATATAAAGACTTTTTTCCTCACTTCCCCAAGGGGATATATGGGGAGTTGTGTATTCACAATGTTTAAGAGGACATATAACGCTAAATCTAGTGACTGAAAACATGATATATTAAAACCGCCTAATGCACTATGAAGTTACGCGTTAGTAAGGGTAACTATCGCGTGCGTTAAAAAAGGTTTATACGTGATTTAAATTATCGGAAACCCAAAATTTGTAGATTTTTTGCATTTAACAAACAAACCTTAGTTGAAATGAAAAAACTTTATTGGTCATTCACTTTGATTTTACGCATTCTTTTAGCATATAAAAGATTTATTTCTTTACGACACATAGTTTTGGAGTAATTTAAAAAAAAATCTGTGAAAAAAGGATATTTTTAATATTTTTTTAGGGGAATTTAGGCTGAATTTCAAAATTGTGTGACGAACATTCACTAGAAAAATGTTTAATACACTTATGCTATTTTTTCTAGAAACATTCTGTTTAACATATTTGAGGAATTTGATTTGAAATTGGGGTGTTTAGCTTTATATGCCCCCTTAAAAATATTTTTTATTGCAGATAATGCTTGCAAATTTGTATATACTCGCTAATACTCGCTTTAGATCCCATTAGATTTTGAAGGATATCTAATCAGCGCTTATGTACAATTTTTTACCTGTCAAATATTTCAAAGTGACCCCAAGCGCAGGAAAATTATAAATGACGTTTTTGCTACAAAGACTTATCACTTTCGTGAAGTGGCATTAAAAAAATAAAAAATATATAACAAACTTATTTTATGATTATGTGAAATTGAGGAGTGACTTGGTAGTGAGGAGTATAGCGTTGGCCACAACCCACTCGTTTAGGAATATATGGCTAAAAATCAAATGGCTGATTTATAAATAACGATTTTTTTTATATCCGATAAGAATTTGTGTGAAAAAATGGTAATAATTTACTCTATTCATAGTGTTGATTCCCGAAAACATGATTTCGGTTTCAAATAACTTTTTGTGAATTTGAGAGGTACCAATGAAGTGAAAAAATATTGACAACAGTTTATGAAACCAAAAAACAAATCGAAAAATTCATTTAATAAAAAAAACACTTTTTTTTTCAACGTTTGAATCTGTCAATTTATTGATGATTGAATTCCGTAATCCACAGAAACTACAATGAAAAAATATTTAATGTTTCGTTATATTTAATTTAGTTCACAAACGCGACTCTCATTCACAGGCATCGCTCAGTGCCAAACACCATTGACGATGATTTGCGAATAAAAACAAGTCAAATAGAACAAAAATTAAAACATATTTTTCATCATAATTTCTTTGCCAAAAAAATACGTTGAATTCAAAAGAAGCCTTTCTAAGTGAAATAATGTCAAAAAAATAAGTATATATTTATATTTTATTTATTTGTAACCATATGTAATTGAAAAAAAAAAAAATAACGAGTGGGTTGTGGCCAACGCTAAACTCCTCACTAACAAGTCATTCTATAAATTATTCAAATTTTGTATGGAAAATATTCAGCATTTTCATGAAATGAGTTTGATAAATTGTTTTTTATTTAAATATTTTATCGTGATAACTTGATAACTCTTCAATGCCATTTTATAAAAGTGATGTGCCTTATCAATTTTAAAATAAAAATTTCGAATTTAAAATTTCCTGAGCTTGGGGTCACTTTGAAATATTTGACAGTTAAAAAAAATGAGAAGCACTATTCAGATATCCTTCGAAATCTAATGGGATCTAAGCGAGTTTCAGATATACATATTTGCAAAATTTGAAAAGAATCGAATGAGTGCTTTAGTCTATAATCGATAAAGTAAAATGAATACGCCGTACATAGCACACAGCACATAGCACAAAGCACACACACACAGATACATTGTGATGAAACTTCGAGAATACAATCTCAGCATGATATTAGTTGATAATCTGCAATAAAAAAATACCCTTAGAAATTGCGAAATCGTAACTCCCCACTATATCCCCTTGGGTTAGTGAGGAGTAAAAAACATATTGTCATTGGTGAATAATCCTTAAAATATGCATATATGCGTGCGTGTACCTACACAATAAAAATATGCATGTATAAACCTTCCATTTATTACCCTTTGAAAGTTGTAGGTGCCTAATGCGAACATACCCTAGGTTCTTACAGTACTTAGGTATACACATTTGTACCCATATAATTCGAAGTAGGTATTTTATGTACCTACTAAAGTAAAGCATTAAGAACGAAAGTACCTCGTCTAAGGTTTTAGAGCGAATTCGGTCAACCGCTCCATCAAAACCTCATTTAAATCAAGTTAGACGTGGGGTTGTCGTTTTTCAACTTCCTTGGGCCACACCACACTACACAAGACAAGAGTAAATAGATTTTGTTAACGTAAATACGTGACGCAGATGGATATCGCACACGATTTTTTTCACAAGGAACATCGATCACAGATTTAGACAGTTAAATGTGTGTTATATTTTTATATTATGAAGACAGATGATCTCTTTTCTTTATTTCATATATTATATATTATTGGTGAAATAACGTATCTGTAAACTATTGCCAATATTTTCATTTTTATAAAAATCCGGACGACACAATATAAATTTGATTACTCTTCCAATATCGGCCAATATTTTCAACTGAAATAACAATACTATGTCGATTTATTCAAGAGAATTTATTTCTCTTAACATATCGACAAATTTTCAATCATTTAATTTATTTTTCACGGTTTTTTCATCGTTGAAGTCAAAAAACACCAAATTAGAGTCTTCGCAGCATATATGTTCTATATAATATGTATGGACTTACTCAGAATTCGGATTAGAACATTAAGTGTGTTTGTGTGTACCTTATAACTTAGGATCCGTTCAATGTACAGAGCTTAAGATTTCAGAAAATATATACAAATTTATAGAGCTACAAAACGTACATACTCAGAATTTTTAATTTTTGTTTCAATCAGGGGTTATCAACTTTTGAATTTTAACTTTATTTTTCCATACATCTCAAAAACCATAAAAGCTAGAACGCGAAAATTTTTTATAAATTTAGACAAACACAAAACCTCAAATTTGTTTTTTTTAAAAAAAATCCAGAGTATCAAACACATTTTACTAAGAAAAACATTTTTTTATGATAAATTTAGCTTCCTTTATTTCTAAAATTTCAAAAAATTAGTATCGAAAATGCCGAGACACCCCATCTAGATAATTTAAATTTCTATAAAAAATATGAACATTTTTTCTATAAAAGTAGTACATTTCAAAATTGAATTTACTGACGACATCGCTTCACACAATTTGTATGGCAGTGGCCTATACACAATGTCTAAGGCAGTGACCTATACACAATGTCTAAGGAGACTTAATAATTTGATACTTAATCTCCAAACATACATACATACCATCATGCTGTTTTCATATTCTGGGTAGGAAAAATAAATAAATAAATAAAATACCTACATGTGTGGTATAGAAAACAAAATATAATAATTTGGATTTATCGTATGTATTTTTCAACTATACATACTATAGCTATCGACAGTTGGATCTCATGTGTTACATGCAACTAGTTGCCATTTACTCAAAACTATGCTAGAACTGTGGAACTTAATAAAAATTTAACAACACAATGAAAAAGAATGACACAAGGAATTGTCACTTAATCAACCCACCTTTGATTTCATGTTACATGTACTCACTGTTGTTAACAAAACAATGTAATATTCCTGTCTAATGTGTCTCATGAAAAGGGCCCTGGACATACAGAATATAATATGTTCACAGACCTGATCCTTTCCAATTATTTATATGTGGTAAGGTATCGGTATAATGGCGAATTTTGAGCGGCGGAAATAACATTAGACTTATTTTTATTTCCTTTTACTAATAACAATCGCAATATATTCAATGATGCATAAATACCAACTTTGGCATTCTTTGATATGTTGCGATCATTCATAACTGATTTATGTGCTCCATTCACTCTGTTTCCTGCCATAACTCTACTTTCGATATCCTTATCAGGCCGTCCATTGAAAAGTACTTTATAAATTATTGCTTAATTTGTCTTTGCATACAAATTAAGCAATTTGTGATATTAAACCATTTCTTATTTCAGCTTTAAACATTTTAGACACTCGTAATATAGTTTCTATTATGAATATCAAAATAAAAATGTACCTAATACATATTTTACAAGTTGAACAAAAATTAGCCTTACACTTGAGATTTGAATACCAAAATAAATGTATCAGCTTTGGTTCAAAGAGCAAGTGGATAAGGCTTAGAAATCCTCTGTAAATCCGGCAAGATTTTTCGGTTGAAAGAAAGGTTGGGAGGGACACGCTAGGATAATCCAACGGTAGGGGTTCGGGTACCGCCCGCTGCCTCAGTCTTTACATACACTACACAAATTCATTTTGGACAAACAAATATTTCGAACGAAAGAAACTGTAATGCAACTTTGCACATTTATGGTATTCAGTCTCAAATATTTTGCAGATCCTGGATCTCTTCAACTAAATAAGTCCACTTGTGCCTCTAGTATGTCAGCTGGGTGACTGATAAACTCGTATATATACCATTATAAAGACGTTTGACATTCATCTGGCTGTCGGATTCCTTTCACAAGGTATCATCGTCTGGTTCACATGGTACTAATCCTTTAAGACAAATGTACAGAGCAAAAAGCGGTTTGGGGGGAATGGATGAGGGAACAACTGGCAGAAGGCGTCCCCGCCGGGATTATCTAGAACAGTTGTGCGAGGAGATGAAGTGTACCTCCTACACAGAGTTGAAGAGAGTCGTTTAAGATCGAGCGGAGTCAAGGAAGAGATGCATCATTTTGCTGATAACTGATCCCCAAGATTGAAACTAAAGAAGAAGAAGAAAGAACAAAGAAGGGGCTTAATGTGATCCTTGATTAAATTTAAACATACCAATTGAGTGAAATTAATTGCCTTCTGACATACGTGGAGCGCAAGGTCTTGATGCTATCAGTAGATTACTCAAACAGTGAAAAAAAGTTCTTGTTTTTGGCGTGCTGAGACATCAAATCAACGCGTACCAAAAAGACAACCGAAAAATCCAATTTCGATCATAAAGGCTGTACTGGGGCACCAATGTCAAAGATTGACACAAAGATGGATGGAAATGTCAATGAACCAAAGACGATGTTATAATGTTTATAAAATATTTATGTTTTTTCATACATACCTACAGATTTGTCTATTTGTTAGTTTTCATTGTATTTTTTTTTCATTATTGTATTTTTTTTTTTGAAGAATTACTATTTTTGTAACTTTTGTAAAATTTTATAAATTAAATTTGGTTAATGTTAGCATTGCATCTCTCCTGCTCACAGACTGGAATAAAAAACTTTGCTGTTATTTTACTGTCGACAAAGCATTCAGATTTTCCCCCAGTTTCTAGCAACATCGATAGCACAGCCTCGGCCTACTATTCAGTCTTGATTGTCGTGAATGGTGCGTTTGGTTGGACATGCAAAGCAACTGCACAGATTTACGGTGGTCAGCTGCTCTCCGCAATCTTTGATTGAATGTACGTCTTCTTTATTACTTAGACATTGATTTCGACGAGAACTCTTAAACGGCCCTAGGGAAATTCTTTTAAACATATTGAACGAGATGACCTTGTATACACATAGAGTAACTTTAAGACTTTTTAGATTTCTTGTCAAAAATCCGGTGCATACTGTCAATATACGGTGGCCCTCATGTTGACTAACTCATGATGTATTGCTTCAATTAAACCCAGGAAACCTCCGTCAAAAAGGCTACAAAAAAAAACAATATTATACCACTATATTTCGGCAGTCATTAGAAAAAAGTTATAAATCCACAAATTGTTTTTGAGAATTAATTCGACTAGTGTATGGTTGAATCTTTCTTTCCATATTTGTATCTCACAATGTGAGTAAGGTACCCCCCACTCCCTGACGTGTTATTATCTATTCTCATACATATACTTAGAGTCGTATTGTTCGACACAAAGGAAAAGTATCTGTGGGAAATCCCGAGAAATAAAGAAAAAGGTTATTATTGCATTGCGAGTTTGTAACAGTTTGTGAATCCAGATTATTTTGATAAATCTGTTACTGGCTGCTAGATTTGGCCCTGCTTACTGATTAATGTCAATCTAAGATATAATATTGTAAAACCATATAACGAATAATAATTTCGCTTTAAGGTGGCGGCAAGTAATCATCAAGCAAGATTTAAGAATAAATTATACGAAATGTTCTTTAAAAGATATTTGTTAAAGAATCGTCTGATCCGATGGAGTAACCTTGCTTAGTCCGCTGCAGTATATTTAATTACCAATACCCCTAATCAGCCCAAGACCGTCAAACATTATAGACCATTCATCAAATGAGTATAGCCACCGTTCTTAGTCATTAGGCCAATGAGAAAGTTCCAGAATATAGAGAAGCATCTTGAAAAATTACATTGGCTACACAGCACACATATTTTACGTTTTTTGCTGCATGGTAAATGTCGCAAACTGTCCCCCATTCTGTCGAAAATAATCAAGACATTTTCTCACGATACCTAAACAATCTCGGATAAAAAGTAATGCCGTATATTTTATCTATTTAGTTGTAGGATTTTATTACACCTATTTATTATTAAAGATAAACGTAAAACATAATTTATCGAGTAAATCGTCAACGTTTGTCAGTTTTATATGTATGACAATCTTTAAGCGTGCCAAAACCGAGCGATGGCCATTATCAAAAATATATAGAAGTACATATTTATATTGGCAATGTATAAGCGAACGTGTACCTACAAAAAAGAATCTCGGAGACAGAACCCAATAAACATGTGGATAATATTGATAAAAAGAGAGTCGAAACGACGACAGACACCACAGCGCATAAAGTTTTATATGCGGACATAAAATTTGCATTATCAATGTTCACGACTCACGTACCAAACAACATCACCCAGTTTCCCGCTAGACAGGGACAACACGGATTTTGACCAAAAACAATAACAGTCGCAGACATTTTCGCCATCTCATAGTGCAACATTGTTTAGCCTCAACGATATTGGAATTCAAAGTGTCCCATTGCCAGAGGTACGATACAAGTTTAGTATTCGCAATAATAAGATGTTCTTTGAAATACTGTCTGGCGAAATTAAGTATGAATGTATATTTAATTTTATATCTAGACTAAACATGTTGTTTGATATTCACTGTATAAAAAAACGACATCATCGTTGCTTTGAATGTAAAAATTATATTCTTATATCACAGACATCACAGTGAATATCAGAATCCATATAAACACTTCCTAAGTAATAAAGTGGTGGATGCTTGGAACAGGCTGCCTCGGGATCTGGTTGTTGCTGAGAGTGTCAACTCCTTTAAGAACAGACTAGATATTATATTACAGTGACACTGTCGACTCATTCAAGCACATCAGCTTAATGCTGCCTGCTTTTCACGTCAATAATAATAAAAATAAGATCCAACGGCATAGACACCAAAGAAAATCTTAATTGTTTGTACCCAAACATATATTATTTTATAATGACAATGTTTATTTTGTATTGTGATAAATATTTAACCAAAACGGATCGTCCTGTAAAATGGCGATAAGTTTTGTTTGATTTTCACTTTTTTTCAAATGGTTTTTAAAAAAATTGTCGGCGTTCGTGGCTCAGTTGGTAAGATATCCAAATGCTGAACCAAAGGTCCCGGTGGAAAAACAGCAAATAACATAAGTCTCTAGAATATGGCATTGGGTGCGGATTGATACTTGTTATTGGGTGCGTGTTATATAAATATTTGATAAATTTCATGTTAGTTGCCCTAAACAGCAATTAAGTAAAAATAAATAATGCTGCGAGATTAATGAAATTTTTATTAAAACAATATTTTAAACGGTTGTGGCCAACGCCATACTCCTCACTACCAAGGCACTCCACAAAGTATTCAAATGAGTTTGTTCAGTATTTTTTTTTATTTTAATATTTTATGGAAACTTGATATTTCTATAATGGCATCTAATGAAAGTGATGTGTCTTTTTAGCAATTTGAAAATAAATATTTCAAATTTTAAGTTTTATGAGCTTGGGGTCACTTTGAAATATTTGACAGTTGAGAAAAATTGAGAAGCTCTATCCAGATATCCTTCAAAATCTAACGGGATCTAAGTGTATATTTAATATACGAATTTGTAAAATTTGAAAGTAATCGAATAAGTACCTACTTTATTCTATAATCGATAAAGTAAAATTAACACGCCTTACATAGCAAACAGCACATAGTGCACAGCACACACACAAAAACATATATACAATGTGATGAAACTTTCAGAATACAATCACAGCATGATACTAGTTGATAATCTGCAATAAAATAGCCTTAAAAATTGCGAAATAGTAACTCCCCACTATAAAATAATAAAAATAACAATAAACACTTCCTTGCACCCTGCGCAAGTGGTGAGTATATTGCCTTATGGAAATTTCTTCCAACTAACCAGTGTTTCCAGCCCAGAGAAGCAATATTTGCGTGAGAAATAAATTTAAATCAATTTATTTTCTACTGGGAATCAAACCCAGGACCCTCGCGCAGAAACAAAACGGTCGGCACAGTTGGTTGGGAGTAAAAATCTGTAACTGGTTTTGAGCTACCCCCATATTTCACAGTACGTGTGGATGTACAAATTACTTCGTCGATTTATCAATTGATAAAAAACGTGTTATCTTCAATTGTGTTTTTCGAGAGCGATAAAACATTATACACACCTACTTACCTCCCCGCCAAAACACATGAATCATTTTAAATTTCCCAAACAGAAATATGCGGTGAATAGAGTGAGAGAGGAACGAGAACAAAAGTGGAGTATAAGGTTAAAAAAAAGAAATTTGAATCCTTTTGTTTGCAAATATGAAATGGAGGAAGTTTATTCAAAATAATATGAAACAAAAATAATACAATTTTCCCTTCCTCTTTGATGTTCTTTTGTTCGGCACCAAATGAAACCTAAAGAATGGGAAGCAATATTATATTCCGATTCTACGAACATAGAGCCATTCCGCTGTTAACAATAATATATCATAAATTTCTACAGATAAATTAAATCTTTACCTCTCAGCTTGGGTCTGACCAATAAATAATATTATTATTATGTTATTTCGATTAATTTATGTTGTTTGGCAACATAGGTTCACTATTTAATACCAAATATTGTACACTCATTTGTAAGTTAAGTGACTTACTACCCTCGGCGCTATCTCTATTGATGTTATCCTAAATTCTATAGCAATTTGTCATCGGAAAAATGAGATAAAATTATTTACGAAATTAACGAGAATGTCTCAAAACAAACTATTGAAAGTAAATAGTTGATTCAATTTTACAATAATATTAATTATCGTTTCTGAATTGACTTTGATAATTTATTTATAATGACAACTCATCGTTATATTTTTCTATTTTTTGATAGAAAATTTAAAAGGGAGTGGACTTTCTGTTTCCGCCGTCTCCTTTATTATCTCTTTTTCGTTGATTTTTTCTTTCCTTCACGTCACTGATTCAACAATACTTTTAATCACACTAAATTTACAATGACATCAATAATAAGATTAGGTACTGCTGCCCAACTAGGATATCCTATTCTATTGTTAGCAGTTTACAATTTTCAGTGACATTTATATGCAATTATGAACCATGTGATGGATCCCGTTCCACACTAAATAGGCACACAATCTCAACATTCTGCACTCACAACCATTACCTCAACAAACATATGGGCTCACACAAAATAGATCAACCAGGTTCTAATCTCTATAAGAGGTAAGAGGGAATTTCGCTAACGTATTTAAAAACTTTTATAGTTATTAGACTTAAAATAAATTGTGCACAGCACGAAATGAGTATTGTGACAGAAGAAGGTGGCCTTTCGCGCGCAGACAAGAGCGATATTACTACCAAGTTCAAGGTATGTAAGGGATTTTGGTACGTCAAGAAGATGAGGATAGGTTATTTATGTTTTTTATTAGGTTATGTTTTACTTCAATCTTGTTTATTCTTCCTCCTGATACAACTAATGCTCTTTTTCTTCATAAAGTATTTTATTGTTAACCATTTATGGAAACTTTGCTGGTTTATTTGATTATTATTTTGTACCATTACAATTTATTAATAAAACTGTATGTTTCCTTGATAAAAAAAAAAAAACTCAGAAGTATCTCTCATCTGCGCCAACATACAGTATGTTTAGATTTTTATAAATTAAATACCGTAATAACACAAATTTAATATCATTCTTTTTTTTATAATCTATACTATGAATGAAATCCATTCGATCCTCGTGAAAAGGTAAACAAGTTGAAAAAACAATTGAAATGATATTTTATATTGTGTTTCATTCGATCACTTGTAGTGATTTAGATTTTATGGAAAATAAATGAACAGTAATCACATACACATATTTAACCCGTTGATAATTTACTATGTATAACGGCTTCAAGTTACTTTCCATGCGTTAAAATATTACCTTAAATACATCATCAATTGATATTTGATTTGCAGTCAATTAAGAAGAGTATTTTATATTCATTTTTAAAGACTCAGTAAATCGATTCCTTTTTTTATTTTGAAAGCGATGGAACGAGAAGCGGCGGCAATTTCTTTTAATCCAATTTTCCCAAATTTGACACACAAACTGTCAACCGTCCGTGAACCGCGACCGGTCCACCGCCATGTTGGGGATTTTTCGGCGGGAAAACTATCCGATTATTCTCGCCCGGTGGGATTTATAGGGAGACGTTTTGTAACAACCCCTCCCTCCCCACTGCCTCGTCTCCAGCCGGAAATCCAAGCCCGGAATTCGTTTTTCCTACTCACTTTCATTTTGAAAATTGTGTAATTGTGCAAATTTTCGCTCCAAATTCGCCTCAAGTTCACGCGCCCGCTCATAGAAAATGATCTTGTAAAAGAATATCCCAACAAATGCTGTGTTATACATACAACCTTAAGTGACATAAACACTCGCGTTATTTATGATACATTCCCGGGCGTAAAAAACACTTGGAATATTAAGTTTTTTCCACACACAGTATTATTTGAACGGAGATTCTCCTAGGAGTGAATTGTTTTCTGAAGATTTATCATGACGTCGAATGGTGATGTAACGATAGATTTGGTATATTATATTCATATTTTTTATTCCATTTATGTATCACGTTTTTATATTTACAAAGTTATTTACTCATTTCATAGGGGATCTATGTCTTGTGAGGTTTTGGCGTTTGAAATTGGCGTTTTGTATGGGAGGAACATGAAGTCGATTTTTTTTAATCAATATATATAAAAATGGATTTACGTATATTTGTATGCGTCCGATGAACTCCCAAACCAACCATCCGATTGCGATGAAACTTTGGGAATTTGTTCAGCTCATTCCGGAAAAGGTTTATGCATTATAATTTATTTATTTATTTATTCAATATCTCACAAAAAAATTGGTATTGAATTGATACTTAGTGGGTTTGTTCAGCAAAAATCCTATATACCCATACATAAAATGGTATATTATATAAAACTGGAATAATGCTAAAGGTTCAAGTACCTACATATATTAGTTTGAATAATTAAATAAAATTTTAATGAATGAATGAATAGGGTCGGAAGAGACTGTAGAGATGGAAGGGTAAAAATACGAAATTATAATTAGCGAATCTAGATAAGAATGTTAAGTGATAAAAAGGAAACATACCGAACAACCATTTTTATATATTTGGAGGTAAATAATTAAACAGGCAGGACAACGTCTGCCGGGTTTTACTAGTATAATATATTTATTTAATCAAAGTATGTACCATTGCTATCTATGCACTTTTGCCATCTCGTAGGTAGTTCATCGATCCCTATACTAAAAAAACCATTCGGACGGGAATCAATAAAATCTTTGAAGGATGTTTGGACTGACCCATCGGAGTTGAATTTTTTACCTTGCAAAAAGTTATCCAAATTTCTAAAAAAATGGTAATCTGTTGGGGCAAGGTCCGGAGAGTACGGTGGATGTCTTAGACATTCCAATTGAAGCTCCTCTAATTTGGTAGCCGTCTGTTGTGCAGTGTGTGGTCTAGCGTTATCATGAATCAGCAGTGGCCTAGAGCGATTAACCAGCCACGGTTGTTTAGCAGCTAGCTTTTCCATAATGGTTTAAAGTTGCTGACAATAGACATCTGCCGTAATCGTCTGGCCAGATTTAAGAAAGCTGTAGTGAACGACACCAGCACTAGTCCACCAAATGCTCACAAGTGACTTTTTTGGAGTCAATTTTCGTTTGGGACATGGTATCGTACAGGATCCACTTTTTATCACAGGTAATGATTCGATTTAAAATCCCTTCATTATTGTGCCGGTTGAGTAGTGCAACCCAGCAGTCAACGCGCGTTTGTTGATTTGCTTCACTCAATTCGTGAAGTACCCACCTTTCAAGCTTTTTCACCTTCTCAATTTGCTTCAAGTGGATTAAAACAGTTTTATCACTAACACCGCAGCCCGCAGCTAACTCGGACGTGGTTTGCGATGGATTCGCATCCACAATAGCCTTCAATTCTTCATTATCAATTTTGGTCTCAGGCCGTCCACGGGGCTTGTTCTGCAGGTCGAAATTTCCAGAGCAAAAACGTTGGAACCAAAAACGCAGTGTGTTTTGTTTTGCGGCACCGTCGCCATACACATCATTAATCCTTCGAGCCGTTTCTGCAGCACTGGTGCCACGGTGGAAATCGTACTCGTAAATAACGTGACGCAAAGAAAACAAACAATTAAGGAAAAAACAAATGAATTATAATTTTCGAAACATAAATACATGAGTAAATAGCTGTATAAATTTGAATTTGGAATTCCTAACCAAAGAGAAGATATTTGAGATCAAAGTTGCCAGTACGGCAAAACGCCAATGTCATATGTAAGGACCTAATATAATTTTTTATATGAGAGGAAAATGTGTACCTAATTAGTATTTTTTTAATTTTGTCAATACTGACGGTGTTGACTATGTATGTAGAATTCCATAATAGTAATATTAGTTTCATAGACATGTTAATATGGTTATGGGATGTAAGTTGAAATTCAATTGATCAATATCTGACAACGTATGGCCATATTGACACCTGGTATATGCAAATTATTTCTAAAACAAACCTCGATCACCATGAGATGATTCCATGAATGATTCATCAATAAAGATAAAAAAATCAATAATTTGTTAACACAACGATGGTTCAATCAATGACATTTTATATATAGACACGTCATATGCGACAAATACGCTCTACAAAAATATATACAATGTAACTAAGAAAGAGCTCTCACTACAAGTCGTGATCAATACAATAATTGACACACACTGCAGACATATTTTCTCTTTTACTCCAATGCAAACACATTATAATTATCTCTCACACCAAATTATGACTGAAAAATATGAACCTATATTAATTTATAGTACCTATAACAACAGAATCCCTCTGCATGGCTACAAGTGAATATGACTTGAGTACTCTCTCGTTTACTCAAATTAAAAATAAATATCGAAATATCCATAAAAATAAAGCTATCGAATAAATATGCAGAATGAAATGATATATACGGTCGTTCCTTCACAGTTCTAGTGTAATTTTTACATGCTCTCATCATAAAATATGGCATTTTGACTATTTTGACAATACGTCCGAACACTACGACATCTTGCGTGGAAATAAAGTTCGATAAGAATTAAGTGAGGTATGCGTCGTCCTTTTTTTACCAAATTTAAAGACTAGTGACGTATCTATTATTTTTATATATCATTGGGTTTAATAAGGTATTTGTAAAATGTAAGATAATAAAGATTTTGATCATTCCATATCTATTTGTAAAATGTAAGATAATAAAGATTTTGATCATTCCATATCTATTTTTGTAAAATGTAAGATAATAAAGATTTTGATCATTCCATATCTATTTGTAAAATGTAAGATAATAAAGATTTTGATCATTCCATATCTATTTTTGTAAAATGTAAGATAATAAAGATTTTGATTATTCCATATCTATTTGTAAAATGTAAGATAATAAAGATTTTGATCATTCCATATCTATTTTTGTAAAATGTAAGATAATAAAGATTTTGATCATTCCATATCTATTTGTAAAATGTAAGATAATAAAGATTTTGATCATTCCATATCTATTTTTGTAAAATGTAAGATAATAAAGATTTTGATCATTCCATATCTATTTTTGTAAAATGTAAGATAATAAAGATTTTGATCATTCCATATCTATTTGTAAAATGTAAGATAATAAAGATTTTGATCATTCCATATCTATTTTTGTCGTAGATATGTGTTATGTTATTGAATCAAGATCTGAATTTAAATAAAATTTCTGGGTAACACAGAAACTTAAAGAAATTTAAAGAAATTTAACATTTAATTCAGTGAACTTGAATTTTTAATAAATTTCTGTAGCATGTTCCCAACCTTGAGATATTTCTGAATAAGCAGCGCTTGTATTTTTCGATATTTTCAAGAAAAAAAGAATTATTCAAGGCCTCTTTTGTCGGTTTGACAAAATTTTTGATCTTGATGGTAGCTTTCATTGTATCAGTTCAATTAAAACATAAATGTACAGTGTACAGACTCGAGTAAGAGTTTTTTAAAATCGTTGAATAAATACATTTTTTAAATACTTAGTACTAGTAATTTGGTAAAAATATTTTTTAAATAATACTTTTAGAGACCGAAGTGGGCTTAAAATAAAATAATACAAGGCATATTTAGTATATTTATTTAGAAGTTTGACTAAAATCAATTGAAAGCTATATCCTGTAAATAAGCAATATTTTAGATGAAAACGTATTTACGAGTGAGTCATATTTCATTTGAAGAAAGCACTTATTTTTGAATAAGTTATACACTACTTTTTTAATTTGTTCGTATGCTATCAACATTTCGGATTGGTTTTACGATCCATTGTAAAATGATTGCTCGCAACTTAAGGGGCTAACGGAGTTGAAATTTAAATAATGAAACTTACGTTAGTCTAATCGCTTCCAAGTTCGAGATGGGGCGAAAAAAAATGTGGTTAAAAATACATAGTAACAAAGCCAACTATAAATCTAAGTTTGATAACGTCACGCATGCAACACGATAAAAGTTTTCAATCCTCAAAGCTCAAAGCCAGGCTGGTTGGAATCTCGGATTTCACCCCCTCCCCCGAAACCCCCACGAGAGGTCGGAATCGGTATTCGGGTGGGGGAAACCGGTTATTGGCGTCGCTTATCTCAAATACCGAGGCGGGGGCTGTAAACTGATTTCACGAGTTAAATTATGACGATAGGCGGTAACTAACGAATCACCTGTCTAACGGATACATTTTAATTCCAATTTAGCTGCCTCTCATTTAATTACGAGATCCTCTCGAGTGATTTGTGAAAATTCTAGGAATATTCGTGTTGTGTATAATTTAAAAACAAGTCAAATTATTTACCTACGTGATTTTTGGACGTTTATCTTGCTACTGTTGGAGTGGATTTCGCGTTAAATGCGCAAGGGACATTTGTACATATCAAAATATAACTATATTAAAAAAAAATACGCAAGAATATAAAAAAAATATTACAAAAGAAAAAAAAAGAAAGAAAAAAGTCAATTCTTGGTGGAATTCCATTTAAAATTCAATCATTTTTTTTAATTTGACGGAGAGAATATTTATATAATAAAAATCGTTTATTTTCACAAGGTTTTAGAATACTGAAATCTATAATAGGTAATATTGTCCGAAGGAGGGAAATATACGAAGCAACTGATGAAACGTACCTACGGTTTTACACACTTTGAATATTTTTTAATAAATAAATATTTAACCGACCGCCGCCGTGGCACAGTTGGTAAGCTGTTTGGCTTCTGTGCGGGCGTCCTGGATTCGATTCCCAGCAGAGGAGAAATTTATTTAAATTCATTTCTCTCACGAATATTGCTTCTCTGGACTGGAGACACTAGTTGGCAATAAACTCGCCACTTGTGCAGGGTGCAAGGAAGTGTTTATTATTATTTAATCTCTTTTTTTTCATTCATACCATCACGGCATATCGCACAGAGTGGCGTAACTAGGAACAGGTCTACATTATTATTAATTATCGCGAAAATATACATGCTTATACATTCATATCTAATTACCAAATTTATGGTTATGTTTGTTATGTATTTTTCCCGGTTTTTTGACGGATAAATTTTTGTACTTTTTTTTAAATCTACACATCCTTCTATAATTTTGAATTATGGTGACAATATCCTTGATTTATAATTTTTTCACAACTCATTGTTATATTTTAATTATTTATTGAAATAAATTTTTTTTTACCACTTACTTATGTAAGTACTATTTTTTATACTTCGATTTATGTAACTTAATTTTTTTAGCTTATCTTATCTATGTTACTATTTTTTTTTACTTTAACTTTTGTAACTTAATATTCTCTCATTTACATACATACATACATTCACGCCATATCCCTAACGACGTAGCAGAGAGAACCGAGCGTCATACTTCTCTATTTTTGCACACATTCCTAGCTTCCTTTACATCCATGCATCGACTCATACATACTCGTCGATTTTTCAAGCTCTTTATATTTCCTTCTTTCAAAGTATCATTCACATGTTCATGCCACCCCTTTCTGGGGCGGCACCTGCTATTCACTCCATCTCTTACACCCATGTATATTTTTTTTGCTGCCTGTCGTTTATCATTCATTCTTTCAATATATCCCTAGAAATTCACTATCATTTTACTTATAATACTCTTCTTTATCTTGCATTCTCTCCTAATGTCTTCATTCTATTATCATACATATATCGTTCTATTACTTTCTCTCATTTATGTAACTTTTACTTATGTAACTTACGTGTGTGATTGAATATGAGCTCATGTAATTTTGTAATGTCGTGTGCATCCATAATTGGACTCCAACGCTCATAATAACCAATATTGTTTTCTTTTTAAAAAATTGTAAGCTAATCTGTCGATGTAGGTACCCTTTTATAAATAAATAAATACATACATTTATTACTTGGGATATCAATGGTTTGATTTAGACGAAATTTTCATGGAGTTATGTTTTCAACCATGAATTTGCATGTATATTTCAATAAAGTGTGACTTTGTTCTCAAGCTATTTAAGAATAAATAATTTGTATGCTTAAATAACATATTATTAATTAGGGTGGCCGCGTACAATAACACTGCGTGTTATTTTAGGACGTTGTATATTTTATTACTGTTGATGCAACATTATAAAACGTAGGCAGACGTAAATTGGATAGGTACATTATTATGTGAGATTTATACATACAATGTTTTAAAGTCTTTTGATGATGAAATGTGTTAATTCATTTCGAGTGTTCAAAGGTGAGATCCCAACAAATTCGAGCATGCGTTAAATATTCAGCAGATGTTATTATATTGGTTGGCGAGCTATAGAGTTGAGATAGCTTTCATGTCGGTATAAAACTCAATTAACATCAGGCGGTTATGGAAAAAGCTCTCACAGTTTAATCGATCGTGCATAATTACCGATGCCCAATAATTGGGATGAATACCTCTATGTGCGTATTTGTTGTATCTGTGGGCAATGAATACGAAAACAAAATACACATTCAAATTAAAATAATAAGTACGTGGTTGGTTGGAAGAAATTGCCTAATGGCAATAAACTCGCCAGTGTACAATTATATTTGTTTATATTATGTACAGAAAGATGTAAAAAAATAAATATATAATAAATAATTATTAGTATTCTAGTAATTTTTTGACCATGTTGAGTTGAGACGAATGTTTTCAAAATCTGATTAAGTCAAATCAACGAATTCTCGAGATGGTTTGTAGTGCACGGAGAGGAGAAAAAAATTGACTTCTGGAATGGATTTGGGGACCTGAGGAGGTAAATATCCCAAAATGGACGAGGGGAAACTTAAGATTTTTTCGATGATTCGCTATTTACTCGAAAACTATAGGTTCCAGAGAAAAAAAATCTATTCTATTTTAAAGCTGACAAAATTTTCTACATAAGCAAATAGTTTCAATATTCAATTTGTGTTGAAAATAAATATTAAAAACTAAAACAAAACAATGTGCTTACGGTAAGATATTCACGAAAACGACGCTACATAAATCACTTTTCAGTAAACAGTGTTTATTTTTTCATTTTTAAATATATATTTTAGTTAGTTACAAACTTATATTTAATCAATACTCACATAATCAAAAAATGTTTGTATCACACTGCTTTCGAAAACTGCTTTATAAGAACCTCAATGAAGACTTACCTGAAAAGAAAAAAAATAACAAATTAATATATATCACAATTCACGAAAAATCTTAAACCAAATACGATAGATAATTTTTATTATCTGCAATGAATCTTAGGTGTCAAGGAGTCAAATTCTTAGGTGTTTACTTGGACAACAAGTTGTCGCTTGATCTGCAAATTTCTAAAACGATCAGCTCATGTTTTTTCTTTGAGACTTTGTTTTTTAAATCAATCTTCAAAATACCTGGATATTTTAATTGCGCAACATTTTTTTTATAAATAAGATTTAATAATTTTACTTCGAAATGATTTAATATTTTTGTTATATATTTCTGCGATTACAAAGGTATGTCCTCCTTTTATTTACATGGTATCCTGAAATACACGAAAAAAAAACGCATGTCTACATTTTTGATGGATAAAATTTCCTTTCAACCCGTATGACAGTATATGTGGAAACATATGTCGCATAATGGAAAAAAATAACAGGTGTTTTGACGTGAAAAAATCATTTGTATACGCCAAAGTAACATGATTTATCAAGCAACATAATAATATACATTATTCCTTTTAATATTCTCTTTACATCGCACTCCCTTTGCTAACACACAGGGATTTTTTTCACAAAGAAAAATGAGCTGTAACAAACTGATGAATGAATTATATGAAAATATAAAACCAAACTCATTAAATGGAAGAATTTCAAATATTTTAGGACAAATTGAGACATGTATTATCAAAAATTAACTAAATATTTTATCTGTCCTGTTTGAACTATTTAATTTAATACCCACACTATTGAAAATTCAATTTCCTTACTTGATTTAAAAAAATATATACTATTTGGCCTAAAAAAATGTGAAATCGTGACTATCCATGATTCCATAGTGGAGAGTAAAACATTTTTTTTTATATTGTAATCTATAACAATGATAGTTTATGTAATTATACCACACGCCACGAGGTATAGCAGAAAATATGGCTTTGTGTTAACCGGTATGTCAATAGAAGCAAATTGTTTGACTTTGAGTTCGATTCCCAGCCGATTAAAAATGTAACAAAAATATACGCAATCAAGATAGATCTTCCACGGTTTACATACAGAGGTTCAAGATCAAAGAATTCCCGGATCATTCAATGACGAAACCTATTGCAAAGACATGGCCTACGTGACATAATACATGACTGATGGACCTACAATTTAAGGACTAGGAGAGCCGACCACAACAGTCGGCAAAGACAAAGAGTTGGGATATAGCAAGGGAGAAGATGTTAGATAAGGTTTGTTGGATAAAATCTATTCGGCAATCATCCAACCACTTGCATAGGGTGCAGTGTGCAAAATAGTGTTTATGATTATTGTAATAATACTGTTATAGCCACGGTTTGAACTACCATTTTTATTGATGATCTACAGTCAGGACGATTGAAATTCAAAATGTCTATCTGGAGTCATGTTTCTTCAACACAGTTCATACATTTTTTTTGTGGTTCAACATAAATTTTGAATCTAATCGTTAAAAACACCTTCTTCTTCTTCTTTCGTGTCAGCAACGCATTTAAATAATTTTCTGCCAGTGTCTAGTAACGTCAATAGCACAATCATTGCCCACCATAAGATCGTGCGTGGTGCAGTTGACTGGACTTGAGGGGCAGCTGCACAAATTAATGTGCGGTGGTCTGCTGCTCTCCACAGTCACATGTCGTTGGTAATCCCTGTTGCAGGAAGCCCCATGTAGACAGGTTATCCAACGTTCTCCCAACGCCCGTCCTCAGTCTGTTTAGTGACTTCCACGTACGTCACTCCACGTTGTACCTTAAACAGTAGGTATTTGCTATGTTTATTCTGTGACTGACGTAATATGTTATCATAGTTAACATTTACGCAAAATAATGAATCCTTTTTATCGCGTTTAATTACAGCGAATTTTTCTGATCGAGTATTTCATTTTGTTCCAAATTATATAATACGAAAAATACTCGACCAGATTCTATGATCATGGTTAATTGATGTAATTTTCAGAGCTTAAATTCCAACGTATATTAAATGAGTATATACCATCAGTTGCCAACCTTTTTTGACTCCCTAACACATCTATTACATATGTACATTTTGCTTAATTGTACCATAGTTTAAAAATGAATTTATTTAATAAAAATTGCTGTTGCGAGTGTATCAATCTTCTCTTTCTTTGTACTTTTAATTAATAATTGTTTTAAAAACAGAGACGAATTTCATAATATACTTAATAAGTTCCTATTGAAAATAGTGGTATCAGGATGATAAAAGCATGTATGCTGAAACATGACACATAGATGTAACGAAGAAGACTAGGTTGTAACAAATGACTAGGCAATAACTGCTGCAACATGTTGGAATGGAAAGGCCTAAGTACATGAAAGCCCTCAGTAATAAGAAATGCCTATATCCGGCCACGAAAAGAAAGATATCTATTTTTATTTTTGAGCAAAATATTTTTACAAGATAAATATAATGATCTTCGTGCTGTTTTTGACGTAGCTACTTGTTTTTCACTCCTCACTACCCCAATAGGATGTAGAGGGGAGTTATGAATTCAATTTTCAAGGTTATTTTTTCAAATGCAGATTATCATGCTGAGGTTTTATTCTGAAAGTTTCATCACAATGTATCTGTGCTGTGTACTATGTGATATGTGCTATGTACTAAATTTGGCGTCTTTATTCTACTTTATCGATCATAGACTCAAGTACCTACTCATTCGATTCTTTTAATTTTTTGCAAATTTGTATATCTCATTCTCGCTTGGACCCCATTAGCTTTGAAGGATATCTAATCAGTGCTTCTTAATTTTTTAACTGTCAAACACTTCGAAGTTACTCCACTCAGGAATCTTAAAATTTTATATTTCCTTTTTAAAATGCTAATAAGGAACACCACTTACATAAAATGGCATCGATGAATCATCAAGTTTTGATAGTAAAATTTTTAAATAAAAAATAATTTAACAAATTCAGTTCATGAAAATGCTAAAAATTTCCATACAAAATTTGAATCTTTTGTGGAGTGACTTGGTAGTTAGGAGTATGGCACTGGCCACAACCCACTCGGTAAAACGGTATATATTTATTTCCGGATTTTCTAACGTCGACTTTGCTCACATATACTATTTTTTTATAATTAACGTCGAATTAAAGTACCTAATTCAGATAATAATGAACGGATTTTTGCCGCGTACCACCATTCATCAGACACAAACCAGAGGTTGGGAACCAATGGTGTATGCGGTATAATAAAATATTGCCAACGACCAAATATCGGCCAGAATTATTTCATTAATGGGGATTATTCCGTTATGTTCATGGCAACATCTCCCCAATTTATTTTTTGAGGGTTATATTTTACGATAACGTTGGAAATGATTTTAGTGATTTTTTTTTGCTATGGGCACCTAAAAATATGAAAATAAAAATAGGCAATACTTTTACAGGGTGTCTCAATTGTGCGAATTTGAAAATAAGATTATTAATTATAATAAAAATAATGAACTCTTCCTAGCACCCTGCGCAAGTGGCGAGTTTATTGCCGTATAGCAATTAATTCCAACTAACCAGTGTCAATAATATCGTTGAAAATCCCAATAATTTATCTAGATCTAGTTGAAATAAGATAAAATATAATGTATCACAGGGTGAGAAATGAGGACATTAAGAAAGAATGTGTAGTGATCAAAATATTCCCTTAAGAGGTCTTATAACGCTAAATCTAGTGACTGAATACAGAATATTATATTAAAATCGCCTGATGCACTATGAAGACGCGTGTTAGCAAGAGTAACTATCCCTTGCGTGATTTTAATCATCGGAAACCCAAAATTTGTTGATTTTATGCATTTTAAGAACAAATATGACTTCAAATGAAAAAAAATTCACGAACATTCAGTATGATTTTATGCACTATTTAAGCACACACAAGATTTATTTCTCCACGACACATAATGAAGTAGGTAATTTAAAAAAAATGATGTAAAAATTACACTTTTAATAATTTATTTTGAGAAATTTATGCTAAATTTTAAAATTGTGTGACGAACATTCACTAGAAAAATGTTGAACATACTTATGGTATTTTGTAGAAACTCGCTGTTTAACATATTATTTGAGAAAAAATTATTTCGAATGTTTAGGTTTATATGTCCTCTGAATAGAACAAGAAGCCAACAAGTAATACGACTAATATATACATATATACATGTTGAAGCGATGAATATATGTCAAGATACACAATGTGGCGTACGGTTTTCTCTGCCAATCTTTTTTAAGGACATTTTGTGAAGTTATGTATGTATGTATGTAAGTAGGAACTAAAGCAGCATTGTGTTTAAGTAATAAAAAACTATACATCCTGTATATTAAAGTTGGAGGTTATGAACGTGCTCATTTTCAACGGAAAACCATGTTAGCGTATGAATTTTGTAACATATTTTCTCCGAATGTACATATTATGTTCTTTGAATCAGCAGAAGCATGTATCGCCATTTTGGAGTCCAGCCAACACCCATAAGCGCTTCACTCAACAATGACTATATTTCAATTAGTGTAAGTATATGTTGGAACGTGGAAGTTCACAACTGAATCCCTTGTATTCTCTTGAGTTATTGTTTGTCGTTAAATTGAAAAAGGAAATGAACCAACAGATATAATATAAACGGTCAGTTGAACTAATGGACCACTAGAGAAAATCGAATTAATCGGTGGCATTTATGGTTGAACAACCTCGATACAAATACCGCTCTTTTATATAATTTTTCAATAATAAAAACATTTATTTTTGTTTTACTCCATTATTTTATTTTGTACACATTCATTTATTCATTTTATTCATACATATACATAATTGACAAATAATATTCTTAACTGCAATGCCCCACTAGGTAAAAAACCTGTGCCGGGTCTAAAGCATTTTGAAATAATGATGCTTTTTACAGTGAATGCCAACTAATAAAACATACACAAAAATAACATTCCAAATATAAATAGTATCCAATAACAAAATTAGAAAAAAAAACATTAAAAATAAATACATAAAAAAGTGCATTACAAATTTAAAAATAAAAAAAAAACAAGAATTAACGAATGCCTATTCAAAATTACATTACATTTTTACATTATATTTTTACTCCTCACTAACCCAAGGGGATGAAGTGAGGAGTTATGATCCCATTAGATTTTGAAGGATATCTGAATAGTGCTTCTCAATTTTTATAACTGTCAAATATTTCAAAGTGACCCCAAGCTCAGGAAACATAAAATTTGAAAATTTCATTTTCAAATTGGTAAAAAGTCACATCACTTTCATAAAATAACATCAAAGATTTATCAAGTTTTCATAATAAAATATTTAAATAAAAAATAATTTATCAAAGTCATTTCGTGAAAATGCTGAATATTTTCCATACAAAATTTGAATACTTTATCGATTGACTTGTTAGTGAGGAGTTTAAAAAATAATAAGTACCTACTATTAAAAATAGTAACTACGTAAATGTTGAGAAATTGAATTTTTTGAACACTGCGATCAAATGCGAATACATAATAAGCACATACTTATCTTCAAATGACAAGGTGTTGATTAAATTTTTCCTGTAACCGATTTTCATTCAATTTATTAAACAACTCACTCACGCGAGTCGCTATTATTATTATTATATACTAACTGAACAAAGCCAAAAAATTAAGGGAATGAAGATTTACGTATACATCATATTATTATTTCGTTGTCGTATTTCATTGCATCCCGTATAATTTTCGAATAATTTTTGTTGGTCTTTAATGAGAATAGCGACTGGCGTGAAATTGATTACTGGGAAAATGTTATCAATACCTTCGGTAATCGAGGTTAGGAATAACTTTGTTTTGTATTCTCAGCTCATCCGGGATTGGTAAAATGAACTCTGGTGTATTCTAGTGAGAATGCTGAGTAAGAACTGGCTCAGGTCGTTATTGGTGGGGGTTATATATAGGTTACCTTGGATCCTCCACAGTGTTTGTTAATTATTTCCAGATTTCATATAATTATTGAAAAATAATAATTATGTTTTTCTTTCAATACTAATCTTCACCAAACAACATAGGAATATGGTACGATTATATTATTTTTGGTTTTACTTTATTTCATGTGGCTTTTAAAATATTGTAGATATAAATAAATAATGAAATTGAATTAGCAGTCAAGGTGCGCAGTAAAAAGATAAAAGAAGTATGAGAAGTGGGGTAGGGTTCAGATAGAATGGTGAGGAGGTAGACCGGAAGGGAGGCTGTAGAGGGTGCAGATAGAGAGTCTATGGCAACAAATGCATGTCTTTTTAGCTAATAATTTTCCCAAGAACAATGACGGCCAACGCTCCATTGTAATGTAGGGATTCGTTAGCTTTCAGCGGGACAAAAGATAACGGAGCGCTTCACAAGAGATTCTCACTCTTAGAGAGGAGG
Source organism: Molanna angustata (assembly GCA_963576475.1). Lineage (NCBI taxonomy): Eukaryota > Metazoa > Arthropoda > Insecta > Trichoptera > Molannidae > Molanna > Molanna angustata. Next base: position 11,143,635 of record OY754970.1, on the reverse strand, counting down.
TTGTATCAAGTATCCATACCTACCAACTTATATATTACGTAATACTAACCTACATACCTTTCAATTTACTAACGTATAGATCACAAATACGTCGTAAGAGACAAAAAATAACATGACATCTAATTATAATTTGTTCGAAATTGTAAATACAATTATGATTGCTAAGTGGTTTAATAAACTCCCTTAGGCTGGGTTGTTTCAACAAAAGTATCGATAATAGTATAGTTAAAATACTTTGATTTCATAAAATTGTTCTAAATTGCGATGTTTAACGGCATTAGATTTCAATGAAACAACCAAAAGTTTTGAACAATTTTATGAAAACAAAGTATTTAAACTACATATATTTTCACTTTAATCTTTGTTCGAGAAACACAGCCTTAGAGTCTAAGATATAAAAAAAAACTATAATGTATTTGAGAATATAATCAATCAATTGTTTTGATTTTTTCTTATTTTTTTCATTCTCGTTTTTGTGTAACTTTTCATTTCTTTGAAAAATTTGTTTAACCTTTTTACATAATCTTTTTATTATGTCAATTATTAATGTGTTTTCATACAAATGTCCAAACCTAAGTGATTACATTTTTTAAGAATTATATAGTAGATGTGCAATGTTTGGTGGATGAAGCAATATAAAATTAATATATAGGTACTCCCCATTTTAAAACGAGATTCTGTCTCAATTAAAAAGGGTTATTATGAAATATATTTTGGAACTAGTAAACCTTATTATCTGTGATTTATGTGTTAATTGAGATTTATTAGATTAATAAATTAAAAAAAAGCATAATTTGTTCAAATTCATAAATATCCTATCAAAATTATTCTGTATTTTTTTTCGTGTTTAGATAAATTGACCTCAAAGAGCTCTATAGGTTATATCAGATACCTATAGGTAATATTTGATCTAAATACATGTTAAAATACTTTATTGAAAAATATAATAGCTATTACAATAGTTTCCATAGCTATTACAGTAGTTTCCATAGCTATTACAGTTATATTTCAAACTATATTACACAAATTATTCATGTTAGGTATATGTATGGTAAATTTTTTTTTTCACATTCCATGCCTGATTTCAAGCAATGGGACTGATACAACACACAGTATCTAGCAACGTACCTATCGTTACTATCTATGATTAGATTTACTCTTTTATAGATATTTTTAAATTAACAAACTTGTTAGTGACAGAAAATGACATTTTGGGGGTGCATGTTTATTTATTTATTTATATCAGAAGTATTATATTGCAAATTTGCGTGTTCAAAAGGATTCTATTTTATTTAGAACATATACCTCCAAGTATGATATTGCTTATGTCTGTTCATTAAATAATTGATAATACATAATTTATAGTGATGAAGGGTTTCAATCAAAGAACTACTTACATGATCAACTCTGGTTTATTGGAAATAAATGAAATTACGATAACTAAATAAATTTGTGATGTCGTGGGTCGGAACTAATATGTAGATAAAGATTTAACGCAACTCTACTTTAATGAACGATCAACACATGAATAAAGATTTGTATGTTTGTTTCACATACAGCGGGCTGTGGTTCGTTGATCTTCGTTAATCTTCAGAAGTATTCGAGAATCCCAGGCCATACATGTTGCAGCCCACAAGGCGCTGCTACAACATCTAATATAAATTAGTTATGTATCAATGTTTCGAGAAAATGAACGTTACGATATTTTTCACGTCAAATAAGAAACGTAAAAAACTGCTCAATTTTAGAAGGGTAGGTATTGAGGTAACGACGTGCAAGATTGGTAGGTAGATAATAATATATTAACGAAATTTCATTTTAAAAATATTTAATTTCCCCCAAAAGCCCTATTCCCAATTTTCCATCAAACTGTAGACGATAAAACGGCCATTTTAATGACATTGTATAAACATATATATTTCAGCATGATTTTTCAATATTCATTGTTTTCGTAAAACCGGAATACTTTAATCTCCTGGCCGCTTCTGCGGTTATCTCGAGTCATCCTCCATTATTCGCCAACGTACCCGGAAGAACAATATCCCATTTTTTGTTTGACCGATGGATAGATTGAAAGATCATGACTTTAATGGATGACCCACCAACCTTCCCGCTTTACTGGCAATCTTCCAATATTTGGACACACAGAGACTTGCCCTACAATGCCCAGACAATACCCCATTATAAGTAATTAATAATATTTCAATCCGTTTTTGAAGTAACACTACTTTTATTTGAAAAAAAAACTTGTTTTTTTTATTCTTGATTAAAATCATTATCAATGTAATTTTGATTCGTAAAATATAACTTTAATTACTTTTTAATTAGGCAATTAATTATGTTTAATGAAAATAATATTTCATAGTATTTAATTTGGTAAAAATGTTATTTAGTGTAAATTTGTTGATTGTTGACTGAGTTTATTTCTTAGATATCACTTTGTACTAACCCGAATAACGAATATCCATATTGAAAATTAACGTTTTGTTTATTGTATCAGCTTTTTTTTAATCACTGCTAACTTAGTGCTCAATAAAATAAAATTATAACTAATTATCAAGTATTAGTATCGAAGAAATCAATTTGACCGGCTATATTAGTCATTTAGCTCTATGTGCATCATACGGCATACGGCGCGGCGTACGCCATACATACAAACACATCACGACAAAATTCATAGTGTGCACTCTCTACATGATACCCTTTGAGAAATTGATGTAAAAATACGCAATCATGACTCTCCACTACTCTTTAATGTGGAGAGTAAAAAATACTAGAGATCAAATTGCTGTGGCAAGTCGAGAGAGATTTCTTTGTGGCAATTATCCCAGCTTTATGTGCATTGTTGAAAATGATGCTAGCCATATTTGAAAAAAAAGACGATGTGTGAAGATATAAAACATAAGAGTTTGAAATAAATTTATTTATTTATGACATTCCTAGCTTTTAACGAAACGAAATATTACAAGTATTTAATACAAATTAAAAAACAAAACAAATATTCAATAATACGCATACAAAATATCTCGTTTATACAGAATTATTTTTAGACAAGTTATGTTAAGTTCATTTCGTGGTTGTTTTATATTACCTTTTCACATGGCTTTTATGTTATTATTCATTGTGTTGAGTATTATTATGTTTACATATCATTTATACATTGATTTATTCGGCAATAAAACCATTTTTCATTATTTTCCGTCGATACAAATACAAACATGTCCACTAAACACGCACAGGTTAAACAAATACAGAATTTCAATAAAACACAATTAGTGCAAAAAAAAACAATTACCAAAAAAGTATTTTTAGTAAGTTAAATAAATTTATGTAAGTAGGCATTTGTTGCTACATTAATAATAGGTATTAATTTCATTTCACTGTTCTAATTCAATATCTATTATATTTTTGTAATGTTATTTATGCAATGTTTTTGGTTTATTTTGTCTTTATCAGTCAATGTGTCCTAATCTGATTCATCTAAATTTATCCGTCTAAATTTTAGTATATTATAAATGTCAAAAATTTGACTGAATTTATCCGGATCACTACATCACACCTCGCGGATAAAATCCTTTTATCCATGGTCGCCCGTTGGTTTAGAAGTTTTCGTATACTGAAACGAATCTGGGGAGCAAGTCTGGTTCAATCGGCGAAATCAAAACCCTCACGATTAGCCATACTTACTTACTTACTCAGCCTCTTCTTGAGTCCAGTATTGGACAAAGGCCTCCCGCTTGGACTTCCACTGGTCTCTATCCTGTGCCATCCTTCGCCATTCAGGACCTGCCACTTTTTTTATGTCATCGGACCATCTGGTCTGGGGCCTTCCCACGCTTCTGTTTCCCGTTCTTGGCCTCCAGTCCATCACAATTTTTGTCCATCGTCCATCGTCCATCTGACATCCGAGATACATGACCCGCCCAACTCCACTTTAACTCCGCTATTCTTTTGGCCACATCCGCTACTCCTGTGTTCTTCCTAATCCATTCATTAGTTTTGTGGTCCCTTAGCGAGATATTCAACATTCTTCTTTCCATCGCTCTTTGTGTCACTCTTAGCTTTTCCATCATTTTCTTAGTAAATGCGGATGTTTCAAAGCCGTAAGTGAGCACAGGGAGTACCTACACAAGCGTCAAAAACTTTTTTCTTTAAGTGGATTGGGATATTTGTAGATTTAAGAACATATGATAATTTGCTGAACGCTGCCCATCCTAGACCTCTTCTTCTTTCTATTTCAGCTCATGGATATAATATCATGGATATAATTATTATTATATGGAGTTCTATAATATCTTTAGATGTCATAGAACTCCATAAGATAATTATATCCATGATATGGGTAATCACTAAGGTTTTGATTTCGCCAGTCGAACCAGACTTGCTCCCCAGTATAGAACATATTATAGGTCAATTTGTTTTTACGAAGGCGTGTTATATTGCAATGAGCAATGAGGTTCACCACCCATTCTGAACGAAGTGTCTTTTTAGGTGAGACGAAACTGGTGTGTGGTGATACACGCATTTTTATATGGTAATCCACACCCGCACACCTGTCGCTGGTCGCCTCACATTGTAGGATATGCCGTGGTGTTATGAAGGAATAGAAATGCAGAAGTCAGATGTGTCTAGAGTAGTTCTGTCGGAGATGCAGCAATGGCTTTCCATGAAGGACACGACCTACAGGAATACCATATCTCAGGATTTGTCCTTTTTAAGTTAGGTTTTTTTTTTTTTTTAATTATTGAATTATAAAATGCCTCACATTACTCTTCTAATTATATTGAACTAAAAGTATAGCTCGAACTGAAGACACCTTTAGTCGGCTTCTTTTTTTCGACTATTGAGCCCCCATGATGGCCATGATAGATAAAACTCTTTCTACGTTTGAATTCTGCATGGGCTGCAATTGCAAATATATATTGACAAAAACGCAGTATCTCTGGTAAACGTGAGATACCTATTTTCTTGAAAATGTTTGCGTACAACGCATAAAATCTCAGGACTTTTCCATGGAAATCAGGCCTTTTCTCCGGACTTTTGATTTTTTCATCTGGTAACCCTATACAGGAATGATGAGCACGACCAGGAAGAATGAAGAAGAAGAGCTAATAGCTTAGAAAATATATTTTATCGTACATCTGTAAAGTCTTATTTATAATGTTGATGTTTCAAAGTGCCCTTGAGGAAATAATTATTAAAGTCAATAGCGTCAAAAGTCCGTCGTACAATATTAGGGTAGAATGTGTCGTGTTTCGTATACTAATGACATCTACAAAGCATCAAGTTTAGTTTCCCAATTCACCGACAAAGTTGTATAATCTATGGAAGGTATCATCCAATGAAGTTGAAAAGTCGTAAAATAGAGGATTTACGACAAAGCCGTTACAAGTAAAAGATGTGCCCTAACATATGTTTTAGGCTAATAAAAGCGAAAGTGCGTGCCAAATTTTCGCAAATCGCTACCTACTGTTGTCCTGTTGGGGAAAATACCATAATGTTCAATTGTACACTTCTCGATCCTTTGTTGTTTATCGAAAAAAAACTCTCTAAAGTCAATAGTGGAAAACAAAATATGGCGATACCAATTGCAACATTTCTTGTATCAGAAAGGCAAAGATTTTTTAAACAATAATATTTTGTACTTTTTATCATAGAAATATAGACAGCGTTTATTTGTAAAACTCCATAATTGTAAAAATTAAATTTAAATACTCTTTATTTACTGAAGAAATATTTTTTTATATTTCATATGAAGATATTGGAATTAATATAAATATATTAAATGTTTTCCGTTGTGGTTAATATTGTTTTTTTAAGTTGGACCAAAAATAGTTTTTTGCAGTTTCGGGTGTGATGAGTTCTTTTCTATTGTTACACTTCCTCCTTTGTCAATATCTTTTTTCATATTTTTATACTTATATTATTTTTTTTTTCTTAAGGCTTTTCACTCAAAAAAGGATGTTGCAGCCGTTATTAATCAGAAACATTAGTTAACAAAGATTAAGTCAATAAAAAAAAGAATTAAATAATATTTGGATTTTTTATAATAGATTTAAATATTAAACCATGAACTTGAGGAGAGATCAGCCCAAGAAGGTAAACTGTGGAAACAGGGTACTTATATTATGTTTATATATATATTTTTTATTATATTATTTTTTATTATTTTTGAAAGCTGTTATTGTCCCAAATAAATCAATATAAATAACACAGGTTGCTCGACATCAATCTTATCATTCTTATTATGTTGCTCGACATCAATCTTATCATACTTATTATGTTGCTCGACATCAATCTTATCATACTTATTATGTTGCTCGACATCAATCTTATCATACTTATTATGTTGCTAATCATGTAAAATATATTAATTGAAAAATCATAATATGTTATGTTTACTATCTCATGATTGGTATCGTTAAGTTTCACATATTTTTTTTTGTTTTATATACTTTGATACGAAAAAGTTCAAAAAAAAGTTACACAAGTCATTAGATACCTACGTAGATATTTATTTTATTTATTTATTTAGATCATGAATATTATCCAAGAAAATACCTATACAGAAGATAACTGCTTCATTAGACAGATTCTGTTCCGAAGCAACTTCCTGTATAGTTATTACATTTTATTTTTATGAAATACATACAAAATATCACACTTACAAATTGTACAGAACAAAAAACAATAAAATAAAATGAACAATCAGAAAATGAGAAAAAAGAGTATCCATTGTAACAATAAAAATATCCAATAAAAAAAATCACAATTAAAATAACCACCAAAAATGCAATTTGGTGTAGAAAGAGATTAGTTATATTACAATCATTATTTTTAGTTATATTACATATACATACATACAATCATTTAGTTTCAATATTCATCAAAGCAATATTTGAAAAAGGTTTTAACGATTTTTACAACAAATCCATTTCACTACATGATTATATTTAGTTTTGAATAAAGAATACTTCATGACCTTTCACAAAATCTAATAAGTGTACGAGGAGTATGACGTACGATCTCGTGGTGGGGTTCGATTTATGGAATCGTTGTTTCCACACAATGTATAAAACAAACACATGACCGGCGTAAAATTTCATTAGTTTGCTTACTTTTCAGTGTAGTGCCGTGGCGCACCGCAAGGGGGCGCGGGCTGTGGATGTGCTGTGCGGTGATGTATCGGATTGTGTGCATACATGATTAATCGAGAGAACCTAGCTGCGGAGTGCGGGGAAGGCGGAGGAGTATCCCCCGGAGGACGGCGGTTTGTGAGGAATTCTGACATACTAAAGTGGGTATGTCTAATAGTCTCGCTGGGACCGATCTCTGTTCACGCCAACCCCGACCGGCCTACAGGGCCGCGTCCACAGTAGATTCGAACAGTGCAGTCGCACCGGGCGCTAAATATAAAGAATGATAATTGTTCGGTATTTATTTATTTATTATTGACTTTTGGGCAACTAACAGGTACTATGTCAAATATTTATTTAATAGGCACCCAATAACAAGTTGCCACATTCTGGAGACTTAAGATATTAATCGTCTCACAGATTCAGACTGAAAACACAATTAAAAACTGTGTCTCCACCGGGAATCGAACCCGGGACCCTTGGATCAGCAGTCAGATACCCAACCAACTGAGCCAAATCACCTATCTTATTCCTTCTCCCTCTCATCCATGTAACTCCTATGATCCCTTCCTACCACCAACAAACCAGTACTTGCTTGCCGCCGACCTCGAAGTCCTTTCGGACTACGTTTTGTCTCGCTGGGTGTTCAATACAGCCGTGAATCATCATTACAGGAACTATAATCTATGTAGTGCTGTGTTTGGGCATAAAGACCGAATCTCTCGTCTGATGGGTGAACGATTCGAGACGAGGATTTCTTCCGCACTGGTAGATGATCTCTTTTCTCTATCCATTTTTTTTTCTCCTTATCTACCTTATCGCCGTGAATAATGCACCGTGACAAAGCTGAGTTGCATTTGGTAATTTTGGCGTTAACAATATTCGATAAAGTTACAAAAAAATATTTGAAATCGTAAAAAAATAGAAAGTTTTATTGCTAACACAGTGGAAATTTTGTAATTATACCAGAAATTTGAGTACTTACATTAATAAAAATGAATAAATTTTGCTAATAACAAATTAAAAGGAGTAAAAAATATCAAAAACATTGATAAATGATCCTAATTTGAATTTAAGACAACTCTTGCATCCGCTGGAGAAACAATATCAAGAGATTCGCGAGTGAGACATGAATGCAGATGGTTCATGACCGTTTAGTGTGGTGGGGGTATGGAGGAGGAGTGGGCGATAACAGATTGAAGAATAAGTGAAGAAGAGTTTGAGTTTCGCGCGGCACAAGTCTGAACCAATCTGAATATATGCAGGCAGACAAAGGACTTTTCGGACCAAACAGTAGCATTGAGTCTATACAAAAGTCTCGTAGTTTCTGTTTTAGAATATAATTCGGTTATTTGGTCACCGAATTATGAAGTGCATAGTCAGAGAATTGAGGGAATTCAAAAAAAGTTCCTCAGGATTCTGGCTTATCGCTCAAAGAAATCAAATCTAGATACATACGAAAAAAAAATGAACTTTTATAAAATAAACTCCCTGAAGGAAAGAAGAAGAATGGTTGGTTTAATTTGCCTATATAATGTCGTCAATGGCAGACTAGATGCCCCCAATATACTGCGTCTATTAAATTTTAACGTAAAAAAAGTGTATACAAGATCTCGGGACTTTTTTATTTTAAATTCATATAAAACTAATATAGGATATTTCTCCCCCCTCCCTAGAATTACTCGCGATTTTAATATTATATCGTTGTCCAGACCTCTTGTAGATATTTTCTCAGAGTTAAATGAATTTAAAAAATGTATTTTCTTGCCTTGATTTGTGGAGCTTGTGCAATCTGTGCCCACATAGTATGCAATGCGGGATAGTTAATGTGTGCGAATTTTTTTTGGTTGTTTCTTTCCTACCTACTTCGATTATATTTTTGTAAACAAGCGAATGACTCTTGTATGCTTTAATTTATTTTGATTTTATACCTACTACCTTGTATGCTTTTGGATTGTTTTAATTTTTATACTTTGAAATTTGAAATGTTATACAAATTTGATGTAATTATTTTTTTATGATTAATCGTGTAAAATAATTGTAGGTTTAATCCTGTATATTTTACCTAAATAAATAAAATAAAATAAAATAAAATAAAATATAATGATACCTTTCAAATTAGTAGTACTGACTCTAATGTATGCAAGTGAGACATGGACATGACAGAAGACGAATTAAAGTATAACTGACGCGGTTGAAATGAGGCCACTAGGAGCAATCTGTGATAAAATGATGTATGATAGAATAAAAAATGCGGGTATTAGACTAGAATGAATAAATGAAAGAGATGTGTAAATAAAGTGAATGAGATATCCTTAAATGCAGTGATGATCGCCTGACGAAAAAAGTGTTTAAAATTGAAAAATAAAAAAGCGGAAGGAAAAGTGATCACGATCATATGAATGATTTTGAAACGATGCACGAACGTGAATCAAGCGAGAAATATATGTCAAGAGTGTGGAGTCTGGGGTTTGATACTCATGTCTACTCCGGATAGGGTAATGGCGTGATATTGTTAATTGATAGGCGCAGAAAACTATACAACCGGCTCTGCCAACTTTCCCACCCTATTCAATGAGAACTTCCAATGCTCTGCGAGATGACATAGATTACACTGATCTCAGTATGGACATAATTGATCGAGCGGCGAGTGGTAAAACTACATTTTAAAGTTTTAGACAAACATTTGTATATTACAATGTTTAAAGAGCAGCTTATTATTGAACTCATCTAGAGCCGTGGCTCATTTGAGATTTTATATAGGTACAAAATATAAACGATTCATTCAATACAATGTCTTGATAAAGTTTTATATTTACAAAAAAAAGAAAAATTTTACATCGCATCTTTTCAAAAAATTTTACAATGTTTAAAAGAAATAAAGATGAAACATTTGTAACTTACGAAAACAATGGAAATATGAATTAATAACAAGCGCACAATAATCTGTGGAAACATGATCATGTTTAGTAACAATAGCTTAAATTTTTTAATATAGATATAATATTTAAGAAAAAAAAGATTTTAAAAATGTTTTTTCTGTGATTTATAATGCAAGAAATTTTCAGGCTCAGCCTAGTAGGTGGTTTATATAAAAAAGTTATATAATATTAATTTTATTTTTTCTTATATTTATTTTTTGTTATAATACATATATATTATGTATTTTGGGGTCAATAATAGAAAAAAAACTGTTAAGTCCAAAAATATTCGACTTAGTATCGATGTCGAGAAAACTTTTAATTGTAGTAAACAATATGTTTTAGGTTATAATTTGGGTGCTTTTTGCTAGGGATTATTGTTTATTCGGTTGATTTTATCTTATATTTGCCAAATCGATCAATATCTCAATTGTCATATTCGAATTATATAGAAATATCTTGCTGGAAATGTAGGTAATATAAGTTTTATTTCGAAACAACTTATCTTATAGTTCTAAAATAAACATTTTTTCTATCTATAAAAAACAAAAATCCGATGTAAAGAGGTACCAAAGATAAAAAACCAGAGACTATTAAAAGAAGAAAGGAAGAGTGGAAATTGTATTTGAAACTACCTAAACAATCTCTTTACTAAAACAGATACTGCAGAGATATAAACCAAGAAATAAATACAGATACAGGTCATTGAACGTAGATTGTCGATGGAAAAACTATAAGGACATAAAAAGGAAAGCGGGAGATAATATACATATCTTAATCTCCAAACATGACGGTCACTTTTTTTAACCAAATTGTCTCTTTTCATATATCTAACGCATTTCACATTTCACACTAATGAACAATGTTGATATTTGGATTTGGCCAGATCTAGAGAAGAAAATTTAAAAATGGAAACAGTGTCCCAGTTCCTATTGAATTGAAGAAATCAATCATATACCATTGGATAATACTTGTTCTGTTATTAAGGTGTTTTTATTTACTCTATGATTATTTTTTTTACTTTATGATCAATTTTTTTACACTAACCTTAATTTTATGATTGATTAGTTACCTACATTTGTTTAACTTTTGATTTATCTGTTACATTATTTTTTTTACTATATGATAAAAAAGTTATATATAACTTTCATTTTATGAATAATTTGTTACATTATTTTTTTACTTTATGATTTATATGTTACAAATTTTTTTACTTTATGATAAATTTGTAACAAGTAATTGAAATATTATCGAGTTTTTCGTGTGGGGGAGGAATTCCATGTTTCAATCATTTGCATTTGTGTTCTATATAATTGTATTTTGATCTGTTTGTATTTTTGCCAATTGTTTTTCTTAAGTACCTACTTTATGTATTAATTGTATTTTCTCCTCTTGTTTTTGTTATGTTTGATTCTATGTTTCAATCATTTGCATTTGTGTTCTATTTAATTGTATTTTGATCTGTCTGTATTAATTTGCACATTGTATTAATTATTATTCAATTGTATTTTCTCCTCCTGTTTTTGTTATATTTTTATTGTTATTTTTACTCTTGAGACATGTAACATTCAATATTGGATGAAATGTCTTTAAATAAATAAAAAAAATAAAAAACCATTGGATAACGTAATGTGGTATAATGACGTGTCAATTCAAAATAAAGCTGGTGTCCCCTTCGTAACCACCAACCAAGAATATCTTTTTCGAATATTTTTAAAGTTGCGTATATTTCGTCTCTGTTGAGATGTTAAAAATTGTCAAAAAGAAACTTTTTCAATTTGTCTATGATTTTCCTATTATAATTGTAGGTAGGTAAATTGTTGTCTATTTTTTTGTAATTTGTGTATTTAAATATTGTATTTTTAAGCTGTGTGTGTACATTTTTTTTTGAATATGTCCTTGTTAAACAATTACATATACATCTTTCTACGTTCCCTAAAATAAGCATAAATGCTTGTGCTAAATAAGCATAAATGGTGAACGAAATCGGTTGAGGCAGGATTCGAACTCGCGCGCGGCCACTGGATTACTAACCCAATGCGCTAACCGCTCTGCCATCGACCCATCTGAATATTTAAATTAAATAAAAAAAGTCAAACATCCAACAAGTCTCAACATCTTCAGTTTTCATGGAAGTTGAGGTGATGTATGGGTGGGGGGTTGGTGTTAGAAGATAACAGTCAAGCAAATATTTATCTACTAGAAACAGTCTCATGACTTGAGCACTTGAAGAAAATTAATATTAAAATTTTCATTTACACAAGATGCTCATTGCACGTTGCCGCCATAATGTTCCCTAGGGAAGGTTCATATCCTCGAGGCGATGTCAGATATCTCCCATATTTACTTAAATTAACCAAATCTTATTTCCCCTCCAATTTGAATTATTTACGTACGGTGGTGAAATTCTAGATTTTGGAGAAATAAGTCCAATTAAAAAAAATCACATATTTTATAATCGGGCACGAAAAAAATTGGAATGACTATGAGAACGATATTTTACTTATTATACTTTTCGTGTGGCTCTGGTACTTGAATCAAATGATATTATGAACGAGGGGAACGAAAAAAGCGTGAACAACAAGCAAAGATTTTTTCAATATTGGACACTGTCACTTCGTGGTAGAACTCCATAATTAATTAAAACTATGAAAAAATTTTATATTTAATTTTACGTTCTACTTAATTTTTTTCGCAAACGCGACTCCCATTCACCGGTATCGCTCTATGATGAGCATCGTCAGAATGGTGAACAATAATGATGAAGACCATCTATATATAGATTCACAAAGAGGATAACAACAATAGATATGGAAGGGGGCAATTCTAAGAAAAATTAAATACCCGAAAGACATTAAGGTAAATATGTATGCAGGTATAATAAAAATAAAATTGAAGTTAAGGAATGAATATATAAATATTGTATTAAAAGGACAGCAATTATATTGAATAATGGCTAACAGAAAAACCCGACATTAACTATTCTAATGGTAATAATAATGGAGAAGTATTAAAATCTATTTGTGCGTTAATCAAAGGAACGTTGCTGTTACAGTTTACTCTATTTATCTCTAATATTTCAAGTTTGTCTAATTTTTTACCTTTTCTTAAACTATGTATAAGATTTATCCCAGTTTGTGAGTTAAACGAATGCTCACTCTCAAGTAAATGTGTCGCAAAGTTCGAAGTGTCTTTTTTCAAACGGAAACACTCAAGATGTTCTTTAAGGCGTGTATTTAAAGATCTACCCGTTTGACCAACATATATACCTGAGCATGTATTGCATGTAAGAGAGTAAACACCACTACGGTTTAATTTATCGATTTTATCTTTACTGTTATTTAAGAATTTACCTAAAAAAAATCATAGTTTTAATTAACAAGCAAAGATGTAGAGACGTTGAATGAATGTTGAATCTTCACTGGAATATTCGGTGTGACTGAATCTTGTCCTAATGTTAAAAAGGTCTTTATCAGTATTCGGTCATAGTCTATTAATCAACAATAAACCATAAAGAATAGTTAAGATCAGAGTTAACTACGAAATTGTCATTAATTTTTGTGTAACTTGACACATTAAATTGATAACTTTTTATCTATAGCTACGCTCACCTCCACGCCCTCCGCATAGTGGGACTGAAAAGGGCGCCTTCGCAGAACGCTAGTAAGAATGACAAAGAAAATATGGCACGAAGAGTAGCTCAAGAAGCTCCTCTAGATTCGTGGTCTCGGCACAATAGTGCAAAAAATAACAATCAACGTCGGTGAAAATAATATTCACAGACATGGATTGTCGCGAGAGTACTTCAAGCCTGTGACTGTAAAACTGGGCATCAGAGGTTGACCAAGGACACTTTGGAATTTCAATTTATTTTATTCAGCAAATAGAAGGGCACTTGAAGAGGCCCACCCAATGGGACCTTATAGAGGCCCACGGACAGCAGCAAGGAGCGCCGTTCTGTTGTAGGAATTGTAGGACATATTTGGGTAAGAACATTCCCAGAGGATGTGCTCCGAAGTTTGGTCGGGGTGATGGCATAACTGACATGAGGACGAGATAACAAGGCGGAATTTCAATTTTAATTTAAAGAGTTTTAAAGTCTGATTCAAATCTCAATCAACTTCACGAGTGGCTCTACTGCTCAGAACATAGCTATCACATTGTAGGCTGGCTAAACAAGGAGGAATTGAATACAAGCTGTCACCCTCAGTCACGAGAAAAAGGACCAGAGATATCTTACGCGTACCTTCCTACTTTAGCTCCTATTGTCTCATATAATATTATTACAATAAATACACTACAGAGATTTAGAAAATGAGAAATTCATTTATTAATTATATGATAAAACGTACAAGTAAATTTAGTATTATGTAGATACTGCGGTTTATAGTTTTTCAGCGTATTAAGCTCTGCATTAGCGATGTCTCTCAAAGTTAAACGATTTCAAGAATTACAATAGTTTCTAATGACAACATTTCAACTGTGGGCAATGTTCCAAATGCACAATAACATCGGAACAACAGACTTAACTAAACGAAAACACACCATAATTATCTATTTCTTATTGATTTCCTGTGTTACAAATTAACCCGCGGGAGAATTAGTTCAAATTATCACAAAACGACATCCAATTTACACGCAAATTTCTCATTTTAAGCACCACAATGTTGTTTCTGCTGGGTTTTAGGTCAAATTCTTCATTATAACATTTAATTTTTTTTATCAATTCCATCAAACCAGCGAAGGGCCTAGAGGCCTTTTAACAAGAGACTCAGAAGGAGTGGCCAAGAAATAACCCAGTAGATTATTCCAGCACTTACCCAGCAGTTTTGAATTCCCATTTTAACCGGCTTCCAAAAAAGGAAATGTTATCAATTCTACGTATTTTTTATGTTTGTTCAGCGATAATGACGTTGTTCGATTTCGATGATTCTATTTTTCATTAGAAATGGGGTGTCTACCCCGATTGTTCCTATTTCAATTTGGATCCATGAGAAAATCTTTTTATACCATTTTGAATAGGAAGGGAATGCTTCACACATGAATATTATCGAGTTCTGAAGATGGAACTTATGAGAAAGAATTGTGAAACTCTTCAATTTGCTAAGGCGTCTGCAATCTGTGGGACAAACATGTCTTACAGATTAAGGTTTATTATAGGTGAAAAATTATTCTTTACAACGTCAACAGATTTCAATTTTTGTGTTGGAAAAGATTTATTTTATTTTCTTCTTCCTTGACCTCGTGACTGAGAGTGGTGACTCCCTCAATCATCCGAAAAATGCTTACATGAAGAGCGGTCATTGACAGATATTTCAATTGTTCTGAAGAGTTATAGGGATTTCGATGTTTTTGTAGTAGTTTTGAAGTTGTACATAGGTATCAAAATTCACATTCGCTCTTTTGCGTGATGTTTGGAAATATGCCTTCATTAACGTCACTGAAAAGGAAAAACAAAAGTTATTTAAAAAAATGACTCCAAAAATCTCCACAATAAAAACGATAATTCTTTTGACGAAGAAAATATACAAATGGTGCTGATAGGAATGGAACAAGAGGTCGGGGAAGCCCAAGAAAAGAATGGCACGACCAAGTGAACGATATTCTGAAAGGATATTTTTTTTTTTTTTAATAAGGCACAGCCACCAATAGAGGCGGATTTGTGCATTCTGAAAGGATATGTTAGAAGCGTAAACAACAGACGAACATGCATGAGAACGATGCATGAATGAGGACGAGGTGAGTTATGCGTGCCAGTATAGATAAATGTAGCGTTCGGTTCTCTCTGCCAACCCTTTTTAATTCTAGTATTTTCATTAAATATGTTGCGGGATTCGGTTGTATAAAATAATATTTATAATAATAGGTTTATTTAAAAACATACATGGGAAAATATTAACTAGTTTCAATTTATTCATATCCGTATTTATATTTTTTCAGTTAAATATATTGAATAATACTGAATTCTACACAACGATGATTAATTTGATGTTTTTTCATTTTTGTTTTTAGAAATCATGCAAATCTACATATTCCATCCATCTCTATATTTATTAGTATCATTCCTGCCGTACGAGTGCGGCGTGCCGTGGACCGCAGACCACCTGCAAGACTGCCCTGCTTTCCCTGCTACCTGCTCATATGAGGACCTGCAGGGCTACTCATAAAGTTGAATTAAGTAAGATTAGACCAGGATCAGACTTTAGCAATAATTAAATAATAATATTAATTCATACCACAATCAATGACAATTTCATAATAAACGTCGATATTAACTTATTTTTATGATTACATGTAGAGAAAGATTAAGTTTACAATATGATCGAGTACTGATTTATACATTTTAAGATTAAAGCAAGATTATAATGTATTTAGAACGTGTCATGAGTAACCCCCCTGCTACGCTGTAGCGGTTCAACGGTTGACGTTGCCAAGTATTGGTCGAAAATTGAAGTACTGTTATATTTGCTGCTGGCACGGGAGAATTATAATTTCTACAATAGATTTACAAATCTTTCTTAGAAAAAAAAAATAGCCATTAACAATGAAGGTAAATATATGAAGCATTTTTCATTTAAATATTTGTACAAAATTTATATCTAATCTAGACACATCTAACTAACAATGTATCAATGTGTGAGGTACCTAATACCTATACAGTAGGTATATTATAATATATAATAATGAGGAATGTAAATATTCTGGCACTAACGTAATATCACATGACGTTTATGTTCACAAATTATTAATTTCCACGTCAGCACGCAATTAATTTACTACACGACAGGTTTAATAATTGTTCAAGGGAAATCTTTGCCCACTTCAATAAACGTTTGCCCATAAATTACACAGCTTTATACATACAGAGGGCTTTTTTATACACAAAACAGCTGATTTTAACAGTGATTTTAACCTTTATGTCATTTTTTTGTTGAAATCTATTTGATACTATCGTTCATGTTCATATTTTATTTTGGTTTTTTGATGTGTGTAAAAAAGTATGTTTCATAGGTTATAAACATGCTATTTCACGTTCAAGCCCACACTTTTAAGTTGCTTCTTTAATAAGTGTATAAAAAGCAATCGTTTATGTGACAATATGATGCTGTATTTTGTAGTCTTAATTTCAGAACGTTCTTCAGTAGGTAGAGCCTCTAACGACTGTAAAAGGTTAGAGAATACGAGATATTTGTATTCCTGCCTGAATACACCTGTATGGGAATCTAAAACGTTTCTCTTTATATTTTTTATCATGAAAATACACTTTTAAGTGGCTTCTTTAATAAACGTAAAAATAAACAATCGCATCGCTCTTCGCGTAATACAAAATGCTCCAAAAAAAACGTTGAATATGTTGTACGCAAAGTATGTACATACACTAAACTTGGTGGAAGTTTTTATTTTTTACGCTGCGTAATGACGCGATATTTTCCCTTTACATCCCCTTTTACGCCATTCTTTGTTTCATATTCATCGCTGAATTTTCAATTCCTAATTCCCAGTTAAAGTATGAGTATTTTATATGCTCCACTCGCAAAAGGTTTCTTTTTTTTGCAAACAATGCTTCAAGCCCAGATTATATACGCCATTTGAATAGAAACAAAGTCTAAAACGGTATGAAAAAATATAAACGTTTTCAACTAGCATTTTTTTAATTGCACGAAAATTATTATTTAATTCTCGGAAATGAATACAATTATAATAAAAGCTTTGAAAAGAACGGCAAACGTTCGTATATAATTAAGCAATTCATTAGTTGTTACGGAAAAAAATATACTAGCCAACAAAACTACCACAAGACTAAAATATCTGCTACTTATTACGGTAGATCCTTATTTCCAGAAACGTATTAAGGCCCTTGCTCCAACATAATGACACATCGCTTTATATACGGCCGCCCGCGCTTCCAACAGCCCGGTTTTTCCAACATCGCGATGCATCGTCTCTATTTTATTTTATTTTATTGAGATATTAAATCGCGATGCATCGTCTCTATTGAGATATTAAAAAAATTTCATCAAAATAAAATTAACATCTAATTATTTTCCCACAGAATCGATTTCTTACGGCCAAATGTTTTTCTTTACACTTTAAGAATTGTCAAGAAAAGCTCGCTTTGGTAAAGTTGAGAAATCTCTGAATACCATTTGAACTCCCCAAACCATGAACCTCTTTTTGATATAGCTTCCTTGACGGCAGTGCTAAAAAACGGCTTCCTTCCTCCGCAATTCTTCCTCACATCCTCTCCACTTCTCCTCCACGTTCTTTGCCTTTCTATAATACACGTTATAAAACGAACGAGAAAAAAATATATGTACATCAAAATGAAATAAATATTAAAGTAAAACACATAATAACCCACCGTTTCAAAAATAGATTGACCTATTTTGTAAAAAATATTTTTCTTCTTTACGTACATTTAGTATTGAGACACCAAGAAATATAAACATTCAAACGTAGAAGTTGAAGATGATGGTGATGTGGACCAGACATACATAGGTAAAAATAATATATTAATTCAAAAATAATAACAAACAACAATTTTTGAAACGGAATTCTAGTTTATGAATACACCCAATTTATTCAGTGTAATAAATTAATTAGAAATGAGATCGCTAAGAAGAATCTATAATAGAACGATGTATGATAGGGTCAGAATGAGGACATAATGTAAGGTGAAGAAAGATGTCATTAATAGAATGAAAGTGAACACATTTAGATGGTTTGGCCACATTGGGAGAATGTATGAGGAACGCATGACGAAAAAAATAATATATAGTGCGGACAGGAATGGAATGAGAGGTCGGGTACGCCCAAGAAAGGGACGGCACGACCATGTAAACGATATTCTGAAAGACGGTAATGTTAGAAGCGTGAACAGTAGAAGAACATGTATGAGACGATGCATGAATTTGGACGAGGCGAAGGATGCGTGCCAGTTTTAGAAAAGTGTAGCGTTCGGTTCTCTCTGCCTGCCCCACGAGGGACAAAGTGAGATGGTATGTATGTAAATAATTGGATCTTGGGATATTATAGCATACGGATGTACACAAATATGCACACTAAAATACCTTCTTATGAATGAAATACGAAAATATATTGTATATCACCAAATCTATGATATATGTACATACAATACAAGGTAAAATTTACAGGTTTTTTTCGATTGCAAGAACAGTAATTAATATGATTAAATAGTAATAAACTTAGACGGTAGTTTTTTTATATTCTCTTTTGATTGAAGTAAAAATCTAATTCATAGACCTTGTCGTTTTTTTAGTTTTAGGATACTGGGGAAATATTTTCAAAATTTACTATTTAGCCTCTTTAAAAAATATCACGCAGTCAACCCTCGTTTCCTTAGATTATAAAAAAAACGAACGGCACATCGAATCTTTATTTTTAAAAATAAGGACATTAATCATTTTATTTTATTTTATTTGTTAATTCAGAAATACAACATCTGATTACATTATTTGGAAATAATATTAGAATAATAACATCAAAATTTACTGTATCGGTTTATACTTTTGTGTTTAAGATATAAGTAACTATGTTATATTGTAATTTGTTGTGTTGCGCTATGTCTAGTGTCCGCTCTAATATTTTTTTTGGAAAAGACAAAATACATAACTATGTATGTAAAACCAAAATGTCAAATATTTGGCTTGGTAAAATTGTAAACTGCTAGCCCTAGAACAGGGTTACCTAGTTGAGCAGCAGTAATCTTCATAATAGTCTTTGTGATAAAGGTGTGAAAAAAAAATAAATGTACATTTGAGTAAGTTTTTATTTTATATCGCCATTTCATATATTATTTATTGCGCCCATATTTTTTTATTTATTTAATAAAATTTAAGGTTTAAAAGCCCATTACAAATACAGATAAAACAGTATTTTATCATTATAATACATACACATACAATTTATATTAAAAAAAACTGATCAGTATAAAAAAAAGAAAAAAATAATAATTTATGAATACAATAAACTAATAACAATAAACATGTAAAAAGTAATGTGAAAATTCAGATTACAAAAAGCAAAAACGAAAATATAAATCCCAATAAAAAAAAAACAGAAAAAATAAAGAAGTCCCATACAAATACCATGATGTTTATTCAAAGAAGCGAAAAAAAAATTAATACTCACGAATTAAAGTGTCGTATTGCATCTAGAAATGTCGATGCAAAATGATTTTATAGGTTGCCAAGGACAAGTAATAAATATCGCCTAGGCTAGATATTTGTTACCCAAATAGTGAAGTCGTGCTATTGACGAAAAATAATGTGAAAGTGTGCGAACGTTTGTTTAGTACAATGTACTGTTTGCCTGTTAGTACGGTCTGGAGCATGGTTATTAATTTGTTCAAAAGTCAGAACTCGAATGTACTAGTTTGTGTAATGCAATTAAATCAAAAAATATTCCACGGTCGGATAACTTAGTTAATTTGATCCAATGCATAATGACAATGTAATCATGTGTAGTAAACATTGTATGGGTGCATTTAACATTTTTATTCCAGCGAGACAAGCAGCAGTTTCTCTCTAATATATTTATCATATACTATTATGACAGAATTAGAAGGGTAGGTTATTGTATTTATGGAACTAATTTATTAAGTGAGTATATTCTCCATCACTACACCGTAGATACTAATCTGGTTGTGTATATTTACTCAGCAAACAATTGCACCTGTTCTTGGAAGTTCGTGAAAGCGACAATTATTATTATTATTGTTGTTGTCCTTGGACAATCGTGTCACGAGATTGTCATGAGGATGGGACGGTACCATTAATTATTGTATAATATATTTATTTCACAAAGAGACCAAGTTTAGTATGAAACGAACTAATGCCAAGTCGCATTAACGACATGCGTGGAAGACTTAAGATTGTTGTTGTTCATACAAGAGTCGTGTGCTGGAGTTAGTGATGATCAAAGACAAGACCAAAAACGAAGGGGTAGTCTTGATTTTGGTCTTTAACAATGGCTTTTATCTCACAAAGCTACAGCTTCAAGTTATGTATCTTACATTTCATTATTCGTATAAATATTGTGGCATTTTTTTTTCTTCAATTTCAATTAATGATAATACAAAAATAGGCTGATAAATAAAATGAACCTTACATTTAAATAATACAAAATTCAATTAAAAATTTTCTAATCAACGTAAATGCATTTTGAACACACATTGAAAATCAGAAGGTATCTAAAAAACAATTCGAAATATATACATATACTGGCACAAGATTACCTAAATGATAAACACAAGAAGACCGGGACTTACAGCACGCTTCTTGTCATTTATAAACTGATCTATTTTTTATGGAATATTTAAATTTTCTGTCATTTAAATCTATTGTATTCAAAACATACATAATATTAAATGTTACATTGAATCATCGAACAAAATATACAGGATGAAAATAATGATAAATCCTGTATATTTCACATATCAAGATGAAAATAATGGTTTACAAAGTATTCAAAACAATATTGTCACCTACTAGAATATCGCTCACACTTATTTTACAAGATTTCGCAATAATATTCATATTCTTAAAAAACTTAGATGACATCGTTCGGTGAAGTAGATCCAGAAGACATTGGAGGGACCACGTAGCCAGAATGGACAGTGATAGACCTGCGTATATAGCGACGAATGAAAACGCTCAGTCCACCGCCTACACGGAAGACGACCCAAGAGAAGTATAGTTGGACTTCGTCATCCCAGGAAGCAAATTTTCTCAAGAACAGACCAACTATAGTCTGTTTCTGGAGAGAATGACCAATTCCCAAACTGTCCTTGGGCAGGTACTGCCTAAATAAACGGTTAACTAATCACATGCGTCGTTCATTAGACTTCTGCATCTTTTTGAAATGATAGTGATTTGATGAAATGTTTGTACGGTGGGAATAAGACCGTATTATGGGCGAGACAAGCGCAAATATCTGGTTGTTCTTTCCAGAAACAGAGTATAGGTCTATTTAACGAAGAAGAAGAAAAAATCTTAGTTGGCATAGAGTGTAGTTGTTAGAAAAAATATCTTTTAATCTGTAGAACAAATGTGAATTTCCCCTAAAGCTGAAATCATGACGATTAAAGAAATGAACATCAAGACTTGAATTGCAATAAAATATTGGTAGATTCGGTAACGGTCTTTGTATTGTATCTCGATAAATAATACTACCATCACTAATTATCGTATATTATAAAATTTGGGGAATGCTTCCAGAATACATCATATGGGTAGGTATAGGTACATATATACCTACAGGAATATCACTCATGACGGAAGAAGTTCTACTAAGACCTATTATTTGGGACCCTCAGTTCACACAAAGAAGGACTTTGAATACATTTTAGAGAGAAGGGTATACTGTGAATATATGTAATGTGTTACCAACCATAGGTAACATTATATAAATATACAAGTGTGAATATATATGACATAAATATATTTATGAACCAGTTTATCATTAATTTTGGTCTTGGTAGTTTTATACCTACACCAAATATCAACCGAACTAAAGAGGGTTTGGATAAGGTGTTAGTTAGGTTTTGCTCTAAATTATACATAGGTACATGTTCCCACGAATACCGCATTTACATTAAAATATAAATGCATTCATAAAAAGTTTTCTTCACGTTAAAATGAAGTTAACAATAATATTTCACGTCAGTCCGAAGATTGTTTATATTCATACTGCCAATGTAAAACACAATATTGAAAGCAGTTGCTTTACGCAGCAAAAAAATCAAGTACACAACAAACATAATCTATTGTGAGACTAAATAAATGGTACCCACTTAAAGAATTAACACGAGGTTTGTTTTAATTACAAAATTGTTATCAAATTGTTATCAATGTTATCAAATAAATCAAGCTGGAAACAGTTTAAACATGCATTGTCATCGGTAATACACAAAAATTTCAGAGCTCAAATTCTAAAAATTTCAGAGCTCAAACTGGTCGGAAGGTTATATAAAAATCAATTCCAAAGTTCCAGTACGGACAGACAGGTGAATTTAAATAAAAGTATGCAATAAAAATGGACAGGTCATAAATTTGACATGATTTTTTTCAATTAAAATTTGTCTCCGAGACTAAATAAATTAACTGTTCAATAGTATAATACAAAATCATTTGTTCATATAATGTATCATTTTTGTCTCATAAACATCCTGTAGTAGTTATACCTAACTATGTGTATTTTATTTAATAAATTCTTTATTTCTCTTAAAAACATCGTGATTAGAAAAAGATAAAAAAATCTTAGGCCCAGGGCCTGTTTTTTCAGTCGGAGACTGTCTCTTGTGATCTGGATGTCCAGCTGTCACTCCATCTTTTTTCTGGTCTCCCCCTTGCTCTACGACCCTCCGGGACTTCCCTGGAGACAATTTTGGGTAAAAAAAAATAAAATCAAAAAATTGAGAAAAAAAGAAAAAGATATAAATATCATATAACACAATCTTAAATAATAAAAACAATAATCAAGTATAAATAAACAAGAGAAATCCCACCAGGCAACACCTGTTTGTGGGTATTACAAAGCTTATTATTTTTATAAAGCTAATCATCTTCAGTGCACAATTACTTAAATATGAAATATATAATAAAAAAGTCTTTTTTTGACCACTGTATTGGCGAATACCAAAGAGTTCAAAGCTTTGAGACTTATCAGTATATGACTTTAGACTTCTTTTCCTTCAAAGAGTCAACAGTCAAACATAAAAACTCTTGGTATGGACTTGAATAAGTTATATGTATCAGCAAACAATATGACGATAGTTTATTTCTTATATTTCCCTTATATTTATTTAAATCATCGTTTTAACATTTGTTAATTATTAAATTAAGTTTAAATTTTCATTACCTTTGCCGTTTGGCCGTACTGTTATTTTGACTCCAAATTCAATGTAAACTATTGAAGATTTCAAAGTTTATTTATGTACTGTAGATGGTTTGTTATAAGTTACAACAAAAGCAATTGAAGATAGTAGTATGTACATAAGTAGTATATTGTATGATAAATAGGATTGAGCACAATTCACGATGTAAACTTATCCAAATTTATATATTTCCTACATCTTAAGTTACTTAGGCCGGAAATCCTTCGCAACAATAATATTCCTCTCAAAATACTACCAAGGATGGCAGCAAAAGTTCAAGACGGATCATACACAAATTCTTAAGTAGGTACATTTATATCTTATCAGCGTTGTTACTCTGATAAAATTTATACGTATTTAACTTATTAATTTTAGTAAAAAATACCATTTTTTTACTCTGATAGATGTTATACGCATTTGACTTATTAATTTAAATAAAAAATAGCAAATATAGTACTCCAGTAGAAGTAATAAGAATTTAATTTGCTAATTGTTTATTAAAATTAGAAAATTTGGTATTCTAGTAGAATTTATACGAATTAAACTTAATAATTTTAGTAAAAATTGGAAAATTTGATACTCTGGTAAAAGTTATACGTATTTAACTTAATTAAAAATGGCAAATTTGGTACTCTGGTAGAAGTTAAATGTATTTAACTTATTAATTTTAATAAAAATTAGCAAAAGTTCCATAATATCTTAAGATATTATAGAGTTCCATATGATAACGGGTAACTATGAGGATTTTGGTTTTACATTTTAACAGGAATTACCCCCCAAAACAGGAAACTCATTAAAAATGTATGTAGATAGGTACTTAAAAAGGGTATAAAATGCATCCTGGTTATAAATTATCAATAATCATATAACAAATTTTAACAAAAACATTACATTAAAACTTCGTAACAATGAATGGTGTTTGATTAAAAATGGGTTATCTTTTGTGAAACTTTATAATCGACAAAAAGTATCTTCTGATCATTATTCTTTCTCAATGTTTTGGTATGAATGTGTTGGATTATCTGATGGCGCAAGGATAATATTATTATGTCAGCAAGACTCACTCAACAGATATATACCCTCGGGAAAAGGTGATCACATTAGCCATTATTCTTTGCCGCGACGGAGCGGTTAACATATTCCAGAGACTAATCCAGCAAAAATTTCTTTCAAGTGACAGTTTGCGAACCTATGTATAGGTTTCTCCTGACGCCGAACCAAGTAAGCGAAAAATATCAACGGAAACGCCAAATAGACATTTTAAAAAATCCCTCTCCCCCCGCCGAGTCAATTTGCTCAATACAAAAAGGGGTACACTCCTTTGTCATGCGTCGCGGGATCTAAGTTATGAACACTCAGTTCTTTCCTGCATTGTGGCCGGGAATTGAACGAATGGGATATTCTCCGCCTAAAACGGGGACGTCCTCAATATACGTTATTTCCTCCGCTTTACTCGGGTTTAAGAATGAAAAGCTATTGTAAGAAGGCATTTCATAAAAGACGACGAAACTTAAGCTGACTCTCAGAACCAGGACTCTAATAAGAATAGAGGTGAACTATTATAATAGGTTCGTAGACGTTTCCTTACAAATTTGAGAATGTCTTTGACATATCCCGTTAATGAGTAGCCGGTAAAGAAAACTTCAAAAATACACTTTTTTTCCTCATTCTTACGACAGCGGAGTCATTTTTCATTATATTCTTCAATTTTTGACAAGACCTGGTAAATATTATTTTTATTATTTTCGGAAGAAATTTTAAAGAGCGTTTTTTAGAGACTGAAAACATAAACGATAAAGACAATATTATTTCACAAAGGAAAATAGTGAGACTAAGATAACAAAAGATATTTATAAAATAATGAAATTAACTTCAATGAATTAAAAACGGTGTGCACGCGCCATGGAAAATAATAAAGGGACACAAAAAACTTTTATAAAATATATTTTTTGGAAATAATATTAAAAACAAATACCTACCAAATAATAAAAGCTCAAATAGGCAGACTTAGGGCCATATTTTCTATTAAACAAATAAATGCATATCTCAAAATGAATAAAACCGATAAATATTATTCTATGTATTTGTATTATATATACACCTAATTTTTAAATGGCCTTTGTGCCATCAATGTTTTAATGAAATTCAGTTAATCCTGTATAAATTTCAAATAAAATACACTGAAATAACACTATTTTGCATACAAAGCGCATCTATCGAGGTGAGATAAACGGATTTGAGTCCAAAATCAATGCACAAATACAAAAAATATGAAATGAATTTTTCCTGTCGTACAAGTAATCAAATTTGCAATAGAATTTATTTATAGAGAAACACCACTTTTATTCACTGGTCAATTAAATAAATGACCCAAGAGTACAAATCATTACGGTGCAAATATTACTTGAAATAACACTACTTGTTTCGGGAGAGCACCAAATTTATATCAAATTGCCGATGATCATGAATCATACACATCGAGCGGAATTCAACGAAGTATTTTCATCTTTATTATTTGTATCCATGTAAAGTTATCATCAAATATATTTATCTATCTTATCCAATATAAATAAAATATTTCTACCACAGATTATAGTCGCCTTTGTACGTCTTTAAATTTGTTACAGTTAGATTGTCTGACTGTATCATAACAGTAACAGTAATGAGATAACTAGTCTTGACCGCGGACTAATTCACTTTTACCTAGTATTTGTCGATTAATTTTCCCGAGAAAACGAAATATAAAAATATCATTCATTAATTTGAACTAAATTATTAAACTTTATTATAGGAAACCAAGCTTTGGTTTTCGCCGTTCCATGAAAATTAAATCTTTTCCCTTAATACTCTCATTTCTCTTTATTCTAGAACCTACGATTACTCGCTTCACCTTTTATCTCCAACAATTTATTGTTATATCAATCTTGGATGGGACAAACATATTTAGAGTGTCTCCATTGTCCCCTGACTATGAAAGCATCCCGTTCAGTTGGATGAGGACGAATATTAAAGAAACTGGGACTCGCCAATATTTATTGCATATTTTTCCACGTTACTTATACAATGAAAACAACGAAGAATAATAATATTATTTGGTAATCACATTAAAACTCAAAGCATTTCTTTGTTCGACAAAGGAATCCGATGTTCTAACCTAATTTAATATTATTATGCAAACCTACATATTTTGTGTGTCCATAGCGGTTTCCGAGTATTATAATATAGATAATGAATTCAAACCTAACGAAAATCACATAGGATTTAACTCGAAGAATAAACCGTTTTTTTATGTGTGTACGATATGTAAAAATATACACACATTTTCTACAAAGCTTGTAGGTATACTTATTTTTCAAAATTCAGAAAAAAATTACATATTTTTGTCAGTATAATATGCCAACTTTGAAATATATAATAAGTATTTATGTTGGTGATTTCTTTATATACATAATTCTTCTGTACGTGTGTATGTCACTGAACTCCTCCTAAACGGCAAAACCGATTTTGATGAAACTTTTTATGTGTATTTATGTGAGTCTCTGAATGGTTTAGATTCACAAAAGGAACATTAATATAATAAAACATTAATATAATAAAGGATATATTAATATAATAAAAAAATAATAAACATATAAATCGATATAAATATTTTCGAAATACGCATTTTGAATACTGGCAACATTGCTTTCGATACGTCATAATATTATGCAATGTTGGTCATGCCATTAAAACTTGATGTTTTTCTCAACGCTCGCGCTGTCTGAATGTTGCCATTTTTAGACGAGACAAGACTTATAAGGTAATCCACACCCGCACACCTGTCGCTGTGGGATATGCCGTGATGGCGTGTGGTATTTTTATGTTAGTAAAACCAGCTAATAACAGGCATGCCGACGTTCGTGCAGGACAACGTCTGTCGGGTCCACTAGTATATTATAAAAAGGATAGTTTGGGAACTTATTGATTTGCTATAAAATATTTTGTATTTTCATACAATTTATACTAAGATGCTGAGTATATCATTTTGGCAGTTTTTGTCGTTTAGTAGGTAATAATGATTATTTATGAATTAACGAATGCATAAAACATATAATGGACACTTCCTTGCACCATGCGCAAGTGACGAGTTTATTGCCATATGGAAATTTCTTGCAAAAAACCAGTGTTTCCAGCCCAGAGAATCTATATTTGCATGAGAAAGTAATTTCAATAAATTTCTCCTCTACTGGGGATCAAACCCAGAACGCACGCACAAAAGCCAAACGGCTTAGCAACTATGCCACGACAGTCAGCACTTGTATTTTATTTTTAATTATAATAATCAATCATTGTTTCAGTTCGTAAGCAGGGTTGCAATGCTACAAAAACCACATAATTCTAAATCTGTTTATGTTATGAGAGAATGTGAAATAACAAATTAACCTCGACACAGTATAAGTATAAACAACAAAATTATTATAATTCTATTGAAGCGGGAGCAGCCGTCAGCAAAATGTGCGCAGTAAATCATAAAGTATCTCTTCGTCCTATGTATAAGCAATTCAAATGGCGCTTCTGAGTCTGTGACCCGGTGGCGATAATTCATATTAAAATGATTACGGTATTGGCTTATTTTTAGTGGAACCCTCCAGAATGCTTTGGTCCAAATTGACCTTTGACGTTCACAACGACTTATCCTACAATGTTCCTGAATGAATGGGTACATTGCAAGTAATAAAACAACACGTCTAGATTATCTTCTCTTATATAACAGAAACAGTAGCTCGTATTAAATGTATCCCCATTGCATTTCACACATAAATTCATTTCAACGCAATTTCGAAGAATACGCAATAATATATATCTTTTCAGAGTATTTTTATAATTAAAGCAACGAACAAAACCTTTGATAGCCGAGATGTTCTTAATTTTTTAGAAAAAAAAACACGAGCAATGTTACGGAAATATTTAATAGGTAAAAAAATAACCCGAAACCGTTGGACAAATATATATTAATTAAAATAACAAGGTTTCAAAAATACAAAGGTACGGGATGAAACAATGGACGAAAACATTTTAAGATGGCTATTGAAACATACGCAAATCCTTTTTTATTGTTGACTAAAATCAAAGATGGAAAACTTAATTAAATCCACGATTTCACGGGACAAATAATCCCTTTTATTCAAGTTTCATAGAAATAAAAACATAACGTTTTACTCTGTATAGAGTTTAATTAAAACTTCAAAAGTGGGTCCCTTATTTCTCAAATTGACAAACAGCCTAGAACGTACCATGATGTGAATCCGATTCGCAGAAGCCACTCTACCTACCCTATCTATCTACTCTTTATTCCAAACGAATCCAATTTTTTTTCTTATTAAGTAATATCTTCTTTTATCTACGGAATAATGAAGAAACTTGAATATCAATCGACTTGTATCTGTGCTCCTTGGAAAAAAAACTGCAATTTGTATATCCTCAATAATTTGCAAAGATGTGCGAAGTTTGTTTTGACTACAGCCCATCGCCGTCCGTACAAATCGATCGCCCAACCATTCATGCGTCGATCGTTTAACTGCATATAGTGTCGCGTTTATCCTAGTTTTTAATTCCGAACTCATCACGAACAGATGAATTGTTATCAAAATATATTAACTTTCAAAAGAATATACTTGAAAGTTGATCATGTTAGTAAATCTTTTATTTGAAACCCTTTGTCACTGTAAATTGTAAATCAAATATTTATTAAACTAACCTTTTGCAATATCATATTTGCAGGTAGATTTTTAATTTATAAATCTTTTGAACACACTTAAATTATAATATTATCCTTCTGATAAATAAATCCTTTTAAATAATAAATAGACATGGACCCCCAAAGACTCATACTGATACGATGTGTTGAAAAACAGTACATTTTTTCATATCTAATAACAATGATCTTGTTCAAGTGTCCTACCAATATGGATCTTCAATCAAACAATCTATAGACTTAAATAATCTTTAAATTTTTTCAAATAGGGAATCGGCGTGATGGCTATGTGTCCTTTAGGAATATAATTAATATTTGGTATGTCACTTAACTCGTCAATTATTCTGTGAATACGAAACTCGTCAATAGCCTTTTTACGGTGTTTTCAATAGCTGTTTGTTTCTCAAACACCTCCAAGTTGATTATACGATAAAAGTAAACTGCCGTATTGTATAGCCGCCGGAAAAACACCCTAACCCAAGTAGACGTAGGTATTTGGCTTGTATTCTTTGCAACAAAAAATGTCAATCATACGTCATTTGCCGGCTAGCTGAGCCCAAATGGATGCTTTGTGTAACTCCGAGTAGGTACATCAAATATCATTGTGAGGTTTGGAAACGACATCAGCAGAATTCATTATTTATTTAAATATTAATGACATTGATTTACAGGGCGAACCAACGGCGAGTGAGAATATAATCGTTATGTTTAATTCGTCGTTGAAGCCCTGTCTAACTAGACGAATTTTATAATTTATAATACTCAAAACGTACCTACTTCAATTTGCTTGAGAATTGATTTTTAATGGTCTGCACTTCCATCCAGTGGGTATCTACCTAAAGATGATTTAAAACGATTCATAATCCCAAGTTATATGTAGGTATGTATATTTATATGTATGTATGTACGTATGTGGGTATTTTTTTACTGATCTTTTCAATCAACAACTTCATGTAGAACAACAATTTTAAAAAAAAATCAACGATTTCATGTAGAAAAACGATTTGAAAAATAATCAACGATTTTAAGTAGGTTATCATGTAGAATTGATCACCTGCTCCGTTTTTGGAAGTCGGTTAAAAAATAAAACAAATGATAAAAAACTATCAACTACAGTAAAAATCTCAGTTGGGTTATCATTTGATTGATTTTGGATACTGTTGATGGTTTTCGTAATACTAGGGTATTATAACTTATTATCGTTTAAAAAGGATAATCTGTGCTATGGCAACTCAGTCACGTTCTTGTTTTAAATTTAATGACTAAAAAATTCAATATTTTTGATAATGAAATTATGTAAATTTCCCCTTACAAATCTGTGGCCAAACCGACTACTGAGAACGGTTCATTTACATGTGCACCGGATTTTAATCAAAGATTAAATTTATGCTATTGTATCTTTATATATTTTATATCTAAATAAATATATTGAAGTATCAAAATACAACCATTCTTTGTGATGTACATATTTGGATCAACATTTAGGACAATATTAATGAAAAATCTGTACCGTATCTATTTATTTTATTCAAAAAAAGGACTTAGTTTTTATATTGATTTTGATCTGTATGAATTCGCATAGGTTTGAACAATTTTTTTCAATTATTTTTTCTGTTAGAAAAAATATTTTTCAAGACAAGATTTGACCTCTTTAAACACATTCATCCATACTTGCATTCAGGGCCAGATCTGCCCTATTCGGCGCCTAGTGCACTAGATCCAGTAATAATATTAAGTATAAATTTAATAGAATCATTCGTATTTAGTATTAATTTTAAAAAGCTAATCATCGACGCCTCTGGATTGTAAATAGATTTTTTTTCCATAATCACACGACAGCTGCTGCCAATTATAGTGTGATATGCGGTTCGATGACGGCTATCTCTGTTTAAGGTACGATTTAAAGCGCCTTATATTCCAATGGAAAATATCTACCTCGACCGCCGTGGCACAGTTGGTAAGCCGTTTGGTTTCTGTGCGGGCGTCCTGGATTTGATTCCTAGCAGAGGAGAAATTTATTTAAATTTATTTCTCACGCAAATATTGGCTTCTATGGGCTGGAAACACTGGTTAGTTGGAAGAAATTGCCATACGGCAATAAACTCGCCACTTGTGCAGGGTGCAAGGAAATGTTAATGATTACTATTATTACTTCGTCTGAGAGTGAGTTCAATTTTTCCATAATGCGCACCAGAGTGCTGCGAGCCACTACATCCGTTCTGGAATGGGGGACGTTCAGAAGATTATGTCCTCTACCCCTTATGTAGTTGAGTGGTACAAAAAACCCTGGCCTTTCTAGCAGTTCTGGGCAATCAATAAGATTATATGTAATAAATTTGCGATTGTTAAATGTTTTTTTTTTGCATATCTTTTTTGTTTATTTATAATTTACATGACACTGATATTTTTTTTTTCTAATAATAATACTTTTTAATTTAATGTTTTGGTTGATTTTGAGTCCATATGTACATCGTTTTTTATGTTTGCATACGTCTATTGATTTTTTGACTTTTGAATTTAATGTTTTTTTATTTTTGAATTTACTGTTTTGTTTTTTTTTTGGATCCTTATGTACTTATATCTTTTTTTTATGTTTGCTTACATGTATTTTTTTATTTTTGTCTTTCTTTTTAGGTTTAAGTTTTTTTTTTGTTTGCCAAGTGTATACCTATGTAATTGCTTTTTTTATTCTATTATTATCATCAATACCTATGTGTTTTTATCTATGTATGTAAAAGGCATTTCATGCCGTTTATAAATAAGTTATAAATAAATAAATAGTAGTAATTGAATTAAAATTCATCCGTGATATTTTTTCTATTTCGGGATTTTAAGATACATATTTTGGGTCTTTTTATATATCTTTTGAATCTTTTTTGTTATATTTGGCGCTCCAGATTTATTTGCGCCTGGCGCAACTGCACCGTTTGAACCTATGGTGGATCAGGCCCCCTGTCTGCATTGCAAATCGAAATATAACATTAAATAAGGATATAATTACTTCTTGTAAGGTTGAATTGATTATGTTTAAAATATGATAGAATGAAATAGAAAAAACAAAATAATGATGGACGTTTGATAAAACAACACAGTATATGTAGGTAAAGTTTATGAGTGGTTTATCACAAGCAATCTGTCATGACCACATAAGTTATATTATAAAAAATGAGAATGGAAGATGTTTGAATAATAGAAGAACGTGATTGAAAATTGCTGCATAGAAGGAAAAGAATCGATAATTAAAGTCAAGTTGTAAACGGAATAATGATGGCATAGGCCATAGGTCATTATGGGTCTTACGCACGTTTTGTTAATTCTGGTTTAACTTTCTGTGAGCATATGTTTGTTTTTCCAGACAGTGTCCCTGAGGCAGCCAGCTATAACGGCTGCTTTATCGGTTTGTTCTTTAACCTCGTCATATAGATCATTGTCATTTGATATGTTGTCATTTTTTTTATAAAGCCATCAATTGAGAAATTGGCTTTACATAAACAAAGTTATTTTTTTTATTAATAAAACGTTGATGCCTATAACTTAGAATATTATAACTCTTTGATATCATATGTTGAAATTTTACTTTGGACAAATCAATTTATATAAACTTATTATTAGTTCATAAAAGAAAGTCATGAGGGCATATCTGCTCAACCGGCGGAACAAAACCATCCATGTTTACCAATATCATGTGTATATTTATCTTTATAATTGAGTTCTATAATATTTTAAGATGTTATAGAAGTCCATATGATAATTATTATATCCATGATATTGGTAAATATGGATGGATTTGATTCCGCGTGTTGACCAGACTTGCTCCCCCTGATATTTTCTACCTTTTACACATATCACGTGCACCTATGCTAAATTATGCCGTGAAGTGTTAAAAAGGTAACGACCACAATTAATTCATTTTAATTTAAAACTTAAATTTGATGAATACTTCAAATCGTAAATCATTGTCGAATCAACAATCCAATTAGTGAAACTATATTATATAATAACTTGGGAGTTTCGAATAATTTACCAAATGAACAATCACACAATGTTATGTTATATTATTATGCTTGACGACAAATAGCAAATGAAAGCAATCGTTTTGTATCGAAACAATGGAACCGATTCGTTGTTTTTGTATGTGAGCTTGAGGGAAACATACAAATTTGCAAAATTGCTTTCGAACTTTGCCAGAATCGGAATACGACCGCACGAAATGACGCAAGGCACAATATTATTATTTTTAGTTCGGAAACATTCAGACGATTCGGGGAAAGTTTATTATATAAAGTTGGGTGCAACATCAAAACATATCTTTAAAAGTTTTTGGCTCCTGTTAAATTATACACCAAAACTTGTCAAAGTAAAATAAATCATTCTCTCTCAATTGATGTTCAATTTGAAAGATTTAAATGTTTTGTTTTTAGTTTTAACTATTTTATTAAGTATAAGCCAACGACGGCCAGATTTGCGTCATTTTTTATAAGGCCAGACATACACCATAGTATAAGAGCTATTTTTTTGCTGTAAAAGGATACAACAGCAGGTAACTACAATTTAATAATATGAACACTGAGAAACCCACTACGGTTTTCGGAGATAACAGCCCTGCAGTTATAGTCTTAAGCGTGATTTTTTTTATATATACTACGGAAGACTAAAAGATATCACGCCTTCTATTTCAGATATTTTGGTTGGTAGAACCCCACGATAGACATCTTTAATATTTCATAAATTGTTATGTATGACTGACTATGACTGACGTGTTTAAATATAAATTTTCAATATTTTAAGAGCTGTTTTTTTTTCGAAAGCCACCACTACTCAGCGTTCATTTTATCCAATAGTTGTGACCTCCTTGCGGTATCCTCAGCCTTTAGACTACGACGTGAATTTGGCAGTACTGGCTCTAGGTCTATAAAGATTTTTTAGCAGATATTTTCATCTGAGAACACTCTTTTAGAGTGATGAGCCATAAATAAAGATCTTGCCATTAAAAACTAGTATTTTATTTTATTTTTATTTATTTATTTATTTTTTTTTTTTTTTATTTGTTTGGAAACTTAACAGCTATACATTTATAATACTTAATTTCAAATGAGAATACAAAATAAATAGCCAATTATAAAGTTTCACATATTTAAATTATTATACATTATTAATGTTGGGTAGTCATTGTAAGATGGTGAGTGTATGTGGGGGAAAGGGAAGGGTAATGGATATAGGAAAGCGTTGATAAGGAAGGGATGAATTTTGATGACTCTTCATTAATACCCATAAAATAATGGATTTTATCTGTCCTAGACTATTTTATTCACATTAAACTCGTTTGATTGATTAAGTATGTAAGCATATGACAATTTTCTTATTCTCAGGACATATTTGTTTGTCAAAAAATCCCTTAAACCCTTTGTATATTCATCAGATATTTTATTTGGCACATTTATTATTGGAAGCGTATGTATTTAAATGTGAAATTTTTGAATTATTATCAAAAAAAAGTTTTCTCTAGGTATGAAAAAACAAAGTGACATTTTTGATAATCGGTACGAATGACAAAATGTTTCACGCAAAGAACAATGCATTCCTATCACTAAACATCCTGATTACTTTGTTACCTCTTGCATCTTCATGAATCGATTGACTTCTTAAAACAAAGAACAATGCGTTCCTATCACTTAACATCCCGATTACTTTGATACCTTTTGTATCTTCATACATCGATTGACTTCTAAAATCAAAGGACAATGCGTCAAATCACTATCCACTCGGCATCCTTTGTTGCTCTTGCATCTTCATACATCGATTGACTTCTAAAAGTTTGTAAAAACAGGAGAATTTATCGTCTCTTTGTTATACAGAATAGGTAGTTACAGAATTATAGCATGGTTTGGATTTACACATCCAAGAGAGTAGTGTACTGGAAGAATCTAACGTTCAATGTGACATTCCATTGAAAACTCTATTCTTGTAGAAGAATATTCTAAAATTCGCGTAACATGCAAATCTGAAAATTTCACACAGTGGATAGTAAAAATGAGAAAGGTTAATAATAGTTCTGTATGTATCTGGATATAGTCTAAGATAGTGTTGGTGATCTCTTTAATCCATTAGCGACCGGTCGTAAATCTCTAACGTTGTGGAGCCATATTCCTAGACGGTGAAAGGGGAGGTTTTCAGATTGATTTAAGGCGACTATCTAAGAACATGGAAAACAAAAACTTGCATAAACTGAACGGATTTGAAAACTCAAATAACCGTACAGAGATATCTGGAAGAATCCGATTCACGAACAATCTAGAAATACATAAATCAAATTTATGTATTTTATAATATTTATGAATGTTTGTTTTAACTATACACACTGCACAAAATTATGTATATATTGCACATAATTAAGTAATATTCTGTAAAAACTAAATTAATTTACACAAAATTAATGTTATTATTAATTTTTATTTCCTTTTTCTTCTTTACTGGCACCACAATACGTTCAAGAGCTGTGTCAGAGAAAAGATCTATCTGGGAGGGATCTCACACTAAGGTCTTCTGGATCACAGTCATCACAGAGTAACAACTCCCTAATGGATTGGGGCAGAGCCAACACAGCGACTTACTTTGATTGATGCTTTAGTGTGAGTGGTCTTACAAAGTGGAATAGATTGCCTACAGATGTCCGCAGTGCACAAGGCAAGAACACATTTTCTAAAGGACTGAAAACAGCTTTGTTTCGTAGATCAACATACGACAGAGTATAAGAAACCTTGGAATGATCCTGATTCATTAAACGGCGCTATGTAAATTATGTATTATTCTTCTTCTTATTTCACGTGGATCATTAGGTCTGTTTTTAGGTCTGCTCCTTCTGCAAATTGGACTCACAGCTATCTCTTCATCTCCAACTACCGCGAAGGCGGGTTTCGTGACTCTGAATGTGCAGCACGATATGAGGAGGTATGGTGCTGTCCATCCTCTATAAATGACCATAGCAGTACCTCCTCCGCTGCCTACTCAATCTGATGATCCCATCAACCCCACACAAGATTTTTTGTTTAATGAGGTACACTTGAAAACTTGTGCTGTTTGTTGCCTCTCATGCACATAAGTCAGATTATCAAATCGACTGAGACACAAAGGCTGATTAATACAAATAATTTAGTGTATTATTCAAAATTTGTAAAAAACTATCAAGAAATAATTGTAATTTGTATTTTTTATCATTCAGAAAATGATGACTTTTCTGTTGATGTTGTATCTAAAATAAGCCGTTTTTCCTAAGTGAAATGTTGTCTCAAAGAGTTATACCTTCTTAAGGAAACAACGAGCCGAGGTAGGTACCCAAAGGTGTTACCCTCGCCCAAAAACAATTTAAAAGACATCACAGCTAATGCGTCAGGTAATAGAAAATCTGGCGAGGAAATTTATCTGTGGAATCGTTCCAGCTCAGCAGAAAATGTCTCATATAAACGTATTTTATTCGTATTTTGAGACAGAAAATAAATGCACACATAAAAAAACTAAATGATGAATATGTGAACCAATTTTTATTAGGTAATACCTACTCGTTATTTTTTTTGTCTCATATTTATAAGGCAAAATTGTCAGATATTAGTGAATTAACAAAGAAATGCGTAAAGAGAGTAAGTAACTATTTATGTTGATTTTAAACGCCCTACATAGACTTTTATATTATTATAAAAATTAATACATAGAATAAATAAAAATAAAAAAAGTACACAATAATTATCAAACAAATGAAAACAAAAATTAAAAAAACAAAAACCTTTAGAAGTCTTTTTAAAGTCGTATATTGAACAGCAAAATATTAACGTAGTATGAGCGACTGACTAAAGAGATAATTTATTCTATAAAGAGTTATAAGATTCAGATTATACATACCATCACGACATATCCAATAATGCAAAGTTACCATCGATGGATGTGCGAGTGTGCATTTTTTTTAAATAAAAATGAATATGTCCTTGTCAAACGAGTACATATACATCTTCCTACATTCCCTAAACTAAGCATAAATGCTTGTGCTATAGGTGAAGGAAATCGGTCGAGGCAGGATTCGAACTCGCAACCACTGGATTACTAGCCCAGCGCGCTAACCGCTCTGCCATCGACCCATCTACCTTGTAAAAGGAAGCATGATACATGCGTGTTTTCCCAAACACCACCCTCTTCACACCTAAAAGGCAACATTCAGAATGGCTGACAGACCTCATCGCTGAACTATGTGAGATTCAGTTTTGCCTCTTGTATTTTCAATTACTAGGATCTTACAGGATACCCGAAAACAAAATAGAAACGGGTGGAATACCTACATACATATTCCAAGCTATAAAGACAATTGTGATTGAAAATACCATTTAGCTTTTAAATAGGTATGAAAGCTATGAGATTAAGGTTTTAAATTTTGTATTTTATAAGTATTGATCTTATTTTAAAACATGAATAAAAGTCTTTTCCAAATGTCGATTTTTTCAAGAGAATTTATTTCTTTTGATATAAATAGTCAGTATTAACTTGAGTCCCGTGTGAGAGAATTTTATGGAGTAGTGGACTTTTTATTTATTTATTTATTTTCTCTTAGAAAGCTACAGCTATAATTTATTTATTTTACATTACATTTATTGTATCGAAGTTAAGCCAAAGGTGCTTTTTTCAATTTAAATTATTGATTATACAGTATTTTATTACACAGTTGAAAAATTCATAAAAAAATACAAGATAAAATAAAATTAAATAAGAAAGATTAAAAAATAACAAAGATATGCACAAATACAGTAATGGAGTATGTTTCAAGATGAGGAATATGGTTTATATGGTTTTTCTAACTTTGAAATCAAAATACAACAACAGAGAGGCTTCGCAGCATATAGTGTGATATATTATATGGAAGAACTTTAGAATAAATTCGTAGTAGAAAATTTCCTGTGTGTGTGTGTGTTTCGGTCCCCCCTTATAACTTTTTATCCGCTTGATACACAGAGCCCAAAATTTTCACCCCAAAAGGATTAAAAAATAAAGGCCTACCAAATATTAATACATTTATATATTGACTTTTCTTTTACAATTTTTATAAAAAAATAATTTAGTGACGACATCCTTTCATACAATGTGTATGGCAGAATACACAATATCAATATGAACTCTCAATAATCTGATACTTAATCTTCATACATACCATCAAGCTGTTTACATATTCGGGGTAGGAAAAAAGGAATAACCTCCACAATATCCTATTCTGACATACATGCTTTGTATAGGTTTATAGTTTGGTATGTATTCTTCAACTATAGGTACTTACATACTAACGCCATCGACAGTTGGATATTATGTGTTACATGCAACTAGTATAGCTACTCACATATATCAAAAGTATGTTTAAAAATTTAAAACTAATTAAAATCCTACGTACCTTTAAAGATTTCCCGAATTTAGCGAAAACTTGAGATATTGAACCGGTTTCCCGTTCACCATTTCACTAATGATTGACGGGTTTCCAAGTTTACTCTGGAAGGACTTACAAACTTTCCCAACAAATAATAATAATAATATATATGCTAAGGATATCCGAAAATAAACTATGAAAATATTATGTATAATGATTCTCTTTACTTTATTCAATACGTTCAATACGTAAATATCATGAATATTTTACCTGTAGGAAAGTTTTGAGTTTTCTCATCTTATATTCAATACACCCACTGACTTTATAAGGAATAACTTATTGGATTTAATAATCAATACATTATGATCTTACTTGTATTTATTCTAATACTTACATACTTACTTTAATAATAATAATAATAATGAACACTTCCTTGCACCATGCGCAAGTGGCGAGTTTATTGCCGTATGGCAATTTCTTCCAACTAACCAGTGTTTCCAGCCCAGAGAAGCAATATTTGCGTGAGAAATGAATTTAAATAAATTTCTCCTCTGCTGGGAATCGAACCCAGGACGCACGCACAGAAACCCAACGGCTTATCAACTGTGCCACGACTTTACTTTCCGTGTCCGGAACACCATCATATTCGTAGCCCCCAATATTTGGCTAATATTCAATAATATAAATAAAACTTCATTCGAGGTAAATAAATAAATAATAAATCATTATTACCATTATGTTATCATGTGTGACAGCGTCAGTAGGTGTATGTGTATGCGCTTGTGTGGCGAACATGAAGATAAAAATAAAACAATGCTTAAATTTTCAAATTGTCTAGTTTTTATCTTACAAGTTTTTCTTCTTCTTCCTCTGTTTACTTCCTGTGTCAGCTTTCTTAGGTATCATTATCTCTGGCCACTTTAACGGTTCTTGGGTCTGTCATTCTTCACACGTGTTCGTTCCAGAACCTTCTTCTCTGTCGAGCCCATCTTTCGATATACTCAACTTCGCAACAGCCTTCTGATCGCTGTGAATCGTACTCTATCACGAAGGATTTAGCTAGCGATACTTCAGAGTAACATCATTTAGCTGGTTCGAAGGAGGATTTTGATGCGGACAGTGTCTGCTCTGGATTTTATTCCGTAAGTCATTATGGGACGAACACATGGCTGGTAGATTCGAACCTTGCTAGGTATTTTCATAATATTTTATTTCATACAACGATCTTTGTTAATGTTTCCATACAGCATGTATCAGTGAAATATTGGATTCTTCCTTATATTAAGATTTGAATGAGTAATAATAACCAAGATGCTACTCTGAATCTACATAAACGTTTTATCACTATGCCACGACGATTGTGACATTATGTTTGTGGTTTGCGTACCAATGTATTGAAATGAATAAAAAAAGAATCTTACTGGTAATATTAACACATGAAGGGTTTGCAATCCGATTTTCAGAAGCAAACAGGGCCTTCTCAGACGTTGGCTATATGTAAAACTCTGTGAAAATTCAATCAGGGTCAGGCTTCCTTGTACGTAAGCGCCAGGGTCTTCTGTCCTGGGTTGTCACAATGAGAACAGGTTTCTGGGGACTCTGTCAAAAGCCTTCTCAAGATCTATGAGACCACGTAAAGATTTTCTTTGTTAGCACTATGTTTCTTTATCAGCACTCGTATAGTCTGAATAGCCTCTGTTGATCTGCCAGGTGAGAACCCAAACTGGTTCTCTGTAATTTCTACTAATGCCGATTTAATAGTGTTTAATAGTAAATTTTATTTCATAAAAAATAAGCATTTTTTATAAAATTTGTAATACCTACACTAATTATAACATCTTTTATATTGTTGATTTTGGAATGAAAAGAAACAATTTTGATGTAGCCAATCCACACAGATCGGATTGAAATTGGTGGCAGATTGCAATCCTAGACACATGCTCATAAATAAAATCAATTGACGATTGAAAAAGAAGGAATAAAGAATAAAACAAATTTCTAGTTTCATTTAAATTCTACACGATATATCATTTTCCAAGATTTTAGCTCATCCCACAAAAATGAAATCCAATGTACCCATTTCAGATCTGGGTAATGTAAAATTGTGGATTATCTGAATTGAATCCAGCTTACATTTCACGGTAAATGGACATAAAATGTTTCACAATACATGTTATATATTATGTGGAAATTTCGTTACATAATTGTGCAAGCGATTTGTCGATATAAGGGTTCGTTCAAACATACTGACAAAATAAATATTGAAAAAAGTTTAATATATATTAATCTATTTACTTACAAAGTCGAAAGCTATACGTCCACCGCTGGCTCCCATAAATGATATAAATTTAAATCGTTTCAGGTATTTTAGCATCAACAATTCAGTTGGTATGACTTTGTGAATTATTGGAGTCTAAAATTATTGACAGTCAAACAAGTAAAAAAATGAGGACACTTCACTTTGAAATGTCATTGTCAAAAGAAATATATAAAAACACTCCTGGTTCTATGCAATATGTAATAGCATTATTATAAATTGTAAAAAAAAAAATATAATTTTTTTTTTAACAATTTATAATTATGAACTTCCACTGTGTCAACGAAAAAACCTTCAAGTTATTAATAGCATTATTGTTTACTTTGTATGAAATACAAAATTGTTAAATTTTTTTAAAACATCTAATGAATCAAGCAAGACAGTTTTAGAATGTATTGTCAACGGGCGTAGACAAATTCTGACAGTTGGTCGGGAAGTTAGTTAAAAGTCGATTGCGAAATTCCAATAGAGACAGACAAATAAAGAGTACAAAAAGTTGTATTACAGCTCCCTGCACAATACAAAGATATCCCTAGCTTATGAGAGTAACAACAAAAAATGACAAAATATTCAATTTCGCGGTTGGGTGGGTATGTAAATAATGTAGGTATACACATCATATTTGTTAGATGTATTACTTATTTAAGTATTTATTTATTCGTTCGTTCGTGCATTCATTAATTATTTATTTGTTTTTTAATTTATGTATTTATTTATAAAATTAATAAATAAATTTATTTATTTATTTATTTATTTATTTATTCATTTTATTCATTTATTCATTTATTTATTTATTTATTTATTTATTTATTTATTTATTTATTTATTTATTTATTTATTTATTTATTTATTTATTTATTTATTTATTTATTTATTTATTTATTTATTTATTTATTTATTTATTTATTTATTTATTTATTTATTTATTTATTTATTTATTTATTTATTTATTTATTTATTTATTTATTTATTTATTTATTTATTTATTTATTTATTTATTTATTTATACAAAATAAAAACAAAAAAACGTATTTTGAAATTGTTTGTGGCAACTTACTGTCAGCGTATTACCTACAAGTTATAATTTATTATATACTTTTATAATTTTTGTATACCAAGTAGGTATAATAAATAATATTTCAATCGAAAATGTTGTTTCACTGGATAATAAGACAGCAATTTTTACCAAATTTTGTTCTTGTTTACAAACGAGGAAGATATTACGAAGTGGCCACACCAATAAATATGTAAAACAGCCTTTCGGGTCTACATTTTTTCTGGTAAATTATGAAAAGAATGTTTAAAGGAGAAGATGAAAAAAAGACTACCGGAAAATTGATGAAATTATTAAATGGAGCAAATAAGAATAGCCTCGCTTGGTTCCGTTCCAAGATCATTTGACACATTACTAATATATATGTATATGTATCTGCTAGCTTCCTGTTTTGGTGTAAAATCTTTCTTTTCCAATATCGTATCTGCCCTCCGTTACTTTAATATTTGTACAAAAGTTTTAGACAATTTTTGTCTATTTTGAATTGTGGAAAGAAATATGCACAGCAAACTTTTGTACTGATAATAAAGACGACGTCATTAGACAAGTGTGCTATAAAATGTATACCACCAAGAAGAATAATTTAAGTGATAGGTACATTATTAATTTGATAACTGTGGAAATATATTTTGAGATATCAACGTTATTTTACAAACATTATTAGCATAATAAATAGTCTCCTACCCCACTCTATAGGGAAGGTTTTAGAACTTGTAAGAATTAAAGAGGGCACCGACCTTTTGCCCAGAATCATAGGATGAGGCTGCGGCCACCCCCAACTTGGGACTAGACCCCTGTGTCCGCAACCTAGATTCTTGCTCAAGGATTAAAAAAAATGGTCAATATTCAGTATTTTTTTATGAATCTACATCTTCAAAACAATGAAGGTTGGTCTAAAGATTCAGAATCAATGAGCTAAGTCGGATCGGATCGCTTTTAAAGAAGAAATGAGAATGAACGACAGACGAGGAAAAAATACAAGAGATGGAGTATGACGGTAAGTTTGTCCAAAGAATGGCTGGTATAAATGTCTTGACAAGATATGAGAATATGAGACAAAAATTAGCAATGAATTTGCTAAAATAGGGATGTACGTACGACATTCCTTATTTTACTACCCGAAAGAGACACGGCTTGGTGGTAAGTGTGTTAAAAAAATGACTATACATTATTGTGCGAATGTAAAAATCGCAATATGAACGACATTAACTGAGACAAAGCGAAAAAATAAATAAAAAATGGGAATGTATCGCCATATATACCGACCGTTCACACACACCCTACTAAATCCTCCTGATTTGAATAAAATTATAGGGGAAAATCATCGCTAACTGTGTGGCAATAACAGAATTCGTGTTGGGAAATTTATGTCTCAACTCGTATTTTTAATTTAATGTTACATTTTTATACGCCTCACTTTTACTTCTTGTGAATTAACGAGCATACATAAAGTGCGGAAAACGCGTGTACCACTTTGAATGAAAATCTGGAGGAACTCTTGTTTGGCTCTTCGTGTGTGCGTAATAAAAACACCAAAGCAAATTACTTTTAACAAAATTAAGTGTAATAAAATAACAATATATTTTATAAAAAACTTTCAGCTTGTGTATTGATATACTTTGCTCATGTCGTCAGAAAGTTTTACTTTCTTTTATGTCGTTGTCAATGTATGTAAGTGTCCCTAATACAATGAAATAAAATAGGCGCTTTAGGTATCTTATTTTTCTAAAGCATAAAAATTGCAAACAAATTGCAGATCTTCAGTAAACCTTTTATAATACGACAGAACATAGGGAGTCATTTTTATGTAGCATAATTTTAATAATTCCTTCCAATTGTTATACATGACATACATATGTCAGATCACACCTTGAGTTCGCTTCCATTATATGGAATCCCCAATATCGAACATATATTGAACGTATTGAGAAAGTTCAAGATAAATTTTTCAATTATTTAACATATCGTTTTGGGGAAAATCAATGCAAACTATTCAGTTTAAATAAGCGTAGAAAGGCGTTTGATTTGATATTTTTATTTAAAATATTGAATTGCATT
The DNA here is from genome assembly GCA_963576475.1 of Molanna angustata. Lineage (NCBI taxonomy): Eukaryota > Metazoa > Arthropoda > Insecta > Trichoptera > Molannidae > Molanna > Molanna angustata. The sequence goes on along the minus strand of OY754970.1, from coordinate 11,099,124 downwards.
GTGGATTCTGTATATCTGTTGGAGAAAATTGCATTTCGTTGCCCTTTACGCAGTACTAGATCGAATGAATTATTTGCTATTCCTATTTGTAAAACTAATTATGCGCAGAACTCTTTTGTCAGACGTAGTTGTAAATTGTATAATTCTGTCATTAAGTCTAAAAACGATATTCTAAATGACATTTTGCAGCTTTTAAAAGAAAACTTTATAATATTGTGTGAAAAGAATTCTTCTTAACTTATATGTGGGTACGTATTAACTGCTTTGTTTTTTTTCATTTCTTGACTGGTTAATTGGTTATTTATTTTATTATTTATGTTTTTTATTATGTTATGTTTTATTTCAATCTTGTTTATTCTTCCTCCTGCTACAACTAATGTTATTTTTCTTCATAAAGTATTTATTGTATTGTTAATCATTTATGGAAACTTTGCTGGTTTATTTGATGATTATTTTGTACCATTACAATTTATTGATAAAACTGTATGTTTCCTTGATAAATAAAAAATAAAAATAAAAATAAAAATAAAAAAAATGAATTGGAAAAAATGATTAGGATAATAAAAGCATTTTCAGATGATATTAGAATGTCTTTCGGTTTAGATAAATGTAAAACTTTACATGTCGAAAAGGGTAAAATACTAGAAATGGGTGGTGATATTCAAAGAAATTTTCAAATAGATAGTTTGAAAGGGTTGGAGGTTTATAAATATCTAGGTTATCCGCAGTCTAACAAATTAGACCACACGAAAATAAAATTTGATATTAATATAAAATTTAAAGATAGAATTACGAAAATATTAAAATGCAATCTGTCAGCTAAAAACTTAACTAAAGCTATTAATACTTGGGCAATACCGATATTGACATATTCTTTTGGAATTATTAAATGGTCAAAAACAGATTTAGATAGTTTAGAAAGAACAATTAGAACGCGTTTAACTAAATTTCGTTGTCATCATCCTTATTCCGCGATTGAACGAATCAATTTGCCTAGGAATTTAGGAGGTAGGGGTATAATAAAAATAACATCGTTACATAATAATCAAATTGAATCGCTAAAAACTTTCTTTTACAAAAAATCTGATAGTTCTTTAATGCATAAAGTAATCTGTGAGGCGGACAAAAATTTAACAACATTAAATATAAATTACGAGAATGCCAATAACAATATTATAAATATAAATGACGACCTTCTAAATTCGTGGCTAAATAAAATAATTCATTCTATACATCCAAAATTTCTCAACCAACCTTATGTTGACAAAATTTGGTCAAACAAATGGTTGAGTATTGGTGATTTGGACGCGGATTTAGAAGGTTTTATAATAGCAATTCAGGATAGAGTAATAAAAACTAAAAATTATCAAAAATATATAATAAAAGACATAAATGTAGATGATGATAGTTGTAGGAAATATTTGGCTTTTCCAGAAACAATCGATCATATAATATCGGGCTGTTCTTTTCTCGCGCAATCAGAATATACATTTAGACATAACCAAGTAGCAAAAATAATACATCAAAATTTAGCTATTAAATATAAATTAATTGACGCGATAAACATAAAACCATATTATGAATATGATCCGATTTCATTTTTAGAAAATAATAATATTTCGCTTTATTACGATAAAACAATATTAACTGACCGGTCAATTCAACATAACAGACCCGATTTAATAATACATGATAAAATTAAAAAAATAACATATATTTGCGACGTGGCTATTCCAAATTCTAGTAATCCAACTGTCGATTTGTTCAGGAGAACTTTGTTCTCTTAACATATCGACAATGTATCAAGCCAGAATACGCGAGAATTGTATGGAGAGGTCTACTTTTTTCACGGCTTTTCCATCTTTGAAGTCAAAAAACACCAACTTAGAGGCTTCGCAGCATATATGTTCCATACACGGATTTACTCAGAATTCGGAGTAGAACATTTCGGGTGTCTGTGTGTGTGTGTCTGTGTGTGTGTCTGTGTGTCCGTCCCCCCCTTATAACTTTTGATCCGCTCAATTTACAGAGCCTAAAATTTCAGAATATATAAACAGTTACAGGCCTACAAAACTTTTATACTCGGAATTTTGAATTTTTGTTTCAGTCAGGGGTTATCAATTTTTGAATTTTTATTTTATTTTTCCATATATCTCAGAAACCATAAATGCTAGAACGCTGAAAATTGGTACAAACATAGACAAATACAAAATCTCAAATCAGTTTTTTCAAAAAAATTCCAGGGTTTCTCAAACATTTTTTATTAAGAAAAATATTTTTTTTATGATAAATTTATGAGTTTAACTGCCTATATTTCCAAAACTTTTACAATTATCGAAAAAAACCGAAACACCCCAACTAGATAATTTAATTTTCTATAAAAAATATTAACATTGTAGTAGAAGATTTTTTTTTAACAATTTTTTTTTAACAATTTTTTTAAAAATTGAATTTAGTGACGACATCGCTTCATACATTTTGTATGGCAGTCGCCTATACACAATATGTAAGAAGACTTAATAGTTTGATACTTCATCTCCAAACATACATACATACATACCATCATGCTATTTGCATATTCTGGGTAGGAAAAAGGATCTTCCTCCATACTATCCTATCTTGACATACATACCTACATATGTTGTATAGAAAACAAAATATCTGAAAATATTCAATAATTTGTATCTATGGGTTTATAGTTTGGTACATATTCTTCAACTATACATACTATCGCTATCGACAGTTGGATCTCATGTGTTACATGCAACTAGTATTATAAAAACTTTTGATGAAAAAATTAGAAAATACACCGCTTTAGGTAATGAGATTAAAAGACTTTGGCATTCTCGTAAAATAATAATACTACCGTTCATTATTTCAGCCACTGGCATTATTCCAAAATCGTTAATCCGTAATTTAGAAATTATAGATTTATCGAAAAATTTAATAATAAAAATGCAAAAAACGGTAATTATGAATACATGTAGAATCGTTAAAGATTTTTTAAACGTTAATATTCGGGAATCAGTAGGGTTGTTAGGTAGTATAGAGACCTCCTCAGAGCCTAATCCTTTGATATGTTAAGTATCTGGATGGGTGAACCATTCCCAATTGAAAGCTTGATGATGCGTTTGTTGCATTTTATTTTGCTCTTTTAAATAATTTACAATTTACGCATTGATCTGCTAATTCTTTTGAGGAAGTGTATAATGGTAATAATAATAATTGAGTGTTATTATTTGTAGTGCTTAATTGTTATTAATATCATTAGTAAATCGGCCAGCGCCGTAAAAAAAAAAAAAAAACCGGCAACGTTGGCCTTAGCTACCACTCGTATATTATATCGGTCCTATTGCTTTTTAATTTTTTGTTGTAAATAAATAATAAAATTAGTCTAAAACAGTAAAATAATAATAAATAGTCTTCATTTAACGCGATAAATAAAAAGTGCCAGTGGATTTTAACGTATAAATTGAAAATAAACGTATTTAAAATTTCATTTTGATAGGTCTCCAGTAACCAAGGTAAACAATTATTTGTTTTATAGGAAAATCTTAGATTATAGGAAAATATATTATTATGTCATATTAGATACGTAAATAAATATAGATAATTATATTAAACTATAAATTTTATCTAATCTAATTAATATTTAATAATTTGATAATAACTATAATAATTAAAATTTGTATATGAAAATTAGGTAATAGTCATACAATTCTATGGTAATAGTATGAAAATAGGAATTAATTTATTTAGGTTACTGGATTGTAGATAGTTATATTTGCCAACATAAAAATTCAATTCGTCTCCTATTGTTTTGTAGATTGATATTATTATCTAATTTTACAACCATCGGAGACGATAATAATAATAATAATTTGTCATCGGTTTAAAGATGAACAATATTCTAGATAGCTTTAAACCTAGATTAACCAAGGCAGGAATTCCTAGGCAGCGGTTAAAATGGACTAATGAGATTAATATTTTTATAATAAATTCATATTTCTAAAAAAAAATATTCCAAATTCTAGTAATATTATAAAAACTTTTGATGAAAAAATTAGAAAATACACCTCTTTAGGTAACGAGATTAAAAGACTTTGGCATTCTCGTAAAATAATAATATTACCGTTCATTATTTCAGCCACTGGCATTATTCCAAAATCGTTAATCCGTAATTTAGAAATTATAGATTTATCTAAAAACTTAATAATAAAAATGCAAAAAACGGTAATAATGAATACATGTAGAATTGTTAAAGATTTTTTAAACGTTAATATTCGGGAATCAGTAGGGTTGTTAGGTAGTATAGAGACCTCCTCAGAGCCTAATCCTTTGATATGTTAAGTATCTGGATGGGTGAACTATTCCCAATTGAAAGCTTGATGATGCGTTTGTTGCATTTTATTTTGCTCTTTTTAATAAATTACAATTTACGCATTGATCTGCTATTTCTTTTGAGGAAGTGTATAATGGTAATAATAATAATTGAGTGTTATTATTTGTAGTGCTTAATTGTTATTAATATCATTAGTAAATCGGCCAGCGCCGTTATAAAAAAATAAAATAAAATAAAATAAAATAATATTTAAGAAACAATTTTATACAACGATGAATAATGACGATGTGGCTAAATAATAATTAATAAATTTGGATGATTTATATAGCGCCGTTTTCGTGAATATCTCACCTCAAGGGCGCTGAAAATTGATTAAGATGTATCATTATGGCTTTGGTAAGATTTGCGAAAAAGGTGTGTTTTGAGATTTTTTCTGAAGGTAGATATATTTTCAGTTTGTCTGAGGGTATTTGGGAGCTTATTCCATGCATTTGGTCCTGCCACAGCAAACGCACGATCGTCGAAATTAGTGGTATGCACCCTGTTTATTTCAAATAATTTTCCAAAAATGGATGAAGATGCAGAACGAAGTGATGATTGTCTGTCGTTAATTGAAAGAGGAATGCAAAGTTCGGAGAGGTAAGTAGGAGCCATACCATGAAGTGCTTTAAAGATCATGAGACAGAGTTTATATTCAATCCTTTCAGGAACTTTAAGCCAATGGAGATTGCAGAGATGGTGAGAGATGTGAGAAAACCTGGAGGCTCCGGTGATGAGCCTGGCTGCAGCATTGAAAACTGACTGAATTTCATTAATTTCTTTTTTTGGTTGATTCGCATATATACCGTTACAGTAATCAACCTTGCACGAAACGCATCGATAATCTAATAAATACAATAGAACTATTACCAAGTATTTTAATATCTTTATAACATATCAACATAATATTCAATTCAGGCGTTGTTTGAATAAATATCTTAATAAAATAAAATTTTTTTTTGGATGCAAAATTAATATACCTAATAACGATGCATTGTTTTTCAATAGATATTTTTTTTTGTTTCCATCAGGGATCGCTTTTTTTAATTCTTTCATAAATTTATTTAAAACACGTCATGTAAAATGAAGAGTGTTCTGTTCTCTTCTTACACAAAATTTTGAAATTCTCCAAACAAATTTATTTCCCTCATTCCAGTTAGCGCCGATGCTAAAAGCAGATGGAAGGATATGTTCGGCAATGGAAAAGGAAAAGGTTTACCGGGAATTCAAGGGAATAAAAGATGAGATGTAAATACCTACGAGGTAAGAAAAACGTATAGTTTTCGTTCCCTCCATTCACATTACTCTGGAAATCGATCCTGAAGGCAATGGAATAAGAAAATTATTTGCATTTAAACACCAGGTGAAGGGAAATACAAAAAGATATATCACTTTTTTGGCTGACAACCCAGAAAACCCATTGTAAACAGTAAACGTTACACCGTACTTACATTATTTGAAAATATAACCTTTTTTGTTAATGAGTAAGTCATAGTTATTTAAATATTGGAGCCTTTTTTAATTTTTTTTTAAGTACATAGGTAGAAAAATTGAACGTACAACATTAAAATACGAATAACATTATTTTACTAATAATAATAACATTTTGGTAACCATAGACTCGATGCTCATTTGTATGATTAAATCTTGTAAATTCTCCTTATTGAGAGTGTGGCCTAGATCTAGAAGATATGGACCACGTATTCTTTGTATGCCCTATTAGAGATCGATACAACTTATACCGTTCTTTTTGTGGAAAGATTAACGAAGTGCAGTTTCCACTAAAGATTCGACACCTTCTTGCAATTGCTTCCCCGATAATTTACAAAGAAATATTTAAATTCATTGAGAAAAACATAGTAGTTTTGTAGGCGTTGATTGTCTTTTCTTCAATTGTTTTTTGTTTTTATTAATATAAAATTCTCACGTCGTCATATGGCACAAATCGACCTTTAAAAGTCGTATTGCCTATATTAAAGTTATAATAATAATAACATTTAGTGAGGATCAATATAAATAACTACTGTGAAACATAATATGTACAAAGAATTCATTTTTTACTGATAAAAAAGGAATAATTCGTGTCTTCAAATAGATAAATAAATATTGATTTTATTGAATGCATTAGCTTCAAGGAATGTCACCTTAAATCTTTTAAAAATGATATATACAATTTTAATAATTACGTAATTGTTACATTGCAATTGTATAATTTACTTGCACATAGAATTATGAAAAAAATTATATATATAATTTTACGTTCTATTTAATTTTGTTCGCAAACTTGACTCCCATTCACCGATATCGCTCAATATCGAGCATCGTCAGAATGGTGAACAATAGTGATGAAGACCATCTATAATAGATTCAAAACAAGGATACGACAAATAGAGAAGGAAGGGGGGAAATTTAATTACATTTACAGAATTTTTGATAAAAAAGGTCTATATTTTTCACGGTTTTTTCAACTCTGAAGTCAAAAACACCAACTTAGAGGCTTTGCAGCATATATGTTTCATACATGGATGTACTTAGAATTTAGAGTAGAACATTCAGTGTGTCTGTGTCTGTGTGTCCATTCTCCTCTTATAAATTTTGATCCGCTCAATTCAAAGAGCCTAAAATTTCAGAATAAATAGAAAGTTAAAAACCTACTAAACCCTACAAAACTTTTGTACTCAGAATTTTGAATTTTTGTTTCAGTCAAGGGTTATCAATTTTTGAATTCTTACTTTATTTTTCCATATATCTAAAAGAAGTATAAGGTAGATCCCTGTAAATTTGTATAAATATAAACAAATACAATATATCAAAATTATTTTTTTCCAAAAAATTCCCGAGTGCATCAAACATGTTTTATTAAGACAAACATTATTTTTATGTTAAATTAATGCGTTTAACTGCCTATTTTTCCAAAGTTACTAAAAATATCAAAAAGCCGAAACACCCCAACTAGATAATTTCCTATAAAATATATCACAATTGTCGTGTTAAACTTTGAATTATTTAAAAAAAAATATAATTTAGTGACGACATTTTTTATACAATTTGTAAAACAGTAGGCCCTATTCAGATTCGACTAAAAAGTTTATACGGAATTTTGGTATATGAGAAATGTCAAAAAGTTGACTGCATTTATACGGGACTCATTACGTCACACCGCGCGGATAAAATCCTTTTATCCACGGTTGTCCGATATTTTAGACGTCTTCGTACTCTGAAAAGAATCAGAATTGGACATAGTATACACTACACAATATCTCACTCAATAATTTGATACCTACTTTTTTTTAAACCCATCTAGAGACCTTCCCACGTCGACTCAATAGTAGTCAATTGTGGTAATTGATACCTACTTAATCTCCAATCATACATACATACCATCATGCTGTTTTCATATTCTGGGTAGGAAAAACATACTGACCTCCATACTAACCTATCCTGACATACAAATATTTATTAATTTGCGTATAAGTGTTTATATTTTGGTAAGTATTCTTCAATAATACATCGACAGTTGGATCTCATGTGTTACATGCAACTAGTTATATGTAATAATTCTGTCATTGAGAGAGTAGGTATAGAATTTTTTTATCTTAGTTGTATAAAATATTATCATGGTGAATAGCTTATTACTTGTATGATAAATACCATATAATGAATACAGAGCGATTATGTTAAATTTTATATCGCATTCTATGCTAAAAATAAACGTTTGTTACCAACTTACTTGTATTTATAGCCCACGCGGGATATCCTACTTTATTCATGACTCTTTTAAAACACGGATATGTGAACAATACGATCTGCGTTATGGGTAAAAATCTTTTTATGCAATCGTTATGTTGACACATGGAATATGTTTTTACTCTCCACACTATGGAATAGGGGAGAGTCATGATTTCGCAAAATTTAAGCGTATTTTTTTTACATCAATTTCTCAATGGGTATCATGTAGAGAATGCACACTATGAGTTTCGTCGTGATGTGTTTGTGTGTATGGCGTATACGCTGTACGCCGTACGCCGTAGCATTTATCTTTTTTGTGTCCTCTCTACAGCCCAAACTATAAGTCTGATCGACTTCATATTAACATCATATGTGTAAAGTGCAAAGACCTAGAGCTGATTAGTTTTCCATAGACAACTTTTGATTTCTTCTCTATGAATTCATCATTTACGTTGTTTTTTTTTGTGTCCTCTCTGCAGCCCAAACTATAAGTCCGATTGACTTCATATTGATATCACATGAGTTAAGTCCATAAACTTAGAGCTGATTAGTTTTCCATAGACAACGGTTCATTTTTTCCCAATGTTTCTTTATGATTTCATCTATTAAAACTGAAAAAATGCTCTCACGACCTGGAAATTAGAGATATTTTAATTTGGTTTCAACTATTTATACAACACCAAGAATCTTCATAAAATTTTATTCAAAGTTGGTCAATGTTAAAAGAAAAATATTCAACGGTTTCAAAAATTATATTTTATTTAATGGATATTTGTATGAAACTTATATGTAACAAGAGAATTTTTTTATATTTGGCAATGTTCAGTTCATTGATTTCATATTGATATAAGAATATTAATAGCTTGAACTTAGAACTGATTAGCTTTTCATAGATATCATAAAATTTCTTCATATGATATCACGTGTCAACATTGTCAAAATGCTCTAACGCTCTTTGAAACAAAATTTATCTGCTTTTTTTAAAATATTTCATACAACATAAGCAGTCTTCACTATACTGCATTAATAGTTTGTCTATCTTAACATAAAAATATACTATCGGAAGAAAATTTACATTCCTGATAGTAACATTTAGTATGAATAAAAATGTAATTAGATAAATTTCTATGTATGGAAAAGTTCTGTAATTTGATTTCATGTTATAATGTAAAGAGCTTGAACATAGAACTGATTAGCTTTCCATAAATAACAAAAAAAATCTTCATATGATATCACCTGTCAAAATTTGGAAAATGCTCTCGCGTTCTTTAGAACAAAATTTATCTGCTTTTTTTAAAATATTTCATACAACATAAGCATTCTTCACTATACTGCATTAATAGTTTGTTTATCTTAATATAAAAATATACTATCGGAAGAAAATTTACATTCCTGATAGTAACATTTAGTATGAATAAAAATGTAATTAGATAAATTTCTATGTATGGAAAAGTTCAGTAATTTGATTTCATGTTATAATGTAAAGAGCTTGAACATAGAACTGATTAGCTTTCCATAAATAACAAAAAAAATCTTCATATGATATCACCTGTCAAAATTTGGAAAATGCTCTCGCGTTCTTTAGAACAAAATTTATCTGCTTTTTTTAAAATATTTCATACAACATAAGCATTCTTCACTATACTGCATTAATAGTTTGTTTATCTTAACATAAAAATATACTATCGGAAGAAAATTTATATTCCTGATAGTAACATTTAGTATGAATAAAAATGTAATTAGATAAATTTCTATGTATGGAAACGTTCAGTAATTTGATTTCATGTTATAATGTAAAGAACTTGAACATAGAACTGATTAGCTTTCCATAAATCAAAAAAAAATCTTCATATAATATCACGTGTCAAAATTTTGAAAATGCCTTCGCGTTCTTTAAAACAAAATTTATCTGCTTTTTTTAAAATATTTCATACAACATAAGCATTCTTCACTATACTGCATTAATAGTTTGTTTATCTTAACATAAAAATATACTATCGGAAGAAAATTTATATTCCTGATAGTAACATTTAGTATGAATAAAAATGTAATAAGATAAATTTCTATGTATGGAAAAGTTCAGTAATTTGATTTCATGTTATAATGTAAAGAGCTTGAACATAGAACTGATTAGCTTTCCATAAATAACAAAAAAAATCTTCATATGATATCACCTGTCAAAATTTGGAAAATGCTCTCGCGTTCTTTAGAACAAAATTTATCTGCTTTTTTTTAAATATTTAATACAACATAAGCATTCTTCCCTTTACTGCATTAATAGTTTGTCTATCTTAACATAAAAATATACTATCGGAAGAAAATTTATATTCCTGATAGTAACATTTAGTGTGAATAAAAATGTAATTAGATAAATTTCTATGTATGGAAACGTTCAGTAATTTGATTTCATGTTATAATGTAAAGAACTTGAACATAGAACTGATTAGCTTTCAATAAATCAAAAAAAAATCTTCATATAATATCACGTGTCAAAATTTTGAAAATGCCTTCGCGTTCTTTAAAACAAAATTTATCTGCTTTTTTTAAAATATTTCATACAACATAAGCATTCTTCACTATACTGCATTAATAGTTTGTTTATCTTAACATAAAAATATACTATCGGAAGAAAATTTATATTCCTGATAGTAACATTTAGTATGAATAAAAATGTAATAAGATAAATTTCTATGTATGGAAAAGTTCAGTAATTTGATTTCATGTTATAATGTAAAGAGCTTGAACATAGAACTGATTAGCTTTCCATAAATAACAAAAAAAATCTTCATATGATATCACCTGTCAAAATTTGGAAAATGCTCTCGCGTTCTTTAGAACAAAATTTATCTGCTTTTTTTAAATATTTAATACAACATAAGCATTCTTCCCTATACTGCATTAATAGTTTGTCTATCTTAACATAAAAATATACTATCGGAAGAAAATTTATATTCCTGATAGTAACATTTAGTATGAATAAAAATGTAATTAGATAAATTTCTATGTATGGAAACGTTCAGTAATTTGATTTCATGTTATAATGTAAAGAACTTGAACATAGAACTGATAAGCTTTCCATAAATCAAAAAAAAATCTTCATATAATATCACGTGTCTAAATTTTGAAAATGCCTTCGCGTTCTTTAAAACAAAATTTATCTGCTTTTTTTAAAATATTTCATACAACATAAGCATTCTTCACTATACTGCATTAATAGTTTGTTTATCTTAACATAAAAATATACTATCGGAAGAAAATTTATATTCCTGATAGTAACATTTAGTATGAATAAAAATGTAATTAGATAAATTTCTATGTATGGAAAAGTTCAGTAATTTGATTTCATGTTATAATGTAAAGAGCTTGAACATAGAACTGATTAACTTTCCATAAATAACAAAAAAAATCTTCATATGATATCACCTGTCAAAATTTGGAAAATGCTCTCGCGTTCTTTAGAACAAAATTTATCTGCTTTTTTTTAAATATTTCATACAGCATAAGCATTCTTCACTATACTGCATTAATAGTTTGTTTATCTTAACATAAAAATATACTATCGGAAGAAAATTTATATTCCTGATAGTAACGTTTAGTATGAATAAAAATGTAATTAGATAAATTTCTATGTATGGAAAAGTTCAGTAATTTGATTTCATGTTATAATGTAAAAAGCTTGAACATAGAACTGATTAGCTTTCCATAAATAACAAAAAAAATCTTCATATGATATCACCTGTCAAAATTTGGAAAATGCTCTCGCGTTCTTTAGAACAAAATTTATCTGCTTTTTTTAAAATATTTCATATAACATAAGCATTCTTCACTATACTGCATTAATAGTTTGTTTATCTTAACATAAAAATATACTATCGGAAGAAAATTTACATTCCTGATAGTAACATTTAGTATGAATAAAAATGTAATTAGATAAATTTCTATGTATGGAAAAGTTCAGTAATTTGATTTCATGTTATAATGTAAAGAGCTTGAACATAGAACTGATTAGCTTTCCATAAATAACAAAAAAAATCTTCATATGATATCACCTGTCAAAATTTGGAAAATGCTCTCGCGTTCTTTAGAACAAAATTTATCTGCTTTTTTTAAAATATTTCATACAACATAAGCATTCTTCACTATACTGCATTAATAGTTTGTTTATCTTAACATAAAAATATACTATCGGAAGAAAATTTACATTCCTGATAGTAACATTTAGTATGAATAAAAATGTAATTAGATAAATTTCTATGTATGGAAAAGTTCTGTAATTTGATTTCATGTTATAATGTAAAGAGCTTGAACATAGAACTGATTAGCTTTCCATAAATAACAAAAAAAATCTTCATATGATATCACCTGTCAAAATTTGGAAAATACTCTCGCGTTCTTTAGAACAAAATTTATCTGCTTTTTTTAAAATATTTCATACAACATAAGCATTCTTCACTATACTGCATTAATAGTTTGTTTATCTTAACATAAAAATATACTATCGGAAGAAAATTTACATTCCTGATAGTAACATTTAGTATGAATAAAAATGTAATTAGATAAATTTCTATGTATGGAAAAGTTCAGTAATTTGATTTCATGTTATAATGTAAAGAGCTTGAACATAGAACTGATTAGCTTTCCATAAATAACAAAAAAAATCTTCATATGATATCACCTGTCAAAATTTGGAAAATGCTCTCGCGTTCTTTAGAACAAAATTTATCTGCTTTTTTTTAAATATTTCATACAACATAAGCATTCTTCACTATACTGCATTAATAGTTTGTTTATCTTAACATAAAAATATACTATCGGAAGAAAATTTACATTCCTGATAGTAACATTTAGTATGAATAAAAATGTAATTAGATAAATTTCTATGTATGGAAAAGTTCAGTAATTTGATTTCATGTTATAATGTAAAGAGCTTGAACATAGAACTGATTAGCTTTCCATAAATAACAAAAAAAATCTTCATATGATATCACCTGTCAAAATTTGGAAAATGCTCTCGCGTTCTTTAGAACAAAATTTATCTGCTTTTTTTAAAATATTTCATACAACATAAGCATTCTTCCCTATACTGCATTAATAGTTTGTCTATCTTAACATAAAAATATACTATCGGAAGAAAATTTATATTCCTGATAGTAACATTTAGTATGAATAAAAATGTAATTAGATAAATTTCTATGTATGGAAAAGTTCAGTAATTTGATATCATGTTATAATGTAAAGAGCTTGAACATAGAACTGATTAGCTTTCCATAAATAACAAAAAAAATCTTCATATGATATCACCTGTCAAAATTTGGAAAATGCTCTTGCGTTCTTTAAAACAAAATTTATCTGCTTTTTTTAAAATATTTCATACAACATAAGCATTCTACACCATACTGCATTAAAAGTTTGTCTATCTTATCATAAAAATATACTATCGGAAGAAAATTTATATTCCTGATAGTAACATTTAGTATGAATAAAAATGTAATTAGATAAATTTCTATGTATGGAAACGTTCAGTAATTTGATTTCATGTTATAATGTAAAGAACTTGAACATAGAACTGATTAGCTTTCCATAAATCAAAAAAAAATCTTCATATAATATCACGTGTCAAAATTTTGAAAATGCCTTCGCGTTCTTTAAAACAAAATTTATCTGCTTTTTTTAAAATATTTCATACAACATAAGCATTCTTCACTATACTGCATTAATAGTTTGTTTATCTTAACATAAAAATATACTATCGGAAGAAAATTTATATTCCTGATAGTAACATTTAGTATGAATAAAAATGTAATAAGATAAATTTCTATGTATGGAAAAGTTCAGTAATTTGATTTCATGTTATAATGTAAAGAGCTTGAACATAGAACTGATTAGCTTTCCATAAATAACAAAAAAAATCTTCATATGATATCACCTGTCAAAATTTGGAAAATGCTCTCGCGTTCTTTAGAACAAAATTTATCTGCTTTTTTTTAAATATTTAATACAACATAAGCATTCTTCACTATACTGCATTAATAGTTTGTTTATCTTAACATAAAAATATACTATCGGAAGAAAATTTATATTCCTGATAGTAACGTTTAGTATGAATAAAAATGTAATTAGATAAATTTCTATGTATGGAAAAGTTCAGTAATTTGATTTCATGTTATAATGTAAAAAGCTTGAACATAGAACTGATTAGCTTTCCATAAACAACAAAAAAAATCTTCATATGATATCACCTGTCAAAATTTGGAAAATGCTCTCGCGTTCTTTAGAACAAAATTTATCTGCTTTTTTTAAAATATTTCATCTAACATAAGCATTCTTCACTATACTGCATTAATAGTTTGTTTATCTTAACATAAAAATATACTATCGGAAGAAAATTTACATTCCTGATAGTAACATTTAGTATGAATAAAAATGTAATTAGATAAATTTCTATGTATGGAAAAGTTCAGTAATTTGATTTCATGTTATAATGTAAAGAGCTTGAACATAGAACTGATTAGCTTTCCATAAATAACAAAAAAAATCTTCATATGATATCACCTGTCAAAATTTGGAAAATGCTCTCGCGTTCTTTAGAACAAAATTTATCTGCTTTTTTTAAAATATTTTATACAACATAAGCATTCTTCCCTATACTGCATTAATAGTTTGTCTATCTTAACATAAAAATATACTATCGGAAGAAAATTTATATTCCTGATAGTAACATTTAGTATGAATAAAAATGTAATTAGATAAATTTCTATGTATGGAAAAGTTCAGTAATTTGATATCATGTTATAATGTAAAGAGCTTGAACATAGAACTGATTAGCTTTCCATAAATAACAAAAAAAATCTTCATATGATATCACCTGTCAAAATTTGGAAAATGCTCTCGCGTTCTTTAGAACAAAATTTATCTGCTTTTTTTAAAATATTTCATACAACATAAGCATTCTTCACTATACTGCATTAAAAGTTTGTTTATCTTAACATAAAAATATACTATCGGAAGAAAATTTACATTCTTGATAGTAACATTTAGTATGAATAAAAATGTAATTAGATAAATTTCTATGTATGGAAAAGTTCAGTAATTTGATTTCATGTTATAATGTAAAAAGCTTGAACATAGAACTGATTAGCTTTCCATAAACAACAAAAAAAATCTTCATATGATATCACCTGTCAAAATTTGGAAAATGCTCTCGCGTTCTTTAGAACAAAATTTATCTGCTTTTTTTAAAATATTTCATACAACATAAGCATTCTTCACTATACTGCATTAATAGTTTGTTTATCTTAACATAAAAATATACTATCGGAAGAAAATTTACATTCCTGATAGTAACATTTAGTATGAATAAAAATGTAATTAGATAAATTTGTATGTATGGAAAAGTTCTGTAATTTGATTTCATGTTATAATGTAAAGAGCTTGAACATAGAACTGATTAGCTTTCCATAAATAACAAAAAAAATCTTCATATGATATCACCTGTCAAAATTTGGAAAATGCTCTCGCGTTCTTTAGAACAAAATTTATCTGCTTTTTTTAAAATATTTCATACAACATAAGCATTCTTCACTATACTGCATTAATAGTTTGTTTATCTTAATATAAAAATATACTATCGGAAGAAAATTTACATTCCTGATAGTAACATTTAGTATGAATAAAAATGTAATTAGATAAATTTCTATGTATGGAAAAGTTCAGTAATTTGATTTCATGTTATAATGTAAAGAGCTTGAACATAGAACTGATTAGCTTTCCATAAATAACAAAAAAAATCTTCATATGATATCACCAGTCAAAATTTGGAAAATGCTCTCGCGTTCTTTAGAACAAAATTTATCTGCTTTTTTTAAAATATTTCATACAACATAAGCATTCTTCACTATACTGCATTAATAGTTTGTTTATCTTAACATAAAAATATACTATCGGAAGAAAATTTACGTTCCTGATAGTAACATTTAGTATGAATAAAAATGTAATTAGATAAATTTCTATGTATGGAAAAGTTCAGTAATTTGATTTCATGTTATAATGTAAAGAGCTTGAACATAGAACTGATTAGCTTTCCATAAATAACAAAAAAAATCTTCATATGATATCACCTGTCAAAATTTGGAAAATGCTCTCGCGTTCTTTAGAACAAAATTTATCTGCTTTTTTTAAAATATTTCATACAACATAAGCATTCTTCACTATACTGCATTAATAGTTTGTTTATCTTAACATAAAAATATACTATCGGAAGAAAATTTACATTCCTGATAGTAACATTTAGTATGAATAAAAATGTAATTAGATAAATTTCTATGTATGGAAAAGTTCAGTAATTTGATTTCATGTTATAATGTAAAGAGCTTGAACATAGAACTGATTAGCTTTCCATAAATAACAAAAAAAATCTTCATATGATATCACCTGTCAAAATTTGGAAAATGCTCTCGCGTTCTTTAGAACAAAATTTATCTGCTTTTTTTAAAATATTTCATACAACATAAGCATTCTTCACTATACTGCATTAATAGTTTGTTTATCTTAACATAAAAATATACTATCGGAAGAAAATTTACATTCCTGATAGTAACATTTAGTATGAATAAAAATGTAATTAGATAAATTTCTATGTATGGAAAAGTTCAGTAATTTGATTTCATGTTATAATGTAAAGAGCTTGAACATAGAACTGATTAGCTTTCCATAAATAACAAAAAAAATCTTCATATGATATCACCTGTCAAAATTTGGAAAATGCTCTCGCGTTCTTTAAATCAAAATTTATCTGCTTTTTTTAAAATATTTCATACAACATAAGCATTCTTCACTATACGGCATTAATAGTTTGTCTATCTTAACATGAAAATATACTATCGTTAGAAAATTTATATTCCTGGTAGTAAAATTTAGAATGAATAAAATATTTCATTGTCAATATTTGTGGTGTGGAGAGTTTAGTGTTGGCCACAACCCACTCGTTTTATTTGAAAGTGAAATTTAACATTAAAATTTTATATTAAACGATTTTGTAAGTCTTTATTATATTTTTCTCATTTTTTTGTTTCCACAAAAAAATGTTACTAATCCTTACATATAGAAGCAAATTTTTAAGTACTTATATCGGAATAAATTTCATCCAGTTCACATGGTTAATAGATAAATATACATTTTAATTAATAAATATGGTGAAAAAGAATTATGTATGATGAAGGAGATAATTTTTCGTTCTATTTAATTTTGTTCGCAAACGGGACTTCCATTCACCTGTATCACAAAAGATTTTTAATTAATAAATACTAAAATCACAAAGAATTATTAGGTATAATAAAGATACCTATATAATTTTTCGTTCTATTTTATGTTCGCGTACGGGACTCCCATTCACCGGTATCACAAAAGATTTTTAATTAATAAATAAATAATTCACAAAGAATTATTATAATAAAGATACCTATATATTTTTTCGTTCTATTTTATGTTCGCGTACGGGACTCCCATTCACCGGTATCACAAAAGATTTTTAATTAATAAACACTAAATTCACAAAGAATTATTATAATAAAGATACCTATATAATTTTTCGTTCTATTTTATGTTCGCGTACGGGTCTCCCATTCACCGGTATCACAAAAGATTTTTAATTAATAAATACCTACTAAAATCACAAAGAATTATTATAATAAAGATACCTATATAATTTTTCGTTCTATTTTATGTTCGCGTACGGGACTCCCATTCACCGGTATCACAAAAGATTTTTAATTAATAAACACTAAATTCACAAAGAATTATTATAATAAAGATACCTATATAATTTTTCGTTCTATTTTATGTTCGCGTACGGGACTCCCATTCACCGGTATCACAAAAGATTTTTAATTAATAAATACCTACTAAAATCACAAAGAATTATTATAATAAAGATACCTATATAATTTTTCGTTCTATTTTATGTTCGCGTACGGGACTTGAATTGGCAGCGATTAAGAATATGATGATTGTGTATGTAAATACTTTGAATAATGTTCAACAAAAAAAAAAACCGACATTAACTATTCTAAGTACCTACCTACTTACTTACTTACTAATACAGCCATTTCTGTCCACTGTTGAACTTAGGCCTCCCCCATATCTCTCCATATACATATCTCTGTCTTGTGCCTACTTCATCCAATCACCAGCCATTTTCTTTTTATATCATCAGACCATCGCATGGGGGGCCTCCCTCTACTTCTTTTATCTTCGCAAGGTCTCCATTCCACTACCCTTTTTGTCCACCTCTGGTCTTGAATTCTAGCAACGTGTCCCGCAAAAGACCACTTGAGCTTAGCCAATCTTTCGACGACGTCTGTTACTCCTGACCCTCTACGTATAATATCAGGAGTACGTAGAACTATTCTAAATAATAATGAAGAATTATTTGTACTTTAATGAAATATTAAATAACTATTCTATTTATCTTCAATATTTCAAGTCTCAAGTTCTTTTTTTCTCGTTTTTTTTCCCATCCTCTTTTATTACACCTAACCGTCTTTTATTCGTATCGTAGTTTGAAAACTAATATATAGATTGTCTTTACCACAATTGCTCATAATTCTATGTGATAGCCCATTGCAAAGTCTTATTTGGAAGTCTTGGAAGTCTTTGTATCGGCGAGATAGACAAATAATTTGTATAGGTACACATTTTCTATGCCAAGTCTTGACGGAACACAAGAATGAATTTTGTTCCAAAAGACGATGACAATCAACAACACGCTTTTGCAATATTTGAAATAAAGCTAGATCAGCTATAACTCTCCTTATTTCCAACGCATGAAGGTAGAAAAATGATCTTGAAAATTCAGAATGGTTGCCAGTACATAAAAAGGTAAATATTTTCGTTCAAGATAAATTTTATTACAGACAAATAAATACGTTATATTTTAGCTACCGATAAAATAAATTATACGATATTTAATGTACCTACCAATCGTTTTGTAGGGGAAAATCAAAAATCAATATTCAAATAGACTCGGTATGTACCTAATTAATATGCAGCAATGATACCGACTATACCTCGCATCATCAAAGTAGAGTCTCGTTACTTTTGTGCGAATTTCGACTTTCGACAACAAAGTTTCGCAAATGAAGTAAAATTAATTCACACGGGGTGATAATTAGTAGGCTAATTGCGTAATTATGAAGAAAATACGCATATTACATGGAAATGTTGAGGCGTAATCACTCATATTAAAATCTTCAATGAAAATTACGCAATTTAAGATATTCGAGTGTCTGACTTTGGCAGCTTTTTAATTGAACAAATGGCGCTCAAAAAAGGCATTTCTCCTTCCTTCGTGTTTTGTCTTGGGAAATTTTAAAATAACCGTAATTATTCGCCAAGAATGAATAAGTTTGTATGTAGGTATATATTATTATCGTAACATTTTGTAATTATTTTCTTCGTTAACTTCCTTTAAATATTACCAAAGTACGTATATTTTTCGTCGAAATATTTTGGTGCGGAATATCAAGTAGAATAACAATTTCGTTATGATACCTTATTTATAATATTTTACTGAATTTCGTTAGTTTTATAAGTTGATTCCGTAGGTATATGTACGCACTGAAACAGTATATACCTCAAATATTACTATGGAATTAAAAAAATATATTATTAACATTCCACAAAGAAATAAAAAAAACATTTAATTAATTTTAGGTATTTCTTTACTAATTAAAACTTATTCTTTGTTGTTATGTTTTATAACAATGCATTTATAGATGGGTTGATGGCAGAGCGCTTAGCACGCTGGGCTAGTAATCCAGTTGTCGCGAGTTCGTATCCTGCCTCGACCGATTTCGTTCACCTATAGAATAAGCATTTATGCTTAATTTAGAGACTGTAGGTAGATGTGCATGATCTTTTTTAACAAGAACATATTAATTTTTATAAAAAAAAAATTATCCGTAAGTCCTGATCGTCCACTAAGTGTTTTAGCATATTAATTTTTTTTTTATGTGTTTTTTTTATTCATTTTTCCTGTAGGTACCTACTTATATAAATTAATTGTGGGTTGGTATAGATCTTTTCTAATTTCCTCTTGTTCTTTGGTTGGCGTTTTTTATTGTATTTCTTTTTAGTGTTTCTTATGTAATTTTGTATTTGTATGGTATCTATAGGTACCTACATGTTTGCAGTATTTTTAAGTAAAAATCCTTCAGTGGGCTTCAATTCTGTTCTTTTGTACATTTATATTACTATATGACAACCTAATACTAAAAATATTAGATTTTATAAGAGAATTAAAAAAGTCAACAAAATGTGCTAATGTAAATGTTTTTATACAATCAATTGTCGGTATTCAAAATATAATATCTTAGTATGTATAGTAATTTCTGGAGCACAGAAATTACTATATATATGGGAATATTATTTTACAATGACCTTCCCACTTCCATTATAAAATTTAAGATAGCAAATGTATTAATTAAAAGGTCTTATAGTAGAATTTTTCTTGAGTGTAAGAACAAGACTTTTCAACTCTGTCATCTTTATTTTAAATTAGAAATATTATCGTAATATACCTACCTAAGTATAGGTAGGTATAATAAAAATAATCAAACAGGTTTTTAAAGGTACCTTAAATGATTAATAAGTTTGTGATAATTTTCATAGTAAAGGTATTTTTTTCAATTTAGAATAGATCCAAATAGCTGAAATAAAACATATAGATTTCATTATAGTCTTAATTTTAAAAATCTTAACGTATATTAAGTACCTACCTATTCTGTGTAGATACAATGGTGCAATATTTAATAATTGGTAGCAGTGCATGGATCATAATGTTTAATTCTTATTTTAATAAAAATATCTTTTCTTCAAAGGTTTTCTTTTAACTCTAGTCACCCTTAATGATGTAAAACATTTCGAATAAATTCATGGTCCTTTGGAGTGTAGTTTCTTCATTAAAAACAATGAAGGATTTTTTAATTTGGAAAAATCACGAAGCAGAGATCTTTTATACGAATGACTAATTCAACTAACAAAAAAGGATGTGATTTTTTCTCACAAAAGGATCCTTCAAATATAAATGATTCTAAATTAAAACATTCAGTATGCTCTTATAAATTAAATTTTCAAAGTATTTTTCCCCCTACAGGCGTTTGACTGTCGGAAAAAGGACGAAAAAATGTAACATAGACACAAACGTTTCAATTTACAAAAACACAAAACATTTCTCTGATAATTATTATAAAATGTGAAAAGGCATTTTTTAACAGTCAAATCATTTTCACCATTAACTACAGTAGGTATAATATCCGGCAAATTAATAATAAAACTGTTTAATAAAAACATAATTCATATTTCAATATTTGATTGACTCCCTAATAACATGAAAACCACAATACATAAATCACATAGAATTATGATGAAAAATAAATAATATAATAATACGTTCTATTCATTTTATTTTTAAGCAATATTGAAAATCGAAGAAAAGCTCAATAAAACATCAAAAAGTTGATTTCTTATTTGTCCTCAACTATCTCTGGTCGTAATGGAAGCGATATATAGAATATTTTACCTTTAAAAAAGTATATTATATGCATATGTGTTATAAACATAAAATTCATTGCAGCTAGCTGTTGGTTGTTACACAATTCGAACCATTTGTTCTCTAACCACACTCATAGAGATGAACACCTTTTGTCTTGCTTCTATGTTGGATGTGTGTTAGGTTCATACAAAAGAGTACTACCGCTATACACACCAAATGTGTAAGCGTGTTTCTACTCTGTATATATTATTCTGGTATAAACACCACCTGATCCTCTACAAATGTATTTATCTTCACAAAGTACATAACATTCTCTTTCACGTGCCATTAAACAATAATATTTTAACCTATTCTGTTTTGTAACGGTCCTTCTTACTTCGTCACCGTAACTAAAAATCTATCAATAAAATATTTCGTCACAGCAGTACAGAAAATTGACTTTTTTGTGCTAATTATAATTATACGAAATTGTATCCAATGATATATCCGTAAGAACTAGAGCTGAAAATACGTAAAACGTAGTCAAATAAAAACGTATTTAAATCGATAACTTGTTCGTTTGCTGCAGCTGATTTTACATTAACAATTAAAATATCAGTTATTTAACATAGAAATAGGTTAGTGATTGTTTGTATTAACTTAATCTTTTAAATGTATTTAAGGTTTTGCCTAGTTTGTTGGTGATTAAAACACAATAGCGACACTGCTTTTTACATCATCGTATAAATGTATTCAAAATGTATTAAATAAGAAGTACATTAAGAGATTGTCAACCTTCCAAGAAGGAAAAAATCGTACACTAACATGTGGAATGTTCAGTGTTGCCATAGCCCACTCGTTTTGTTTTGAAATGAAATTAAAAAGAGTACACTTTCAGCAACAGTAATTCATTAAATTCTATAAACAAGTAGTAAACATATCTATGTAGTTTTATTTCCATGTGCAAATCTTTTCCAAACATAGTATTTAGCAAACTCGATATTAACTCTATACCATACCCTGGAGTACCCAAACATATTAAGACATACTCATCAGGGGCAGGTTAAATAACGAGGGGTGGGGAGTCAGGTGCAATCCCAACTACTGGGACACTGTTAGCCCCATCTATGGGTCGGTGGCAGAGCGGTTAGCGCGCTGGGTTAGTAATCCAGTGGTCGCGAGTTCGAATCCTGCCTCGACCGATTTCGTTCACCTATAGAATAAGCATTTATGCTTAATTTAGAGACTGTAGGTAGATGTGCATGATCTTTTTTAACAAGAACATATTAATTTTTATAAAAAAAAAATTATCCGTAAGTCCTGATCGTCCACTAAGTGTTTTAGCATATTAATTTTTTTTTTATGTGTTTTTTTTATTCATTTTTCCTGTAGGTACCTACTTATATAAATTAATTGTGGGTTGGTATAGATCTTTTCTAATTTCCTCTTGTTCTTTGGTTGGCGTTTTTTATTGTATTTCTTTTTAGTGTTTCTTATGTAATTTTGTATTTGTATGGTATCTATAGGTACCTACATGTTTGCAGTATTTTTAAGTAAAAATCCTTCAGTGGGCTTCAATTCTGTTCTTTTGTACATTTATATTACTATATGACAACCTAATACTAAAAATATTAGATTTTATAAGAGAATTAAAAAAGTCAACAAAATGTGCTAATGTAAATGTTTTTATACAATCAATTGTCGGTATTCAAAATATAATATCTTAGTATGTATAGTAATTTCTGGAGCACAGAAATTACTATATATATGGGAATATTATTTTACAATGACCTTCCCACTTCCATTATAAAATTTAAGATAGCAAATGTATTAATTAAAAGGTCTTATAGTAGAATTTTTCTTGAGTGTAAGAACAAGACTTTTCAACTCTGTCATCTTTATTTTAAATTAGAAATATTATCGTAATATACCTACCTAAGTATAGGTAGGTATAATAAAAATAATCAAACAGGTTTTTAAAGGTACCTTAAATGATTAATAAGTTTGTGATAATTTTCATAGTAAAGGTATTTTTTTCAATTTAGAATAGATCCAAATAGCTGAAATAAAACATATAGATTTCATTATAGTCTTAATTTTAAAAATCTTAACGTATATTAAGTACCTACCTATTCTGTGTAGATACAATGGTGCAATATTTAATAATTGGTAGCAGTGCATGGATCATAATGTTTAATTCTTATTTTAATAAAAATATCTTTTCTTCAAAGGTTTTCTTTTAACTCTAGTCACCCTTAATGATGTAAAACATTTCGAATAAATTCATGGTCCTTTGGAGTGTAGTTTCTTCATTAAAAACAATGAAGGATTTTTTAATTTGGAAAAATCACGAAGCAGAGATCTTTTATACGAATGACTAATTCAACTAACAAAAAAGGATGTGATTTTTTCTCACAAAAGGATCCTTCAAATATAAATGATTCTAAATTAAAACATTCAGTATGCTCTTATAAATTAAATTTTCAAAGTATTTTTCCCCCTACAGGCGTTTGACTGTCGGAAAAAGGACGAAAAAATGTAACATAGACACAAACGTTTCAATTTACAAAAACACAAAACATTTCTCTGATAATTATTATAAAATGTGAAAAGGCATTTTTTAACAGTCAAATCATTTTCACCATTAACTACAGTAGGTATAATATCCGGCAAATTAATAATAAAACTGTTTAATAAAAACATAATTCATATTTCAATATTTGATTGACTCCCTAATAACATGAAAACCACAATACATAAATCACATAGAATTATGATGAAAAATAAATAATATAATAATACGTTCTATTCATTTTATTTTTAAGCAATATTGAAAATCGAAGAAAAGCTCAATAAAACATCAAAAAGTTGATTTCTTATTTGTCCTCAACTATCTCTGGTCGTAATGGAAGCGATATATAGAATATTTTACCTTTAAAAAAGTATATTATATGCATATGTGTTATAAACATAAAATTCATTGCAGCTAGCTGTTGGTTGTTACACAATTCGAACCATTTGTTCTCTAACCACACTCATAGAGATGAACACCTTTTGTCTTGCTTCTATGTTGGATGTGTGTTAGGTTCATACAAAAGAGTACTACCGCTATACACACCAAATGTGTAAGCGTGTTTCTACTCTGTATATATTATTCTGGTATAAACACCACCTGATCCTCTACAAATGTATTTATCTTCACAAAGTACATAACATTCTCTTTCACGTGCCATTAAACAATAATATTTTAACCTATTCTGTTTTGTAACGGTCCTTCTTACTTCGTCACCGTAACTAAAAATCTATCAATAAAATATTTCGTCACAGCAGTACAGAAAATTGACTTTTTTGTGCTAATTATAATTATACGAAATTGTATCCAATGATATATCCGTAAGAACTAGAGCTGAAAATACGTAAAACGTAGTCAAATAAAAACGTATTTAAATCGATAACTTGTTCGTTTGCTGCAGCTGATTTTACATTAACAATTAAAATATCAGTTATTTAACATAGAAATAGGTTAGTGATTGTTTGTATTAACTTAATCTTTTAAATGTATTTAAGGTTTTGCCTAGTTTGTTGGTGATTAAAACACAATAGCGACACTGCTTTTTACATCATCGTATAAATGTATTCAAAATGTATTAAATAAGAAGTACATTAAGAGATTGTCAACCTTCCAAGAAGGAAAAAATCGTACACTAACATGTGGAATGTTCAGTGTTGCCATAGCCCACTCGTTTTGTTTTGAAATGAAATTAAAAAGAGTACACTTTCAGCAACAGTAATTCATTAAATTCTATAAACAAGTAGTAAACATATCTATGTAGTTTTATTTCCATGTGCAAATCTTTTCCAAACATAGTATTTAGCAAACTCGATATTAACTCTATACCATACCCTGGAGTACCCAAACATATTAAGACATACTCATCAGGGGCAGGTTAAATAACGAGGGGTGGGGAGTCAGGTGCAATCCCAACTACTGGGACACTGTTAGCCCCATCTATGGGTCGGTGGCAGAGCGGTTAGCGCGCTGGGTTAGTAATCCAGTGGTCGCGAGTTCGAATCCTGCCTCGACCGATTTCGTTCACCTATAGCACAAGCATTTATTTGCTTATTTTAGGGAACGTAGGAAGATGTATATGTACTTGTTTAACAAGGACATATTCATTTTTTTTGTAAAAAAAAAAAAAAATCTATGTTTGTTTTCGTGATGAATTGATCTGCACTCATAATTCCCTCCCAAGCTCAGCAAAAGAAAAATGTGCTCATGCCAGGAGCACTGCACTTTTTCAGTATGCACTACAAACCAGATCACGATTAATTTGAAAATTTAACCGTAAATAATTAATTTTAATTCTTTATAACTTTTGACCAGCTTTGCAGTACAGTGACTCGAACAAAATTTGCTCATGGAGCCTACGTGTCTTCTATGAAATTGGGATTGATTAATTGATAGATCTATTGATCTATTCTTCTATCTGTATCAATTCTATGATTACAAACGCACGATTCTGAAGACGTTTGTCTTTGATCTCATAAAACCGTACCTACGTACCTACCAGTATGCCACACTAATTACAGATACTTTGCAGTTTTGTTTAGAATTCAGCGAGATTACAATACATATTTCAAACACACGGACATTTTTCACGACACATTACAGCATTATCAAAGACAGATAAAGATGTTCTTAAACCCTAACACACAATCCAACAATCCCCTCCTCAATCACTAATGATCCCTTCTTGTCATCCTAAAACATATTATGTGCCTACTTGTTTTTTTCTTATATTATTGTACTTTTATATTATTATTATTTTTTATGTATATTTTTTTAATTGATGTTACTTGTTGTATAATTTTTTTTTCATAACTAAGTATGTAACCAAACATTGTACATTCACAAATGTAAATAGAAGAAAGCATTTTTGGCTATGTTAAAATTTAAAAACTGAATTGTAAATGATATAATTAACAGCTGTATCTTTCTGAGAGTAAATAAATAAATAAATAAATACATAGAAAATCGATTTCAATACAAAACTTTGCCAACGTTCCTACAAATAAGTATCGGAGGTATAATATAAAGAAAAACGTCATCTGCCTCCCTAGACAACGTGTCATTTAGCTCAAGAAAAGAAACAAGAAAAGATAACTCAATGTATGGAAGTGATAGTTGCCAGTCACATGACAACTGTCACTTCCATATTTGCTAAATGACACGTTGTCTAGGGGGCCTGTTGCGAAAACTCCTTCCAATTTAAAATTAGAAGATGTAAAAAAAATATCGTAAAACTCACATATAATTTCGGACCTGCAAATCTTTTATAAAAAGTAGCACCAACTTCAAATTTACCAAAACTATTAGTTTAGTTCCTCTTAATAATAATTAATTGTTATACTCACGAAAGAACACTGTATGAGTCTAATGTGCATACATAATTTGAATTTCATTAAAGGTTTAATTTTTTTTTAAATATGATTATTGTTTACTAGGGGTACAACTGTACCCCAGGGTATCGTTATCAAGTGTTCTTCTATGGTTGTGTCGTGGGTTAAATTTGTGTGTGTGTGTTTTTTAAACAACAAGAAAAGAAAAAAAAATGACTTCGTATAACATATTTACAAAACCTAGACTGATTACATCAATTAGTATAAAATTAAAGGACGCTAATTTAAATTCCATTAGCGTCCTTTAATTTTATCATGTTGAATAAAGTCTACGATATAAAATAAGTATCGACAGATTTTTTGCACAAACTGAATTAAACTCTCGGTCTTTTGTCATACATTTTAATTGAGTTTGTATAGTATAAATCAATTATAAACACTTCCTATACATATACATAGCTACATATTATTGTACATCTAAGTTCAGAAGGGTTAGGAAATTATTATTTTCTGACGCCTAAAGTTTCAGATAAAATTTAAGCGTTTCATCAAATATTTAATTGGGTAGGCAAAAGTTTCGACGTAACCGCTGAATCAGGCAGTAAT
Organism: Molanna angustata; assembly: GCA_963576475.1. Lineage (NCBI taxonomy): Eukaryota > Metazoa > Arthropoda > Insecta > Trichoptera > Molannidae > Molanna > Molanna angustata. The sequence goes on along the minus strand of OY754970.1, from coordinate 11,071,480 downwards.
CCGAAATCCCCCCCCCCGTCTCCCTTCAAGCCTCCCTTAAGCCCTTCATATACCGCACAGATCCCTTGCTGCGCGCAAACTGTACCATGACACCATTATAGATAAAACTTTGCCATCATTTCATTGTCCGTTTCCATCAATTTCGAAATTCACTTCCAATGTAATACGTCAAATACAATATTGTGTACCAATAAGCGATCTTTGTTCCCCCGGACAAAAGTGAAAATGACATAATATTCTTTCATTATGTTTCACCGTCGCACTGACGAAATCAAGATAACATCTTTCGAGATTAAATAATATAAGCAGTGGGAGATGTCATATTAATTTTGAGAACAAGATTCAACAACAAGACAAATATTTGCTGAAGAAAATGTATCGTCTGCTTCAAACAAATCATTAGGTTTACATTGAGTGCATTTTTTTTAGAAGTAATAACTCTTATTCTGTGATGATTATGACAGTAATCATTAATGTGTTTAACCAATGGTACAACTGTAATAAAAACGAGTTCAAAACCTTTTTTAATATACACATTTTTATTGACAAACCTTTTAACATCTCAATAGAGACGAAGTTGGGATATTATAGAAGAACCAGTAACTTAAGGCATCTACAGGACGTTCACCAATTATGCCTTCTTATTGAGTTCCCTTATCGATGTAATTTTTGAAAGTTCAATATACTTGAATAATGTGTAACAATTCACCTGAAAATAAGGATTAATACTATTGTCCTTTTTTGTAACGCCATCTATTGAGAAATTAATTAATTTGTATACAATGAAAGCAACAGTCCTTATAAATGAAGTGACGGCGTCTCGCACAGTTGTCACCTCTGAACTTCGCCAGAAATATTTTTTCATTTTTGGCTTGTTTACCTACTTGTACCAATGTGTATGTAAATGGAGTATTTTTTTAATTGCATATACGAAAACATTGATATTTTTTTCCCTGTCGGGAGTCAAAATGGTGTTTTTATCTATAAAAACATCTTTTTGACTCCCGACAGGGAAAAAAATCCAGTGTAAAATATGCAATTAAAAAAATTCTCTATTTACACATTTTTAATTATTATTTTACATTTGATTAGATATCCCTAATAAAAATATTTTTTAATTTAGACCAACCAACAAAATTAAACCAACGCCATAGAAGGTTTTTTTTACTTCTATAAATCATTTACATGTATTTTTATAACGAACCGAATGTGATTATCGTCCTAGTCCAGGCAGATTTTGAATCTCGCCCTATGTATTGTTTATCAATCGTTAAATAAAGTCAAAGGATCAATTACTACAACAGAGACAATAAATCGAGATTAATAAATTAATGAAAAACTTTTTCAGAGAAATATTATGTTGGACTAATAATTGTCAAAAGAATGAACTGGGGTCCACATGTAGAATATGTTTGTGGGAAGCTTCGCACCGTAGCATGCAAATTCTCCATTCTCAAACATAAATTATCGTATGCAATCATAAGACCGCTATTATCTTAAGCAGATAGTATCATTAATTGAGTAGCTGTGGCAGGACATACAAAACATATTTATCAAATATCTATAACCTATCATAATAAATAATAAAATAAAAAGTACGTATCAGAATAATAAAACACTGTAACGTGTTAGCTATACATCATAAAGTAAAAATTGCCATCTTAAAAGACGAATATGATCATATTTATCAATTAAAAGTAAACTCACGTAGAAAAAACTTTTGACAGTTAAACAATGTACTTATAGAAATATATTTTACCTGTGTACAATAATGTATAAGACACGAGAACATGGAAATATCATCTGCCAAAAATACTAAATGATATAAATGATGAGCTCTTGCATATATACACTACATGCCCAAAATATTTTACCCACTTAAAAAAAGGTACATGATGAGGTTCGATGACGACAGCTATGTGCTCTAAGAGCATGCTCTTTGAGTTGCTCGGCTGACGAAGGTTGGAACCTTCATCGTATAATGTACATAGGTATATTAAAATTACCAAATACTGAACTCAAAAAAAAAATATAAAAATTACAAAAACATAAACATCTTCACACACAAAACAGTTAACTAAATCATTTAGGTATACCTTTTTTGGCAAATAACACCCGATCGGGGTGAATAGCCATAGACTATTGAAAAAAAAATACTGAACTCGTCAACCCCAGATAGACCCTGAAGATTTCGATGGTTAACTATAATATGTCATATTAAAAATGTCATCCAACTGTCGATTTGTTCAGGAGAACTTTGTTCTCTTAACATATCGACAATGTATCAAGCCAGAATACGCGAGAATTGTATGGAGAGGTCTACTTTTTTCACGGCTTTTCCAACTTTGAAGTCAAAAAACACCAACTTAGAGGCTTCGCAGCATATATGTTCCATACACGGATTTACTCAGAATTCGGAGTAGAACATTTCGTGTGTCTGTGTGTGTGTGTGTGTCTGTGTGTCTGTGTGTGTGTGTGTCCCCCCCTTATAACTTTTGATCCGCTCAATTTACAGAGCCTTAAATTTCAGAATATATAAACAGTTACAGGCCTACAAAACTTTTATACTCGGAATTTTGAATTTTTGTTTCAGTCAGGGGTTATCAACTTTTGAATTTTTATTTTATTTTTACATATATCTCAGAAACCATAAACGCTAGAACGCTGAAAATTGGTACAAACATAGACAAATACAAAATCTCAAATTAGTTTTTTCAAAAAAATTCCAGGGTTTCTCAAACATTTTTTATTAAGAAAAATATTTTTTTTATGATAAATTTATGAGTTTAACTGCCTATATTTCCAAAACTTTTACAATTATCGAAAAAAGCCGAAACACCCCAACTAGATAATTTAATTTTCTATAAAAAATATTAACATTGTAGTAGAAGATTTCAATTTTTTTTTAACAATTTTTTTAAAAATTGAATTTAGTGACGACATCGCTTCATACATTTTTTATGGCAGTCGCCTATACACAATATGTAAGAAGACTTAATAGTTTGATACTTCATCTCCAAACATACATACATACCATCATGCTATTTGCATATTCTGGGTAGGAAAAAGGATCTTCCTCCATACTATCCTATCTTGACATACATACCTACATATGTTGTATAGAAAACAAAATATCTGAAAATATTCAATAATTTGTATCTATGGGTTTATAGTTTGGTACATATTCTTCAACTATACATACTATCGCTATCGACAGTTGGATCTCATGTGTTACATGCAACTAGTTATATAAAAAATTACTTTTGAAATAGGAATGTCAGTTTCATAAGAAAAATTGTAAACGAAGTAGCTATCAAAAATATTTTGTGCGTTTCGAAAATAAGAGAATTTTTTTAGTGACTTTAGTCCATCACAAAGGCCGGCGTCCTTGTGTCTAAAGAAATATAGGACATCACCTGTTTGTGTCATATTTTGGTGTTAGTTTACGACACTCCCTCGTGCTGTTAAAGTGCCTATAAAACTGCCCCTTTCTGATATTGCAAATATGTTTCACATAAAAATTAAAGCTTTCTCAGGATATTGGTCTCATGTGTACAGCCTATTCAATGCCATTATTAGATTCGATGGATCCCTCGCAATATATTGTATTCATTCAGATGATAATAATAATAAAATCGTAAAATGTGTGGTAGCATGATTAGAAAAAAAACAAATATTTCTGCTGTTGTTTTATGTACGATTTCAGGGGAAAACGAGTGGGTTGTGGCCAACACCAAACTCTCCACACCATAGTAAGCGTTCATTTTTTCTTCTTGAAAGGTTGACAATCTCTAAATGCATTTTTATGATGTACCTGCATTTCTTTCAGATTCTTAAACAAATATAGGATTCCCAGAGGACAAACGTTTTCACAATACACCATACACACAAAAACATTGTCACGAAACTCATTATATGTATTTTATGCATGTTACTTGTTGAGATATTTTAAGTAAAATTGCATTACTAGCAAGATGAGCATGTATGAGACAGTGTATCAATGTTGATGAGGTGATGTATGTGTCAATATAGAAGAATGCGGTGTTCGGTTCTCACTGCCAACCACTTGAGTAAGATAAAAGCGGAGAGTAAAAACTACACTTGTCTATAGAGACACATACAATATCAATATGAAATTGATCACTCAATTTTCCCTTACAGAAGCAATTTTACAGTCTTCTGTTTTCATACAAATAGGAAATTTATTTCACATTGATATGGCAAACCATAGATATTTTTCTTTCAATTTTGAAAATCCTTGGATTAATTTTTGATGAGTGTATTTTTGTAGTATCGAAATTTCAAACAGTATTCAAAAAACTCCATTTTCCATACCGTGAGAGCATTTTGAAAATTTGGACAGATGAAATCATAGAGAAGAAATTAACGGATATCTATGGAAAACTAATCAGCCCTAGGTCTATGCACTTTACATATATGATATTTTACATTCAAATTGAATATTAAATAATAAATTTTGTTTTTTTTTTAATGTTTATCACTGTTTCAATGTTTGCAATGATTTGATAATTTGCGAGAAATTGCATAATTGTAAAAATAATACTGCCTTTGTTAACATGATCAGTGTTCAATTAAACCAAATAAATATTTTTTAATACTTTATTGTTATCAAATAAAATTTAATATTATTTATAGATATACTCGATTATCACAAAATTTCTGCAAGAACATATTTCATTGAAGAAAAAAAACACTAATCAAATGAAGATTGCCTTTTTGGTGTTACGTTTGCTTAAAATATCGTCTATATTTTAGGTATTTCCAAAAAAAGGTAGAGATTCGAAAAATCTGAAAACAAATTAACTATCGCAATAAAATCTCGAACACCTTATTTAATCTTCATTAATCACCCTGATATATTCTTTTTTCGAAATAAAATAAATTAAAATTAATTCCTTATTTTTTTCCTGTGTACCAAATGCGAACAATGCCGGCAATTTATTTGAAACTTTATAATATACTGAAGTGTATTTTTTTGGCTTGGCTCAGCTTGTCTGTACATTTCCTAAGGGAATACCCAACTGGTCCCACTATTGTTCAATCTAGCAGCGATATCTGTGCAGGTATGTACCTAGTCTGTTTAAAGAAACATACCTGGTGTATTGTTCAAATCTGGTCGATACGATTCCGTGGATTTTGTGACCAAAAAGATTTGCGTTATATTTTCCCACATTTTATTCAAATATATAGTTTTGAGAATTTACAAAAAATACTAACATTTTAAATATTACGAGTAAGGAAGCAGTCGATGACAAGTAATCTAATTTGTAGAGAAACATGACAACATACTCGTACCTATCATGTGCAAATGTTTTATTAAAACTCAATAGGAATAGAGCTGATTAGTTTTCAATAAACACAATTCTAATAAGAATGAAAAAATATAAATAACATAAATCTTTATATGACGCCAATGACTTATCAGCATTTTATATATTTACATGTTCTTCAAATCGTCGTACCTACCTTACCAATGTTTTTTGTACTCTGCGTAGTGAAAATGTACATAAGCAAATTAAACTGACGGAATTTAAATCAAAACCTGAGGGCAAGTCTGTTTTTACATTCTACTGTGGCAACACTGTTGTCACATGTAGGTGCCCACTGCGCATGTGTGGTTCGGTTGGCGCGCGCGCACCTTTAGCTGGATCGCTCTGGCGACAGCGGGAGAAACAAAAAAAAACATTCGACTTGCCTCCACCATAGGAACTGGCTGGAATATTTTTTCTTTAATTTGTTTGAATTTTTAATATAAAAAGTGTACATTTAAAAAAAGAATAAAACCATTGGTAAGTAATCCATAATTTTCATATTTTATTTGCAATCACGAAACACATAGATTCCTTCCTGATATAGTTTAAGGGAAGGAGTTATTACCTACTTGAATTTTCCCCAGGAAAGAATTTCATATTTAGTTGAACTGAGTAGAGAACCAAAGTAAGAGCCCCTTCCTTTAACAATACAAATATATTGCAAAAAAGAAACAAAAATACAGTTATTTAATGTCTTGGGGGCAAGTCTGGTCCAACTGCCGAAATCAAAACCCTCACGATTACCCATGTCATGGATATAATTATTTATTTATTTATTTACATAATTTATGTAAGTACATGTGTACAAAGGCAGGTTTATTGCCATAAGGCAATTTCTTCCAACCAACCCGAGCAACGTGAAGTCTCTATGTTAAATTGGTACAATACTAATTTAGTGAGAAATAAATTGATATAAAATAACATAAAAGAGTAAGAAATATAAAAAAAATTAAAGAGAAAAAAAAATTAAAAGAGAGTTTAAAAAAAAAGAATAATAAAAATAACACTGATCATAGCAATGAGGAAAAGGAGGTTACGGAAGGATATAGAAGGAATTCAGGAACTATTTGACAAATAAAGTTTTTTTAGTTTACCTTTAAATATTTGAATGGATTGAGATGACGTTACTTCATCACTTAGGCCATTCCATAGTCTAGCTGATTGTACTTATATGGAGTTCTATAATATCTTTAGATGAGTCATAGAACTCCATACGATAATTATATCCATGATATGGGTAATCGAGAGGGTTATGATTTCGCCGGTTGGACCAAACTTGCCACCATGACATTAAATAAGTGTAATTTTGTTTCCTTTTTAGCAATATATTTGCACGTCGATTGGTTGAAATTCAAACCGGCATTCTATTCGTAATAGTCGACTTTCAAAAAGCGCAGCACCGCTGGCGGTAAAATGTGTCGATTGATTTTTATCTGATTATTATAATCGTGCAAATTGAAATGACGTGAAAAATCGCCGTCTGAGGGCGCATTTCACATTCCCGGGTCGCCGTGACAGATGTGCAGATATCGCCGTCAATAATTTTTTCCCGCCTTTGCCCGCTGTATCGTCGAGAGGCGCGTGACAGATCTCATTAGGCAAGGTTGAGGGGGAAGGGCGACGTGAGGGAGTGGGGGGGGGGGGTAGTTAACAAGGGGGCGGGGGTGAATGTGGGTCACCAGGAGTGAAAAAAATATGAACGATTGAAGAGTACCCAAAGAAGTCATGGATTTAAAATTTTTGAGACTTGTCCCAATTTGAAAAATGTACATAAATGATTCGAAAAAAAAAGATTTATGTACTAATTGAGGTGTGAAAATTTATGTCAATTATCAGATTAAACAAGATAGATTAAACAATAGATACAGTATTTCTATACAGCAATAGATAAAACATGTCTCAATGGAAAGGACGGATTGATAAGGAGATCGAAAGAAGAGTTATGGCAGGAAACAGAGTGAATGGAGCACATAAACCATTTATGAATGATCGCAACATATCAAAGGTTGTTGATGTAGACATTCATAGTGATGTCTTATGCTAACCTTGACGTATGCAAGTGAAACCTGGACATCGCCGAAGTCGCACAAAAGTAGAATAAATGCAGTTGAAATGAGATCGATAAGAAGAATCTGTAATAGAACGATGTATTACAGGATTAGAAATGAGGACACAAAGGAAGATTGTAAGATGATGAAAGATGTCATTAATGGAATGAAAGTGAACACATTGAGATGGTCAGGCCACATGGGGAGAATGAATGAGGAACGCCTGACGAAGAAAATATACATTGCGGACAGGAATGGAATGAGAGGTCGGTTTCGCCCAAGAAAGGGACGGCAGGTCCATGAGAACGGTATAGATGAATAAGACGATGTACGAATGTTGACTAGGCGATGAATATGTGTCAAGATAGAAATATGTAGCGTTCCGTTCTCTCTACAAACCCCGTGAAGGACATGGCGTGATGGCATGTATGTATTATGTATGTACAGCATTTCTAGTGATATATTTACTCAACAAACTGAAATTACTGCTAATTTTCTGTTTTTCAACATTTTCTTGAATATTTTTTACATTCTTTCTTATTTAGATACACAGTTGATCTAGGAGACTGATTTACTGAAGAAAGATGCATAATAATTTCTCATTCTCATGAAGAAACTAAGATAAAACCTTTTCTATTAAACTTCATTTAGGGCTTTAAACTTGGGTTTTCCACCAAGCGTTTTTAGATACATACTGAAATATACAATTGAAGTATTTATATCCCTTAAAAAATCATTCTACACTGTTGCCATACTTTTGAAACTATCAGAACTAAAACTTAACCTTAGGGTTTGTGTATCGAATGTGTCGAAGCATCTCCAACACCCATCTTGGATAAATGACTGATATTGAAAAATCGATCAAAAACACTTAAAATTATTTAGAATCTGGACAGAAAAAATCGATTACATTTCAAAATTCGTCAGATTTACTATAACATACGAGTTATTACGTAACTAAAAGCGTTAAACGTATACATACAAACATGTTTATATACCTTTCTTAATCATATATTCTAGAAGTAACGTCTTTAAGGCTTGCTCTTATACAATATGTAAGAGATAGGTATTTTATATACATGGAAAGATTTAGAAGTTAATCCAATTCGTGAATGTCATTTGCAGATAAGACGGATTTCTTAGAATTGTAATTGAAAAGGAGATACCGCAGCTCTAACGAAAATAGAAAAACGTTTATATTAGTAATACAAACTACAAAATACTATATTATTTATTTATAGATGGTAGCCAAATTTATTCTGAGAGTTTATTTTTAACTTTAATATTATAATGTATAGGTATTTGTTTTTTCTCTATCAATCAATTTTATACTGCCAGAAAATCATTATTTATTCAAGAAAGGTCAAAATAATTATTGTACAAATCAATATACAATGTGACACTAAAAATATTAGGTATAATAATGAATTCAATATCATAATATATTCAAAAATCATCATTGTGTTTTTTTTGTCATTTTGATCGTAGTAATTTAAACTTAATTACTCACTATTAAGTTAAATCGCATATGAAGGCAACAGATTAATTTTAACATTAAATAACATAGCAATTTCATCACTAGTATTTCAGTGTTGTCACTATAATAGGAATATTAATTAAATTAAGACAATGTTTCTTCAAATCAATATAATTCAACGGTAAATGAAGCGCTCAACGTCTCAGCTAGACCTAAAGGGAAGAGGCAGACCCACAGTAACATGGTGGTCCAGTATTGAGAAGAAGCTGGCGGCTCAGAGTGTTCCCGTTGTGACAACCCATGACAGAAGATCCTGGCATATACGCACAAGGAGGCCCGACCCTGTTTAAATCGGGATAGAGGGACAGGAAAAAGAAAGAAGAAAATTCATTCAATTAAAAATGTGTACCGTGTACGAAAAAAACACTTGTCACTTGCAAAATCGAAAAGGTGAAATGCCTTTTTACTTCCCCACTCTATCTCTCTTCTTGTGTCATATCAGGTCTCCCCGACGTTGACGACCATCATAGAGGAAGCCTCCCTGTCCTGCGCAGTACGAAACAGCTCCTCCACAGTTCTTATACCGGTTCATTCGGATGTTTCGCAGCCAGGAAAGCTGCCTTCTTCCGACCCCTCTACCCAAGGGTATAGTGTGGGGAATTTTGAATTTGCATTTTTTAAGGTTATTTTTTTTATTGTAAATAAATTATCATGCTGAGATTGTATTCTGAAAGTTTCATCACAATGTATCTGTGTGTGCTGTGTATATACAACTTTGTGCTATGTACGGCGTGTAACATATGTAGTTTATTGATTATAGACTCGAGTACTAATTCAATTATTTTACCCGCTACTCCATTAGATTTTGGAGGGTATCTTATCAGTGCTTCTCAATTTTTTAACTGTCAAGTGACCCCAAGCTATGAAAATTTAAATTTTATTTTTATTTTCAAATTGCTAAAAAGGCACATCACTTTCATATAATGGCATTGAAAAATTATCAAGTTTTCATACTAAAATATTTAAATCAAAAATAATTTAACAAACTCATTTGATGAAAATGCTGCAAATTTTCCATACAATATTTGAATACTTTGTGGAGTGACTTGGTAGTGAGGAGTATAGCGGTGGCCACAACCCATTCATTTTTTTTTCTGTGAAACTCTGAAAAAGTCTGAGTCCATCTCGTAACAAAATTTACGTAGTTATATAAGAAAACATGAAGTCGTAAGGCAGAAGACATCTTTGTAAAGGTAATAGCTTGGTTGTACCCCAACCGCCTATGTTATAATGACACAGAACGTGAACAGTACCTATACTAAACTATGCTTTAACTGACAATAATATATTATAATGTTAGTATGTTGTTGTTGTTGGTGGGTGCTATGACCGCAGTATGGGGTATGTTACCACTAAAATACAAGTGTTGTTTCACAGTAGGTACCTACATAGGTATGTTCAGGGTAAAACAGACCTTAATTATTCTTGTTCACTGAGGCAGATTCTATATCGATTTAGAATCAATTTGCCTCATTTTGTTTTGGTCGTTAATATTGAACGTGATATAGACACAGAATAGTATTCATTAACATCACTCACCACAACCAACAAAATCAACAAAAAAAAATGTTTTATTTTATAGTTGCAATAATATTGGAAAATAAGCTGTATATAGATGTACAATCTTATACAGGATAAATACATTGGACATTTATTCACAATAAAACAGTCGACAGTAAGGTTGTAAGTATAGTTTAGATACGTATTTAATTTTTGTTTGAATGTTGAGTAGGGTTCTATGATTTTACATTTATGTGTATGACTAAATTAATTGAACAATTTGATTCTTATATTCTTTGTTTTAATAGAAAAAAGAAAACAATTGAAAACATTTGAAATTATAATTCAGATTCAAATAATGGGGATGATGATTTGCTAGAATAAGAAGTCTTAAACAGAATCTAATATAAGAGTAGGGTTAAAGTAATAAGCAATGTCAGTAACAAAAATTCACGTTTGCCTATTAAAATATGTGCAAAATTATTAATAAGTAAGTCTTACTTCTGTTCCCCTCTCAGCTTTAGGTATTAGGGGAACATAAATGTAAAGTAGGAAAGGTTATTAACAAAACGATCCGTTCTTTGAAATTTCACACACCTGTTCACGGTTCATACGAAACTCGATAATGAGAACAGACTCACTTTCAAGCAGCAGAATGCCGTTATAAAAGAACAGAACGAGGCATGAAATATCAATATCATTAAGCGACGCACTTACATACAGTTAAAATAAAGATATGTTAGTTTCACTGCAGCTAAATTATTTCATTGCTACCAATGTTATGTAATAGGGACACAGAAAATACGCCACAACTGCTTGCCAATTAAAATATGTACTTATTTACCATAGAAACATTCAACAAAAATGCTCTTCTTGTATACGTTCCTTTTAGTTATCTGCTATCGATTCTATCGTGTTCACGATCGAACTTTAAACAACACTGCTCGGAATTAAACCAGCATAGTTTGGTTTCAGCAGCATATTTCATTAATAAATTTGAGTTATTAATGAAAAAATATGATAAAATTGCGCAAATGTAGCAACAAATTTATTCGAAAATGCAATACATTAAAAATATAATATTTTTTTTTAAATATAAACTATAATTAATATTCTAATATTTGGTAAGTAGGTACAATTTATTAACATTTCAAACAGGTCCAGAAATTCTTTAAAAATATTTTTGAAAATTATATAAAAATGAGTGGCTTGTGGCCAACACTAAACTCTCCAATATATATAAAGTGTACATTTTTTGTTCCTGAAAGGTTAAAATCTCTAAATGCATTTTTTGAAGTACGTTTCTATTATATTTTTAAACAATTATTAATTTCCCGGAGGACAAAAGTTTTCATAATAAGTACACCAAATTGATGTCAAAAATTTACTTTAACAATAGACGATCATGTATGATGGATGTTTCAAGATAGGAGAACGCGTTTGTTTGGTTCTCTCTACCCACCCCATGAGAAATATTGCATGTTAGTATGTAGATGAATACTATAAAATTCTTTTTAGTGGAGAAAAATAAAAATACAGTTTTCTATAGAAACTCATTCAATATCAGTATGATGTTGATAACTCGATTTTCCCAAACAGGTGCTGTTTTATTTCTGTATATACATTTTTCATATAAATATGCAACATCACACTTTATATATATTTTTCTTTCTAGGTTAACAATCTCTGAATGCACTTTTGAAGAGTGTATTTCTACTGTATCAAAAATTCATTTTTATAGTTTTCACAGATGAAATGATAAAAAAAGAAACCGTTTCTGTGGAAAAATAATCAGCTCTTAGTTAATGTAGGTACTTCAAACATATAATATCCATATGAAGTTCATCAGCCTTTTAGTTTGGTCTGTACAGAGGACACAGATTTTTATATTTGTGTACGGAATATGGTTTACGGCATGCACACAAATACATCACGACAATACTCAAAGTGTGCACTCTGTAAATACGAGATACCCATTGAGAAATTGATGTAAAAAAATAAGTAGCGTCTAGTCCCAGCTTTTCTTTTATGCATCCGTAGGTTAGGTTTAAGCTTGTTAATAACAATAAAAGCGACTGGCGTGAGCGAGATGCTTTATAAACTGAATTATAAATTAGATTAATATATTTTTTTTAAATTTACCGCATTTAATATAAAATTTCACAGTTCATTTGACTTAATACTACGAGATATCAACCAATCAGAGAACTAACCGGAAACTTTGAATTACTAAACGGGAAACAGGTGAATGCGGATTGTAGACGCTAGTAAAAAAATACGCTTAAAAATTGTGAAATCACGACTCTCCACTATTCCATAGTAGTGAAGAGCTATAATATTACTAGAAATAACAGTATTGCACATTCATAAAGCATTAAAGTACCTACATAATATATTAAACTTTTAGGACGTTATTGTTAAGATGTCGCACTAAGTACATCATCATCATCATCATAACCTCGACAGCCCTGGATGGTACTTGGCAGAATACAGGAGTCTCTTCCATTCATTCAACAAGATAGTTTGTTTGCTCTCAGAACAAATGAGAATAAATCTTAATATCATATGAAATTCGTCAATTTTCGATACATGAATACGCTGAAACCCGGAGCTGTAAGTTATTTAGAACGAAGTGTCAGATAAACACCGGAATAATTATGTTATGTCAGAGATGTATGAGGATCCATTATCGCTGCCTTATCCACCCGGAAAATGATGCAACATATTGTGTGTATGGAAGTATACATACAACATTGTATTATTCTGCTAAAGTGACAATAGGTTCTGGCGTATAATAATGTATCCAGCCTCCATGATACATCTTCATAACTGTTTATGTCCCGGCGTAATTTGCTTGTTATCTCACACACATGCAACGTCGCATTACAACAATATATAATTAATTATCACTTGAGGTTAGCAACTTGCACGCCAAAACCTAATACACTTTCAATGACAGGTGTCGAATCTCCTCAAAGCTGAAAATCGCGTCAACAATATTGTCAGGTGACTAAACAAGTCAGTCGATATTGAAAGTATGATCTTACATTTCCTACATCTACAAACGATACAAAGCCGTCAAACTCGCTACACATATTTAAAACAAGATCAATGCGAAGATATACATTGTTAGTGGCACAAAATGTACAATGCTATTCAATGATATATAAAAATAATAGATACTACTTACTCGTATTAAAATTCGGCTAACAAAAAGTAAGGCATAATTTCTCACTCAATTCTTAACGCAATTTGGTTACACGGAAGATGTTGTAGTGTTCGGACGTATTACCCCGTATTCAGTAACTATTGTAACTAAAATAGGAACATACTAAAATTGTAGATTTTAGATTTACGGTCTTATTTCAGCATTATAAAATTTCATAATTTTCATAATTATTCATAATACGTCTGATTCAGCAACTTTTTAAGAACGTTTCGGACAAAATAGGTAAGCTCCTATTCCATTTTGTCCAAGTTGATATTTTATAACGCTGAAATAAGACCGTCAATCTAAAATCTACAATTTTAGAAAGTTCCTAATTTTGTTCCAATAGTTACTGAATACGGGGTATTGTAGTCAAAATACCGTCTTGTGTGATGAAAACATGTAAAAATTACACTAGAACTGTGAAGTAGGTATATCACTAATTTCATACTGCATATAATTTATTCTATTACTAATAAATTTTGTATGGAATTTTCGATAGTTATTTTTATTTTGAATAAATAAGAAAATAATCGCTTGTAGGTATCCAGAGGGATCCTTTTGTTGTATTCGTTTTTTCACACAGCTATAACTTAATATAAGTTCGTCTCTTTCTCAAACAATAATTGGTGTGAGAGATAACTATTATGTGATAACACTGGAGTAAAAGAGAAAATATGTCTGCGTGTGTCTGTTATTGTACTATATCTTTCTGACTTGATGTTGCCTGTCGTGTGTGCTCTTTCTTGGTGATATTGTATGAATTAATTAAACTGTACCATTTTTAAAGACCGTTTTGTTCTCATATAATGTGTCTATGTATATAATGTCACTGGTATTATTTGATTTTTTTTTGCAATTTCATCGAGAACTGATCACAATCGAACCCACTACGCAGGCATGAAATTCAGCCAATTCACACTAAAGAACCAATTTCTTATTCATTGACTTACATTGTATAAAATGCTATACTAAATTATGAAAAAAGAATTTGAGCACGCGTAAAACTTTTGAAAAGTTTAACGTACCAACACATTGCGACAATATATTTATAATAGATTTTTAATTATCTCAATAGAGACGAAGTTGGAATATTTACTGTAGGAGAACCGGGAAATCAAGGCACCTACAGGGCTTACGACCTGTCATCGGCTGGTTTACGTGATCACTTTATGCGCTTGCGCAACGTTCACCAATTATGCCTTTTTAATGAGATCCCTATCAATTCAATTTTGAAAGTTCTATATATTGTAATACTGATATTACAATATATAGAACTTTCAAAATTGAATTGATAGGGATCTCATTAAAAAGGCATAATTGGTGAACGTTGCGCAAGCGCATAAAGTGATCACGTAAACCAGCCGATGACAGGTCGTAAGCCCTGTAGGTGCCTTGATTTCCCGGTTCTCCTACAGTAAATATTCCAACTTCGTCTCTATTGAGATAATTAAAAATCTGTTAAAAAATACCTTTGACTCCCGACAGGGAAAAAAATCCAATGTTTGCGCATATGCAATAATAAAAATATTCGATTATATTTATAATGTTGGCAAACCGGAGGGGCTTACCGCTTCGTGTCCCCGACAGTAGATTTAATTATTTTTTTTATAAATGAGTTTATAAAATAATTATATTATTTTATCTCCTTTCACAGTTCTCTGGTGACATCGTTACATCTTTCTATTGAAGCAATATTAAAACGAAA
The DNA here is from genome assembly GCA_963576475.1 of Molanna angustata. NCBI lineage: Eukaryota > Metazoa > Arthropoda > Insecta > Trichoptera > Molannidae > Molanna > Molanna angustata. The sequence goes on along the minus strand of OY754970.1, from coordinate 11,056,146 downwards.
AAAACGTTTTTAATCAATTTTGTCGTTCTAAGCGCGATCATTTATGTCGTACAAAACAGCATTGAATACTAATAATTATCAACTTGAAATGTATGTAAAATGAGAGACTTGGAGCACGTATTTCAAAGCTAATACGGTATAATGTCGCCTCTTTAAATTCTGTGACGTGACAAATAGACGAAACAGGGGTATAATATGGGATACAATAGATTTAATTCCTAAGACGTGATCATCTTTATCTATCCTTTTGATATGTACTGAAATGACTACGTCAAACTGAATTAAAATTAGTAAGAGTAATAAACGCGAATGAAATATCGTGACAAGCAAGTCAAGAAAAAGTAAAACTTATATAAAAATAATAATATAGAAATGAGTTTTCGTGTATTAAATGAAAAGAGTGGGTTATGGGCAACGCTTTACTCTTCAGTACCAAGTCACTAGATAAATTATTAAAATTTTGTATTTAAAGTTTTCAGTATTTACATGAAGTGAGTTTGTTAAATTATTTTTGATTTAAATATTTCATTATGCAAACTTGATAATTGTTCAATGTCATTTTATGAAAGTGATGTGCCTTTTTAACAATTTCAAAATAAAAATATCAAAATTTAAGTTTCCTGAGTTCGGGGTCACTTTGAAATATTTTTACAGTTAAAAATCGAGAAACACTGATCAAATTTCCTTCAAAATCTAATGGGGTCTGAGGTATTATTAGATATACCTACCTACAAATTTGCTAAATTAGAAAATAATTGAATGAATGAATGGATAGTCGATGGGTCGATTAAGATGGGTCGGTGACAGAGCGGTTAGCGCGCTGGGCTAGTAATCCAGTAGTCGCGAGTTCGAATCCTGCCTCGACCGATTTAGTTCACTTAAGCACAAGCATTTATTTGCTTATTTTAGGGAACTTTGGAAGATGTATATGTACTTGTTTAACAAGGACATATTCATTTTTTTTTTTAAATAAAAAATAAAATAATTAAAATAAGTAGTCTATAATCGACAAAGTAGAATAAACACGTTGTACATAGTACACAGCACACACAAATATATAGATTATCAACTAGTATCATGCTGAGAATGTACCTATTATTATCACAATATTTATTTTGATAAAACTTTCAAAATACATTCACAGCATGATACTAGCTGACAATCTGCAATAAAAAAATGCCTTTAACATTGCAATTTTATAACTCCCCACTGTATCCCCTTGGGGTTGTGAGGAGTAAAAATATTTATAATTATCAATATTGGTTGTTGGTGCATATAATAACGATATTATTTACAGGTATGTACTTTAAAAGTAACGCTTTGAAAAAGTTCAAATAACAATCTATGATATAATATATTCCTAATCCATAAGTCTGTGGCAGAATACCTACATCAAATATAAGGTATTTCTGTCACAAGAAAAAATCAGTCAAAACAATTAGAAAGGGTAATGACTCAAAGGTGACACTTTCACTTTTGTATGCAACAATAAATAAGTCTTCATACTGACATACCCCTAAAGGCTGTTTACCAGGCGAAAGTACAACGACCCCTAATTACCAAAACAATAGGGTAGGTATATAAACAAAACAACACATGACATAGTAACTCTTTATCTGTCAAACTTCTTAGTGAAAACATCGACCTGCTAAAGTACTACTCGCGTGTGAAATTGTTATTATTATTAATTTATAAAAACTGTGTTCGTGCTAATATACAAATTTGTAAGTTGTCATTTCAGTTTGTTATTTCTTATCTCTTATCTATCTTTACCCTGTGTTAATTACTTTAAGAGCAACTGTAGATATTTCACACTCCGTGAAATACGCTCTCTACTTGATTGTGACTTGTTGGAACTTTTAATATTACTAAATAGAGTTCTAACTCTATTTCGTGAACAGTTTTCTGTTCTGGTGACCTCTCTTCCAACACGTCACAACAAGGAGTTCATTCAGGATAAAATTCCCTTCTGGAGTCTTAAAACATAGAACCTAACTGAGGTATCTATTGTTATATAGTAAACCCCTCTGGTTACTATTAATTTAAGTGACCTACACTGGTCTCCTGCCAAATTGGTAATAGGCGCACACCCGCTACAGTGGTGACTCGTTATAGTGGCCACACCGCCTTAAGTCTAAGTTGATATTCTATAACGCAAAAATAGGAACGTTCTTATTCCAAGTAAATCACGCATAAGTTCGATTTTCTATTCTATAACCACATTTTATTGGAACACATCTAATTGAAAGCGAACTAGTAATATTCATTGCATTTCGGGATATTAGTTAAGTTAAAAACATCAGTTGTGTACGAAAAAAAATAAAATGGATAATTTACACGTTTTGCGGTATTTTGAGAATAATAACAAAAGAATATTAGTGCAGATCAATTGAAATGTTAGGTTAGGCGACATCACGGCGACATGACATAAATAAACATGGCCGAACAGTGCGCAGTACGCATGCGTAGTCGCGCCATAGACAATTTTAGCTTAAACTACTATCTACGGTGCACTAATTTTGCAAATTTTAGTTTTAAGAACAACGTCAGTTACAGCGGAATTCGAAATTAAGTCAAATCACCTTTATTGTAAATTGAACATTAATATCATACTGTTGCTACGTTTATTCTGTCTATAAAGTTAATTACTATATTACTATATTATATTAAAATACGTGTCGAATGACGAACTTTGGTGAAAGAGCGTTTGCTGTAGTGGGTCCGGTTCAGTGGAATAAGCTTCCATATAGGTTAAGATCGATAGACAGTGAAAGTGTGTTTAAAAAACAGTTAAAAACTTATTTTTTCAAAAACTCGTATAGTGATTAAATGATTATTTCCTTGTTTATTATTATTTTTTCCAGGTATTATTGTTAAGCGCCCTTGAGGTGGATACACAAAAATGGCGCTAAAGAAATTATCCATTTATTATTATTATTATAATTTATTAAAAAAAAATCAGCGATATATTCATTCGCTACAAAAGCACTTATTGACCATTATCTCGATGTAGACTTGTTACCTACTGAAAGGTGGGGGAGGCTGTTACGTCGTTAAATTTTCTCGGCGAATTTCCTTTCAAAAATAAATATTTAATTCTCTAATTTCAATTTAGAAAACATGGCCGTCGTGTTTTCGTTCGATCTGGTGAACTTTTAAACCTTTTATAGTCAATTTAAGGTCCCGAGAATGGAATGGATGGGGAAGCTCGCATAATGGGCGACGTCACTGAGGAGGCTTTACACTTGATGTATCGGAAATAATTATCCATTCACCTAGGCATTATAGGGGACCAAGATGGCAGCCAACGACTCTCTACAATACATATATATCTCCCTGCTTCGCTCTTTCTCTCTCTTCTTTTGTTGTAATTAATTTTTGAAGCTGATGTGAAAAATTCATAAAGTAAGGAATACTCGATAGTCATTCACATTTTTAAATATACTGTACCTACTATTTTTTTATAAACGTAAATCGACGTATTTCGATATTGAAAAAAATGGAAATATGGCAGTTAAACACATAAATTTTCATGAAAGAAATATTTCCTTAATAAAAAAAGTTTGAGAATTTCTAGAACCCTTTTTTATAACTTTTTTTAGATTTTATATATGTCTATACTTATGAAAATATTATCAGCGTTGTAGCTTTTATGAGTTTTGAGATATATGGAAAAATTAAATAAAAATTAAAAGGTGTATTATTAAAAAATAATTAGTCGCTTGCATATGATCAAAATGGTTCTTTATGGTGGGACAAATTTCGCTAAACGAACAATGTTTAATGTTTAATTATTAATGAAATAGCTTGTTCTTTCGACCTTATCGTACCTACACGTGTTTCTGTGAAAATGCTTTGTTTTGTATTCAGTTCGCAAATGAGGTAGATGTTACCCTCTTTGAGCCTTAATTAATTATCAGGCACTCTTCAAATTTATACACGGGTTATTATAAGCTATGTTTAAATATCGAAATATATATATTAAAAAAATTGTATTTAAAATATCAAATTGATAATGTCTGTGGTAATTAATCAATTGAGAAACAATAAAAAAGAAGCGTGGAAGAGCTGGTTCGAAGTATAAGAGGTATTATTGGATATTATATTAAAATAGCATTTAAAGAATAATAATAATTCGACAGTAATTAATATACATATTCGATCACGAAATTAGAATTTTGTTATAGATTTTTTTGATATATTATATATTATCTCTGTTTACACCACAAATGAGGTACCTATATTGTTCGAGGCATCAAAAATACTGATTTATCCTTGGAATAGATGACATCTGAGGAAAAAGCAGTCTTTTTTTGTAAAACCAGTCGAATAATATAACTAATCCGTGGCTTGAACAAAGTTAATCATAATATTTTTTTTTATATTCTTTATAAATTGCTACTCGGGCAACATACAAGCACTAATTCAATATATTTCAAGTTGTCAAATTTTGGTAACTTTTGATATTAATCGTCTTACAGATCCAGACTGAGAACATAATTTAAAAACTGTGTCTTAATCGAACCCGGGACCTTTGAATTATGACTAACCAACTGAGCCACTGAGGCCGACTATTTGTGCTACATAATATAGGTACATCAAATTCAAAATAGTGATATATCAATTTTTTCTAAGTTTATTAAGTATTTTAAGGTTAAAATACTTTTTTTTAAACACACAATTTTATTTATTCTTCATTAAAAATAGATAACTACTGCCCAACTAGGTATAGGTACCTATTTTAGGGCTAGCAGTTTACATATTATTATATTTCACAGGAGACGTATAGGTTGTACCTATTTGCATTTTTAAAAAAGTAATTAAACTGTATAAAGTAAACTATTGTACACATGTAAGAAAAGTGGATTGGAGTCATCATGATATGCATAAACTTATCGTGTATGTAGATATCTTGTCATTATTATTTGTTAATTGCACAAATCAGAAATTGTATCCCTTGGGAATACTGAACTGACAGCATAGATGTGACCACAGCTATGCTCCGCCAGTCAAATCTTTATTCAGTCGAGTCTCAAATCAAATCAAGACAGCACAAAATTTATAAAACAATTCATATCAACTTATTTAGAGTGTGTTTCGTTTAATTTATCTTATTATATCCGAGCAATAAATATTTTCTAAGACAATCTTCCTGATTTTTATGAATCCATTTATCAGGTTTTTGTAAAGGAAGTTCACAAGAACTTAAGGAATAGCATTTTCCTATCACAAAATAAATATTCCAATAACTCAAATTTCCTGTTTATAAAAAAACAAGAAGGTTCGACTAAAGCGGCATCAAAAAGCTTGTCATGTCATTTTTAAAAATAATGACGAATACAATATATGTATATTGTATTGTCTTCATGCTCTAGTGATGAAATTCCGAAATACCTTTGGATTTTGTATGTTACAAGGTAATTTTATTTCATACTCCCTATAATATATTTCATCCTTTCTATAGATACTGCATTACAACACTATTAGGTACATATTTAGTTTAGTCTTTCGATCATGATAGAACTCCATAGTATGGTGATATGTTTATAAATTAGAAAATATAAATACTTGGTATAGGTAGAATACGCATGAAAGCAGAATAAATGCTGAAGAAATGAGATGAAGTCGGCCTTCATGGCTCAGTTGGTTAGGTATCTAATTGCTGATCCAAAGGTCACGGGTTCGATTCGCGGTGGATTTTTTATTCTGTCTTCAGTCTGGATTTGCGAGATGATTAATATCGCAAGTAACCAGAATGTGGCATCTTATTATTGTGTGCGTGTTAAACTAATATTTGACATAGTATCAGTTAAGGTAGGCGCGCATGGAAGCTAATTTCATCGGCCGATTAATTATCGGTGTATCGGACGAATTACATGTAAGATGGCGCATGAAAGCTAACAGAATCGGCCGATTTAAAAATCTGTGACGAGACACAAAAAATCGGCCGATTTTTTGTAACCAATCCTGTTGTATGAGTGGGCGCGCATGGCGCATGCTCACCGATAATTTTATCGTCAGAGCGCAGTAGGTCGAGATGTACATTAACATATCGAAACTATTGACTGACATTCTGGTTTAGTTAATAACTTCTCAGGGTCTTCGTAAGACCGGACAGATTGTCATTTCAGTAATCTAGCACTTATTATCGGATGAACCCAGTATTTTTTTGACGTTTATTTTTACGCATTTTGAGGACTTCTAATCATATTATATTTTACTTTATTTTTTTCAAATTTAATCTAACAATGTACAAAGAATAGTATATATGTATAAAAATATTAAATATAACAATTATCATCTCCATACATCAATTACAAAATACAGCCATATATTGAAACTTATGAATATACATACATATTGTATTTTAAATATGTGAATGTTGACCGCCGTGTTATTTCCAATCGTACGATTATATAAGCTTCCATGCGCATTATAACCGATCGGCCGATGAATCAATCGCTTCATGCGCGCCTTATCTTAGTTGCCCGAGAAGTAATATTAAATAAATAAATTAATTTAAAAAAACCTGTAATAGTTGCTCGAGAAGTAAAGTAAAATAAAATAAGAGTTTGTAATTGAACGATATATGATAAAATAAAAAATAAGGACATAAGAATGAAAGATAAAGAAATGTAAAGTTAAATGTAAGTTTATAAAGAATTTATTTCAGGGAAAAACGTCATAATCACGAAGTTGATTTTTATTATTATGTGATAGAGGCACATCCCGTATACTGCTAAAGCAGAATGTAATAATACAGGAGCATATACTTCCATACATATTATATAATATGACAGTAAGTTATACTGGAGTGAAATAAGGTTCTGCTTTTTGGTGGTGGAATGCAGGGCCAAATTCATTATTGGTTCAAATGGTACTGTTGTGCTAGGCACATTTTTTTGAATAAAATTTTCTTGTAACAAGAACATATTATGAAGTATACATCCTCGTACATTCCCTAAACTAAATATTAATATCACATTAATTCTTGTAATATAGATGAATTCGGTCGAGGCTGGATTCGAACCTGAAACCACTAATAAATCTGATGTTCTAATTGCACCAAATATATTGAAAATCTGTGTTTTTTAGTTAATGTGACAATAATAATTTTATTTTTCCTCTTTTTCCCAGTTCATTTGTGGTGGTCGGCCCTTCTAGTACTCAATCGTCAGACATTTGATCTCTCGTCATCTCTCTGGCAAATTGCACCTCCCTCAGCTCTCTCAATATATATACACCATTTGGCCTCTGGACAGCCTCTAGTTCTGTATTGAGTGGGTATGTCCAGTGAAAGTTTAACCACGAGATCGTCATTTCATCGTCTGGTACTTGGAGTCTGGTCTCTTTAGTTTCATTATTGTTTTTTTGTCAATTCTTATTATCCCTTGAGTTGAAAAAGAATCAGACTAAAATACAGCAAATCAAGTGGTCATCATATAACAAGCCACAATTTTTTTTTACATAAATTTACTGTGCACATTAGTACCTAATACTTTTTATTGTATTTTGTTTTTGAAAATATAAATATTTTTATACATGGCTACGTAGGGGACACCAGCTATTAGGTTTGGATCCATTATATCGCTCCATTATAAGCGCACTACGTAGCGTTGGCAACCTTCTCAGGAAAATATTAATTTGGGTTTTAAAAATACCCGGATTGTAAGAAGGTGGAAGCACGTAATTCGGAAGATCGTTCCACATCCGGGCTGCTGTTTCGTGTATATTGAAGGTTTACTCTTCTTAAAGTTGAAACAATATATGTTTCACCTACATATGTTATAAGGAAAATAGAATTGTTAAACGCAAATACCCTCAACAAAAGGATATGGTTGGTTGGGATATGTCACCATAAGACATCAAACCCGCCAATATGCACTTTTGCATTTTATGTATAATTGTGTACAAAAATATATCAAATAATTTTATTTATTTATTTTATTTTATTTTATTCGGAAGACATACAGCATACATAATAATAATAAAAACAAAAATGAAACATAAAATTTCATGTATGTAAATTTTAAAAAGTAGTACCTAATATTTAAACATATTTTATTTATTCATTATTTCTTTTTCTTTCATTATTGTTTATTTTATTGTTTTATTTTCAATGTACTATTTTCTTAATAAAATAGTACGATTTCCAAGACAAGGGATATTTTTTGAATCCAGTATGCTGGGCGACAAAATCTTTGATCCGCCCCTGGTAGCACGCAAGCACAAGCCCTTGGGCTGACTGAATAGAATTTCTCAATATTGATGGATTAGAAATGGATTTCCGCTTTCCGGAGAAAATGTTTACCACAGAATGTTAGACGCCTCGTCTTGTCTCCTTACTTTTTCAATGAGTTCTGAGACAAAATATTTAATTTTCCCTGCAATAAGGAATTACAGACAAAGTAATTTTTCGTCAAAAGAGAATGAATTCTCATGAGTGTAATTCAAATTTAACCAAAACTGGTTTTGATAATACCATACTAGGGATTCGTTTGGTTTCTCCTGGACTCGATTCCTAAATTGGTGCAATGAGAAATGCCACTTAAAATATCTTCTTTAGAGGAACTTGAATAATTGCAATTATCTGAAAATATTTTAGGCACATTACTTTTTATATTTTATTTTGAAATATTTGAAAAATGGGATATCGTTTGGATTCTGGGTGAGCGTCCTTGGTTTGATACACTACATAGTGAAATAAGAAATGCCATAAAAATAGGATTATCAAAAAGTGTGAATAGAAAATCAAACAGTACTTAGAGAAAACTTAAATTTGAAAAAAACAGTTTTATTTTATAAATTTGACTTTATTATAGCAATGTCATAAAAAGATTGGGTTCTGTAAAGACGTTCTGGGTTTTATAACTTTAGTTCGACCTTATCCATGTCAGTTACTACATCTTTTGCCTCCTCGTTTTCAATATTAATTATTACAACTTGTATAATGGCTAGAACCTCGTGGGTGCTCGTATACAAGTGAATAGTCACAAAAAATATGGGATACAATAAATAACAACGCAGCAGAAGAGAAATTTATGAAAAAACATCAAGAAATTCTAGATGCTTTGGACTGAAATGACACTGGATGAATTTGCCACTTGGCAATATACAAATAATGCAAAGCCTATTCTTTGTATAGTGCTTGAGATAATGATACACACATTAAAGTGTTGCACAACCTCCCTAACCATAGAATTTTCTATGCAAGAGATACCAAGAAAAGAACCTCTTATTTATAACGAATTTTTATCCTCCTGGGTTCTCTTGATAGGTATGTGTTCGTTATTTTTTCAACCTATTCGTAAACCAAAAAACGTTTTACATACCTATGCATGATAATATTTTTCTAAAGTATTTTTTATTTCAGGAAATTATTATGAGTTATTTTGATTTCTTGGATTTAGAGAGTTAAGATTTTGTGGATTTAGAGGGGTTAGAGTTAGTAGAGATTAGGATTTAGAGTTAGTAGAACTCAATATTTATTGTGATGAAAATCAAATATGTAGGAATGTAGGTACATTCTACGATTTCATTTTACTTTTACTGGAAACCATTCTGCCTGATACAATAAAATTATTCTTGTTAAAACTGAATAAGATATTAGAAAATTTAATGCAACTGTGAATTTTTTTCAGAGACTGCTTTGAGTTATCTCACTGTAGTAACTAAAGTAGCCAACGATAGAGTTAAAAGTGTTATCTTTGAAGAATAACGAATAACGAGGTTTATTATATGAATTCAAAAAATTTTTGTTTACCGGTACACAAATTTTTACATTGACAGACATGTAAATCGTTTTATTAAAAAATAATATACCTACAAAACGGAATCTATAAAACTTTTATTTTAGTGTAAAAACAAACTAAAAATTATTTGGACCACCACCAAAAATAATGTTTATCACAAATTGACTAGGTATCCATATATTACCGTAGCACAAGTTCTGCAGATTATCTCCGGGAGAACTTCGATTTGATTTTGCGGTTGAAGGAACTCTATTACGTATTTGTGTTCTATAAACAGAGCAAATTCACATGAAATTTATATATTAATACGTCAAACTACAGACAATCTAGTAGAAATATTATGCAACGCGATTAATATGAATTTGTATATCTTCAATAATCTCTCTTCTGGATCAAATATGCATAGCTTCAAAATTAATTAATTATTCGGACTAATGCATACTTTATTAGCCTCTAGAAAAACGATCATCAATGATGACATATATGTTTCCTAATTCAAGTATCATATTGTTGAAAGCTATTATCACGATAAAGTATGAGGCCCAAAACTATGGTAATTTTAATTTTTTCTCAATTATAAATGGTATGATCATTTCCTACCTCCTGCCAGAGCGATCTGCGCGGCCGCGAGGTACAGAAGCAGCCGCATCGCGCAGCCGACCCCTGCATCTGTCCCCATGCGCGACCTTCCTGCTCTCACAGATCTTGCCTTACCTGGAAACAAAGAAAGGGAAATATTATTAGAGGCTCATTAAAAAAAACACAATGACAAGTTTTAAAGTTCATTTAATTTATATTGAGGTTCCAATATAAGATGGATAAATTAATATCAGTGCCGTCAACATTGCCGTCATAAATATCAGTGTCGTCAAAAAAATGGAATCAAGGCAACTAATTCGTCAACTAGTGATGATAGAACATGATTAGTCCATATTATATTGGCTCTTCTCGTCCTCAGGCTGTATATTCTGCCGTTCTGGGTATCGCTCTCATAAAAGCCGTTTCTTAGTAGGATCTTGGAGCAATTATTGTTTTTCCAGGAGTTCAGGCAAATAAATAAAATAATATGTCAGTAAAACATAAGGGTTAGTTTTTGTTCACAATCAGAAAAATGTTTTCTTACATCGTAGATATACGTAACAGATACATCTATATATTTAAAACATTATCTATAGGTAGTAAATAATATTCCTAGAGAAAATCAAAAACTCTTTTATTACAAAAACATTTTTTGAGCAAATGAAGTATTATCTAACAAGCTAAAAGTGATTATATAATAGTATGTATAGTAACATCAAAGGAATGAGAAACTTCTTCAAATTCAATTATCTTCAGAAAACGTTGGAACGACTCATATTTCTTCGATTGGATCTTAAGAAAATAGTCAAAGGAGTTAACTTTAATTGTTTTTGAACTATGTTTCTGAGAACTTCTTTAAAAATAAATCTGACTTTGGCATCTTCAACAATTTGTTAACAAGATAAAAAATAAACTTTTTATATGTAATTATTTTTCAAATCAGAAAACCTACTTGAAAGCGTTTAACTAAAATCATTTTTTTTATTCAAAAGAATTAGTCGTTTACTTAGAAGGAATTTATACGAGTAACTGCACTGAAAGATATTTGATGGAAAAATAATATCCTTATACCTATTAAGAAAACAAAATAATTGTTTTGAAAATATATCTGACACCTATTTTTTATTTACTAATATTATCTCATATTTACAGTGTTCCATTATCATCATATGATAGGTATATTAATGACACAAATTTAAAAAATATTATGTGCTTTGCACAAAGTGTAAAGTTCAGCATTGCTCTATCTGTGCATTTACAAACTTAGCATAAGACTTAGCATTGTTAGTTAGCTGGACTATGACATTGTAATATATTATACAAATTGTACACCATACATCATGCGCCTTTCTCGAAGTTGGTCTTAATGTTTAAGTCATCTTAACATGTGCTTTAAGCAAAGATTCTGAACTTGTTTAATAGGGTTTTGTAACTCGTGAACCATTTCCAAGAAGAAGCGTAAATTATACTTGTGACGTGTGTAATTTCTGATTTATAAACATTAATAAATAAATTATATTTTATTCATTGTGAAATTCAATGTGTATGATCTATTTTACATAGACCATTACTACCAATCAATCATAATTTTATAGTTTGAACGTAAAGCAAAAGAATATCAGCTGAATAATATCAAAATGATTTTAACGATACAATCCATTCTTAAGAATAAATCACTTCAATTACCTAAGTATGATACGAATGAAATAAAACGATTGACCTAGAAAATGTTTGCACGTATAAAATAATATAATTATTTATAACGGAAACTAAAAAAGGTCATAATATAATAGTATAGGTATCCATGTCTGATACAGGTAATTGGAATTCAGTTCTCTCTGCCTATTTTTTTAGTAAAATCGCAATGACATGTCTGTATTTTATATACAAAAAACTATAAATATATAGTGAAAAGCGTAATCAAAATTTTTTCTCTATTCTAAAAACAAGAATAATCTATGGATACGTAGTAATATACTAACTTAATTATTTTTGAGAAATGGAATTATAACTATGTAGAATAAGTTAGCTGACTCAATTATTTCGAGACAAGCAAAGCTCGCGGTACACAATGGAATCGTCGTACCAACTCCATTGTATGCTAGTGAGACATGGATATGGCAAAAGACGCATGAAAGTAGAATCAACGCGGTTGAAACGAGGTCACCAAGACGAATGGGTGGTAAAACGGTGTATGATAGAATAAGAAATGAGGATATTAGACGAGACTGTACGATTGAAAGAAATATTGTTAGATGAAAATAAATGCCATCAGATGGTTTGGTCACATAGAAAGAATGAATGATGATAAAAGAGGAACGGATAGTAGAGGAAAAAGTTAACAATATCACATGAATGGAATTTCGAATGATAGAGACGTTAGAAGTACGAATAACAGAAGAGCGTGTACGAGACGATGCATAGGAGTCTAGCATTTGATTCTCCCTGCCTACCCCAAATAGGGAAATGGCGTGATGGTATGGCATGGTAAGTATGCTATAGTAAAACTATTCGCGAAATTAAATAATAAATAGGTAAAATAAAATCGATAATAGATATATTGAGTGAACTGACTAAAAACAATACACTCCATGTTCACTGAGACAGTTCAAAGCAACGCACGGTTAATGTTTCACTCAACGCACACGATTTCATCCGAAAAAAATTATGAACTTTCCTGGCAGGTGGATCAAACGTTGCCAAGTAAGTGATTTTTCAACTTTTTACTCGATAATTTTAAGTTTTTCCTCCCAACGGCCGGCTCACTGGGCCGATCACGAATTTCCACACGATCGGATCCAACAAAAATTAACTTTGTTATACCCATACCTCGGGCATAATGTTTCGTGGATCAACTATACATACATAGGGGAGAATATTCTTTTGACTGAACGATTTTTTTTTTTTGTTCCACAACTTTTATATATGTAATGTCCGTTTTAGCGTTTGTGTCACGATAACGAACAGAATCATTACGTATGTAAAATAAGCAGATATACTTAACATCACGTCAAGTCACTATTATTGACGTAGGCAGACGCCATACATTTCCTTACTTAATAATAATAATAAATAGAATTTATAAAGCGCCGTTTAGTGATACAAGATCACTCCAAGGGCGATGTAGCTTATTTGTTGGCTCTACGAAACAAGGCAGTCTTAAAAAGACTACTGAAGGTGTCTACGAATGTCAAGGGACTATATATTCCATTTTAAAGGCCCTTTCACATTGAACCCGCGACAATAGTAAGCCGCCATTTAGACTCTGTCAAATATTTTTATAAAGTTGGTACTCTATGATCTAGATGATCTCAATGTAAGCTGTCTTTCTGATGAAACATTCTTTTGGCTCAGTTCTTGAATGTAGCGTGGAGCCAAGTCGTTCAGAGCCTTAGGCTGCCTGTCCATTGATGCGGAGCGAGGCGGCGGAGCGGAGAAACGGAGAAATATTAGCCAATAAGATTGTATAAAATCTTCGCCCCAGCGATTTTATGCCATCCTATTGGTTAATATTTCTCCGTTTCTCCGCTCCGCCGCCTCGCTCCGCATCAATGGACAGGCACCCTTAAACTCCATCAGGCGTACCTTATAGTCCACTCGAGAGTCAAGAAGAGGTGTTATGTAACATCTCTATCTTGTATCCATATATCAACCTCGCAGCTGCGTTGATAACTATATTTAATCTATCAAGCTGGTACTTGGACAAGCCCGCATACTCGTAAATAGCCAGTAATCCAGTTGCATTAATTCATCGCCTCACATTCATGAATTTTTGCATACATGTTCCTCTGTTATTTACACTTCTACTGTTTCTTTCTTTCAGAATATTGTTCACGTGGACGTGCCGATGTTTTCTTAGCCGGCCCCCTAACTCTTGTTCCTTTTCTTTCAGCTGTATAAATTTTCCATTAACACTAGTTTTAAAAATAAGATGTACTACCATTCCTCTTTTACGTACAGCTACCTCACATTTATATCAGTTTAAAGGTACTAAGTGGTTTAATGAACTCCCTTTGAGTCTTATACTCGAAAAAAATTACAATATATTTAAGAATAAAATTCAAAAATTTCATTGATTTTTTTTTTGTTTATTTCATTCTTGTTTTTATGTAGTTTTTTATTTATTTTGATAATTTTGTTTAACCATTTTTCACAATCCTCAGGTACATGTAAATTATTGATTTGTCTTCTAATAAATGTTAACCTTAGTGATTAAATGTTTTATGTATTATTCAGTACATGTGCAATGTTTGGTGAATGTAACAATACAAAATAGATACTACCCTTTTTAACACGAGATTTTATCTCAATTAAAGTGGGTTATTATGAAACATATCACGGAACTTGTACACCTTGTTCATTTTAATTTATATGTACATTGTAATTGATTTGATTAATAAATTAAAAAATAGATTATTGGTCGTTGATGAGCACCTAATCAGTCGAAACTATTGTCAAGTCGAAGGAAAGAAATTTATTTAATCAAATCTAAAGTTGAAATCTTTTTCGTTCTAACCGGCCAACCGATATGTTGGGCTAATGTTTATAGGACTTTTTGAAGGTGTATCTTGACTTAATTAAACGCAGAGTGAAAAGTACATTTATAAACAATCGTCTATGCCGATGATGCATACATCCTCGTCCGTGGTAATTCCCGTAGATTTATTGAGAACTCAGCTACTCAAGCTCTTTCCTTAGTTTCCGACTGGGGTGTAAAAAATAAACTTTGCTTCGCTCCTAATAAGACATATGGCTTGGTTTTCAAAGGCTTACTACGTAGACAGCCGTCTATTAAGTTCTCTGGAACAAATGTAATTTTTCGGGACCAAATCACTTGCCTAGGAGTTGTTCTGGAAAGAGGACCAAATTTTAAAAACCATGCTCGATTGTGTGTCGACAAAGCTAAGTCAGCTTTTTTAAAGATCTCACACATCGCCAAGGCACACTGGGGTTTACAGTTTCAAGTATCCTGTCTTTTCTATAAGGCAGTTTACCTCGGCATTGCTTGCTATGCAGCAGGATGTTGGTCTCACGCCTGTGAGCTTCAACATATACGTAGAATTTTGCTCTCAGGCCAACGATTCGCTCTCATCGCTTTATCCAAAGCATATGGAACGAGTCCCACTGAAGCACTGCCAATTTTGACAGGCATGACTCCCCTTGATCTGGAACTTCAGCGTAGAGGGGCTGTTTTCAACCTTACGCGGGGCTGTTCTTCTATGATCGGAAATATTCCTCTCTTCCCTCCAGAGGGTCGAGTGTCACGCGGCTTTGTTGAAAGGACTGTAAATGAAAATTTGCAGAACATCTGGCAGACTCGCTGGACGGCCTGCTCAGTGGGAAGAATTAACTACTTATTTTTTCCCGACGTGAGGTATCGTCTTAAATCTCCCTGGGTTGTTCCAGACTTTTGGACTTCCCAATTTTTCACAGGACACGGAAACTTTAAAAGTTATCTTCACCGATTTAACATTGCCTCATCTGCTTCATGTCTTTTCTGTCAATACCCGGACCAAACTTCGGAACATATCCTTTGGGAATGTTGCCACCCAATGGTGTCCTCATATAGATCGGAGCTCCTCGTTGCTGTCCGTGGGCCTCTTCAAGGTCCCATTGGTCATGCGGATTTTGTGATCTCGAAGAAAAATTATAAAGCTTTTAAGGTTTTCTGTCATAGATATGGTGCCTTACTTTTAGAAGATTCCCGTTAAATTAATTATTTCCAGAGATCTTGGTCACTTCTCTGATGGTCTGCATGTAGGGGGATCTGAGGTCATAGACAGTCCACGGGTGTGAATTTTCTGTTCGCACTCGTTGATTGTTTCTTTTTGCACTATGGTGCCGAGATTGCTAATCTAGAGGGCTCCATGAGCTACTTTTCGTGCTATGCATTTTTTTTTGTCGTTCACTTAGCGTTCTGTGAAGGGGCCGATTACAGTCCCCATAGGCAGAGCGGGTGGTGGTGGGAGTAGCGAAAAATAATCGTCTATATCTTAAGGAAAAGCAAGAGTGGTTGTAAAATTGGTCACTCATGAACATGGCACCCAGTTGTTTCACAAGATATACCACATACTGTCCGCCATCTAGAGTACATAATATACACATGTATACATACTTCCTACATCTGACTGTTATTCTACCCTAAGCCACCGGTTCCCAACTTTTATTGATGTTGTTGCAAGTGTAATTAGATAATATTTGCATGTTAAGAATCGTGAAGTCAGGGTAGATGCAATAGATATGTGTGTTTAAGTATATGACGGAAAAAAAGTTATTTGTAGAGTCACAATTAAACCATGATCGAAGTTTAATCAATTTATGTATTATTCAATTACACTTTTATCACTGGCAAATCTCCAACTAAAATATATTTGGTGAAAATCTCGTGATTGTTTCTAGGAACAAAGATTTTTTTACATTGTCAGATCAGGGGAAAACGTAATCAATCGTTGAATTTTCAATCACCGACAGTACCTATAATTATTGTGGTCGACTATAAATTATTAACACAATGTTGAAAAAAATATAAAATAATTATAATGTTTAGTTTTGTATGAGTAGGTTTATATCAATAGTGAATTTGTCCACTGATATGGTAAAGAAAATAAAAGTGGCAAATATAGTAAGGTCTATCGCTAAATCAGATTTAAAATGTAGCCGACGTAAACTATCTATAGAGCGTGATTAACGAAAAATTTTACTTATAAACCGTGACTGTCTTTATTACGCGTTAATTTCTATACGTCAAGTTAGGACAGGTCAAGAGGTTATTTAACGCTTGACTAACGCGTCATACCAAATATTTCAAAATAGCGGATCTTTCACATATGATTCGACGCATATTTGAGATTAACAGAAAAATTTAATCTTTTTAATGTTTTTCCTTACTATCCTTCATCGTAATCGTGTTTCAATTGACTCAACACGGCACAGCGCGGTGTTTGTTTTCATTTTCGATCTCAGTAATCCAAAATTACATGCATTTATCTATTTTTTGACATCTGTGAAGCTTATGCGGCCATATAAAAAAAATAAATGAGTTTGTTCGTAAACAATTCGGTAAACTAGTTAGTCACATCTAATAAGTAATACCATTAGTATCTATGTAAAGTTAATACTATGCTAAGTGATGATTTCGGTGTCTAAAACAAGTTCCCTATAATATAATGGGACTGTGATAATAATATTAGGTTCAAACCTTGAAACCTTGTTACTAACTGTCACTTTTGATACTGCCCTACTCGAACATATCGCTGTGCCAGAAGAATGAAACTTATGTATAAGAAAAAAAATGTAAAATTTTATTTATGAAACGATGATGAACAAGTAGAAAATTAATCTGTGGCAAAGCGATTTATTTATCTTCTTTAACACATAATATGTGCCCTAGTGGGTTTATTGCCAATCTGCAATCACTTCCAACTCACCAGAGTTGATGCTTAAACAATACAATGTATTATGGAAATTTATATGGGTCGATGGCAGAGCAGTTAGCGCGCTGCGCTAGTAATCCTGTGGTCACGAGATCGAATCCTGCCTCGACCAATTTCGTTCACCTAAAGCACAAGCATTTATGCTTAATTTATAGAATGTAGGAATATATTATATATGTACTTGTTTCAAGAGGTCATATTCATTTTTAAATTGAGAAAAAAAAAGATTATGACTCAACAAAAATAAAAAAATAATATAAAATAAAGATAACAGAAAAAGCAAAAAAATAGAAAAAAGATTTAATAAAATAACAGTTCATAGCAATGATAAGAAAACAAAAGGACAAGGAGAGGAAGAAAAAATCAAGTATTATCAAATAGATATTTTTGCTTTAGCCTACGATTAATGTTAGTAAGTCACTATGCAACTCATTCATAAATGTTGGAGATTTTTTATTTTTTTTCGAATACCACCAACATTCAAGCACGAATCAGCGAGGTACGCGCACCGCGGGTTGGGAATCTGTACCCTAGGTGGCGAACGTACGCTTTCAGCCGTAACCCACGGAGTCCAAGTAAGTTAAGGTAGGTACCAACTATATATATACGGTGGGTTGGCTGCGACTCTTCTCCTGGTAACACGCCCCGTCCCGTCCCGTCGGTCGGTAGCTTCGGCGCTGACAAATGAGGGCAATAACAATGATCGCCCGCCCCGCGTGAAGGTACACACATACACATCTCCACCATATTGGAAAACTTTTAGACGCTCACTTGTCTCGGGCAACCGGCACGGACTGCCGACCCGTTGATACACTTACAACGCTCCTGGAATTGCTTCCAATCTAGGCCGAACTCTACCGTTTTACTTATATTGAACACATACCTACTACATACACAAATATAGATGATGATAGTATTCGAACCACACATTATTTTAAGTACCTAACGGGTTGAGTTTTATATAAGAGACAAACATTAGATACATTTTAGAATCGAAATCAATATAAGGCTTACTAATAAAAATCTACTGCACACCTATTGCCCAGTATTTTAGTTGCACACCGTGTAAAGCCCGTGCAGTAATTATTTAAAAATCTTTTAATAAACGCTTTATAACACTGGGTCGTTGCAACAGACTTACAATGAAGATTAATCTGACAACGTCGTGATTTCGCACTCGCGCATGCGCAGAGCCTCCAGCCGACATTCTAATTTTGACATTTGCCGTAGTTAATAATTTCATACGATTTTCATATTTTAAAATAGGAATATGGAAAATATTAAGAATAATTTAATCATGCGAATACGCATGCAAACACCGTTGTAACTATTCGCTCCCAAAATGCACAATATCAAAATAATTTATAAAGATTCTTCGTCATATTATTCCAAGATATAACAATATACACATGCAGGTAAAAAAAATAATATCTGATAGATGACAGTTGTCTTAAAATACCTTTAAACTACTTTGGCTGGGCATGCAAGCATTGTGTAAAGTTTGTATGAGAGATACACAGTCGTTAACCAATTGATCTGCTACACAGCGTTTATTGGTAACGTTTTTGCCTACACGGGTGTCAAGCGGTCGTGTAACTTATAGGAAATTTAAAATTTACATCACTAAAAATGCCATGTAATCACAAACGATATTTTCTTATAAATTAACTTGGACGGTTATCAAGTTACTAAAATGAAATTTTGGTATCCTTTTCCATTAAAAATAGTGATTTATTTCGGTGGTTCATGCTGAAATTGCAGATTACAGTTTTTTTTCTGGTGAAGCAGTTATCATAGGTATACATCGAAAATATACGTTTTCGATAAAAAAATAAATAAATGTAGCGAAACATTTTTTTTTTGTACTGGATTCGAATCGACTTTGAAGCCAGCTCATATTTACCAACTGTTCATAAAATGACAAATAATGTTGTTTAATAAAAAAACCAAAATTTTTGTTAACCTACTTAAAAAATATTATAAATATAATTATTCATGATTTTCTTCCTCATATGCATTTCCATACTCGATCTTTATTTTATATTTTTTTTAATTTTCATAATTATTCTTAAAAATGTCATAAAAATAACTATTTTATTGAGCCTTTATTTCATTAAGTAAATGAAACAAGAAATAAATGCATAAAAAAACATAATATACATAATTTAAGATAACTATTCCGATTCCATCATAATGAGATATTAGCTATTTTTTTATAAATTTCTAACATCTCTATAGAGACTAAGATGAATTATTATATTAGAATCAGGAACTCAAGGCACCTACAGGGCTTACGACCAATAGGTGGCCTAAAGGGGCTTACGACCTATAAGTCCTGTAGGTGCCTTGAGTCCCAGGTTTTCCAGTAATATTCCATCTTCGTCACCATTGTGATGTAAAAAATTTGTTATTAAATATTATTGACTCCCAACAGGGGAAAAAATTCAATATTTGCGTATATGTAACTATAAAAATATTCGAGATATTAGATACCTGTGATATGTACTTTGAGCTACATAAGTTAATTGAAGACATTCTTAATATGGGTATCTCTTTGCGTTCGTATTTTTAGATCAAGCGAATTCGCCTTGGGCTAGGCAATACATACAAAATATCATTCCACATATAAAGCTCTTCAATATGGCAGCAGTCACGATCCAAAGGATATTGGGATGACGTCGTTCAGGCGGATAGATCTGCTCCGATGGACCTCGGCTTCACCCTTCCCTGACTTTCTTCCCAGATAAGAAAAATAAAAAAAAAGACGAGAGACGAGAGTTGGACGGAGAAAGAGAAGAAAGAAAAAGAACACAGCCGAACAAGATAATAATCCCAATGAAGGCCGATCAATTCTAACCCGAGACAATAGACAGGAAGAGCTATCTATAAATAAATTGATTAATTTTCCAATTTATCTTCGTTACAGTATTGAAAAACGAACGGACAGTGGCCATCGCTTAGGTTTTCAATATATAATAGACATTTTTACTACTCACTAACCCATGGGGATATAAAGTGGGAGATCTATGAATTCACAATTTTTTAGGCAATTTTTTACAACAGAGTATCAACTAGTATCATGCTGAGATTGTTTTCTGAAAGTTTCATCACAATGAATCTGCGTGTGTGTGCTGTGTACTATGCGCTATGTACTAAGTTAATTCTACTTTATCAACTATACACTAAAGTATTCAATCGATTATTTTCAAATTTATATATCTAATACTCGCTTAGACTTCATAAGATTTTGAAGGATATCTGACCAGCGCTTCTCATTTTTGCTAACTGTCAAATATTTCAAAATTTCGCAAACTCAAGAAAATTAAAATTTGATATTTTTATTTTCAAATTGCTGAAAAGGCACACCACATTCATTAAATGGCATTCAATTATCAAATTTTCATAATAAAATACTTAAATAAAAAATAATTAAACAAAACTCATTTAATGAAAATGTTGACCATTTTCCATACAAAATTTTCTACTATATGGAGTGGTTTGATCGAGAGGAGTTTAGCCTACTTGTTTAAACAGTAACAAATATGATCACTAATTAGGTTATAATATTATGATTGTTATTACTAACTAGGTAATAGGTACCTGTTCTAGAACTTGTAGTTTTAGAAGAAGCGGTCGCTTATATATGTATATATCATTCATATCAAATAATTCACTCGCGGTCGCTTATGTATATACAATTCATATCATATAACTCACTCGCGGTCGCTTATGTATATACAATTCATATCATATAACTCACTCGCGGTCGCTTATGTATATACAATTCATATCATATAACTCACTCGCGGTCGCTTATGTATATACTATTAATATCATATAACTCACTCGCGGTCGCTTATGTATATACTATTCATATCAAATAACTCACTCCCGGTCCCTTAATATATTGGTACCATTCACATCAAATAAGTCATTAAAATTAAGTGATTTATAAAGATAAATAAGGATTTTTTTCAAAATTAATATCTCAATCGAGACGAATATTATAGGAAGTTGAAACATTATAGGAAACCTGGAAATCAAGGCTCCTACAGGACTAAAGATCTGTCATCAGCTGGTTTACGCGATCACTTTAAGCGCTTGCGCAACGGTCAAGCAAACAGATATTGAAGAGTAAAATTGGATTTATAAGGAAACTCAATTTAAAAGGCATAATTGGTGAATGTTTCGCAAGCACTTAAATTGATCAAGTAAACCTGCCGAAAACAGTTCGTAGTTGCCATGAATTCCACGGTTCTCCTATAATATTCCAATTTCGTCTATATTGAAATATTTTTAGTTTGTATAAAAATATCATTGACTTCTAACAAGGAAAAAAAACAATTCATGCGTATATACGTATATAATATGCAATGCACGCGTATATATGTAACATGTAAAATAGTCGGTTTTTACTAAAGGAGATGATTTAAAAAAAATATATAAAAAAATTAACATACAATTTCATCCTTATCTTTGCACAATTCATCCCGCTCAACTCATTTAATTTCATAAGTTATATTATTAAGTTGGGATCTGGTTGATCTGTTTTGTATGAACCTGTATGTTTGTTGAGGTACCTAATGATTGTGATTGCAGAAAGTTGATATTGTGTAGGTACATATTTAGTGTGGAACGGGAACAATCACCTGGTTCATAATTGCATATAATTATCAATAAAAATTGTAAACTGCTAGCCCTTGAACAGTATTTCCTAGTTGGGCAGCAGTAATCTACTTATTGTTGTCATTATAAATATGGTGTGATAAAAGGTAAATAAATAAAATAAATAAAATAAATAAAATAAATAAAATAAATAAAATAAATAAAATAAATAAAATAAATAAAATAAATAAAATAAATAAAATAAATAAAATAAATAAAATAAATAAATAAATAAATAAAATAAATAAAATAAATAAAATAAATAAAATAAATAAAATAAATAAGATAAATAAGATAAATAAAATAAATAAAATAAATAAAATAAATAAAATAAATAACATAAATAAAATAAATAAAATATATAATATAATAAATGCAGACGTAATCAATTATCATCGACAAAACAATTTAAATAATCAATTATGTTCAAAATATGTTTATCCGTTTTACAGTGATCATGTATGGCAGTCGATAACTTTATATATAAAGTTTCAACGTCGCAATAACGAGTTTTAAAATGCTCGACCCTTGTGGTATTATAGAAAAATAACTTGTATAACATTCCCTCTAGTCGAATAAATGTATTATTAAAAGAAAACTTTCGTGTGTATCGAGATTGTTGAAGAACATTGTTTAGTTGAAATTACGTTAGTAGTGCTCTGAAAGAGAAAGAATCGGTCTAATTGGATTTATTACAATTGTGGTGTATTTCAATTTCAATTCATTGTTTCGGACTGGACTTCAAATATGTATGTATGTCGAGAAGAAAATTTAATTATACATTGCGTGCCACGATCAAATAAACACGGTAATTTTGTTTTATTTTAAACGATCATAAGTCGTTGCTTATTTACACTGTAGTAAAAATCACATTTGAATACCTAAGTGAAAACAATTTACCCATTTTAAGTGAAATAATACGCATTGCTTTGACTTACAAACAGGTACTCGTTTTGACTAGCACAATACACAAATATTATTATATGAATATAACCCCATATATTATGGTTCTGGCGTGGCGCTCACAACAACCAACGCTCAAATACCTACTATGGAAAAATAATATATTATAAATTATATTTTCAAATGTTTGAATGTTAACTTTGTGGTTCATATTTAACAAATTAAATTTAAAGATATAACTTTGTATTAACCACGTTTTTTGGTTGAAACGATGCGACCGGTTTCGGAACTAACCGTTCCCTCATCAGGCTAACTTTCAACTGAAACAGAATGTGACAACGTGCTTACAAGAAATCTATGGGGGCGGAGGTAGAGGTAGGGTGGGGGTACTTAGGGTTGGGTCTTGTGCAGGGTGGGTCCGATTGGCTGAAGGATTAGAAGTAAAAGGAAACATATTTAATAATGGACTGAAAGATAAATTTAACTGATTGTTTATTATGTTCTGTTTTGAATTAATACACTTTTTAATTTCTAGCGACTCTAAATTATCAAGACGGAGACCTACTTTGTTGACGTGTAAAATTTTTGTTCCCGATTGCATATTAAATTGATGATCATTAAGTACTAAGTGTTCTGCGAATTCCGAAAAATTATCATTGTTTATACATCTAATATGTTCTTTTACTCTAGTCTCAAATTTCCGTCCTGTTTTTCCTATGTAGACTGCAGAGCAGTCTCCACATGTCAGTTGGTATACGCCGGAGTTTTCCATTTTATTACTACGTCGGATTAATACGTCGGAGTTTTCCATGTGGATGCCTGATGAGGGAACGGTTAGTTCCGAAACCGGTCGCATCGTTTCAACCAAAAAACGTGGTTAATACAAAGTTATATCTTTAAATTTAATATTATAAATTAATTTATATTTTTAATAAATAAAAATAATAACACTTGTTTAAAATTAATTCCACTATTTATATATGGAAAATAAATAAAATAAATAAATAAAATAAAATTAATTCCACTATTTATATGTGGAATTAATTTTTAACAAGTGTTTTTATTTTTATTTATTTAAAATATAAATTAATTTAAATGGAATTCCATCAAGAACTGACGATCAAAAAGTTAAATCTAATTAATATATTGTAGCTGCGCTCCTGTTTGCAAAGCTGCAATGTGTATATCCTCAACAATTACCGAGGATTCCCGACAATTTACGAAGATTGACGAACCTCAACCCATCGCCGTCGAGGTCGATCGCGCAAATATTCATACGTTAACCGTTTAACTGAGTAGAGTCGCGTAAATCTTATTTTTTTTATCTTTTATTTGAAACCCTTCATCACCATTAATTATATATTATCAAGTATTTATTGAACTGACATTCTGCAATATCATATTTGGAGATAGATGTTTTAAATTAATAAATCTTTTTGAACACGCACGTAATATAATCCTTCTGATAAATAACAAATAAACACTTACCCCGTAATAATTGGTGACCCCGACGTGATCTTTATTGTTGCATTTATTATTTCATCGTTGTTATTATCATGCAGAGTGCATATTATGAGTTTCATCGTGATCTTTTTATTTGTATTGAGCAAGATGTATGACGTACATATCTACTATGAAATTGTGTCCTCCATTCAACCGAAATAATACATTTGAAATAATTCATATTATATTTTTTTTTTCCAGCTTCTGTACTTAAAAAAAAAAACGAGTGGGTTGTGGCCAACGCTACACTCCCTATTGAAAAGTCACTCCAAAAGGTATTAAAATTTTGTATGGAAAATTTTCATGAAATGAGTTTGTTAAATTAATTTTTATTTGAATATTTTATTATGAAAACTTGATAATTTTTCAATGCTATTTTATGAAAGCGGTGTGCCTTTTAAGCAATTTGAAAATAAAAATATCAAAATTTAAGATCCCTGAGGTTGGGGCCACATTGAAATATTTGATAGTTAAAAATTGAGAAGTACTGATAAGCTATCTCTCAAAATGGGGTTTAATCCAGTATCAGATACATATACGAATTTGCCAAAATTGAAAAGAATCAAATGAGTATTTTAGTCTATAATTGATTAAGTAGAATAAACATAGTACATACATATCATATAATACACGGCACACATACACAGATATATTGTAATGAAACTTTCAGAATATAATCTCAGCATGATACTAGTTGATAATCTGCATTATAATAATAACCTTTAAAGTTGCGAACTCCCCACTATGTCCCCTTGGGATAGTGAGGAATATGAAAGAAATTAAGTGCGTTCACTTAGAACTTTTTCTTTAAATACTCTCAAATTCTAAATTAATTTATAGAATACAAGTAGTGTTCTACACAAAAAGGTAATTGAGGGATTGTCAACATTTCAAGAATAAGGTAATTTTTTATAAAGTTTACAATAATTATGAAGAAGAGTTCAGTATTGGCGATAACCCACTTGACTTTTTGATATAAATGGTTAAAATCGCGTTTTTATAGTACTTTGGTACACTTAAATTCTTGCTTTTTTTTGGGCCACATTAAAATGCGTGGCGTTCGCTGGTGAGCCGCGGGCCATGGTGTGCCCATCGCTGTTCTAGTGCTTTCCATTCAAATGTGACTTTAATGGCGCGTACGTAGGAAGAATAACAATAAACTTGGAGTATTTTTATACAGGGGATTACTCCGAGTTCTTCAATTTACACTTTAGACAGATAGCTACTATCGATCCGGCGTCGCTAGCTAGTTTTTAGGAAAACCAACGCCGAAATAGAGCTTTTTGTAAAGAGACATCTTTCTGTCAAATCAAATAGGTACATGCAAAAGAAACACAAACATACAAATTTAAAAATAAAAATTTACTCACAATATTTTAAAACTTTACATCACATGAATTATTTGTTTGGGGTGGGTAAAGAGAAATTAACATTATATAGGTACCTACTCTTCTATAAACAACAGCATTAGACGCACTTTTCAATCTTTCGATTGTGACGGCTTCTAATTTGTAGAATTCCATTATGACAATGATTAATATGAACTCATGAAAAAAAAAAAAAAATTGTGGAATTATATATGTGTTCATATTAATCATTGTCAACAGCATTAGAATTGTGTAATCGATGATACAATAATTCATGATTTTTATTAATTAATTTATTTATTTATATTTCTTCTTGTACATAATACAAACAAATATAATTGTACCTACACTGGCGGGCTTATTGCCATTAGGCAATTTCTTCCAACCAACCAGATAACAAAGTATGACAAAATTGTGTATGTACAACAGCAAAAGAATAAGAGTAAAAGATAACAAAGAAAATATATTTTACACTTAAATAAAAAAAATAATTATTCATAGCAATAAAGAAGGGTAGGGCAAGGACAGGAGAGGAAATCGGGATCAGGTGTTCAAGGATAAATATTCCTTCTTTAGTTTTTTCTTGAAAATACAAATTTATTAAACGAATAAATCACAACTTACATACATGTTCTAATTAATCAGGCGTATAAGTTCTATAATGTTTAGACGAATTCTCGTATTAAAAAAGGGAAGTATCTACTCTATCTTATATTGTTATAATATTTCAAAATATTGTATGTTTATTAAATAATTCATAAATTATTGAGAAACAAAGATTTGAAAATTTTTAATGAAAACACACGAATAATAAAGGATATTTCAACATTTGTAATATCAACGTGATTTGTCAATAAAAATGTCAAATTGAAAATGCGTTATATAACAGTGTAGTTTTATTTTCCTTTGTAGATATCCTAGAATTGCTCAAGAATTTTTTTTCGAATATTCTTTAAAATTGCATAGACGCATACATTGGATTTTTTTTCCTTTCCGGAGTCAAATGATATTTTTATTGACAACGTGACGTCAAATAATGTTTAAAATAAACTAATTTCTCAATAGATGGCGTTACAAAAAAAGGCTTTTCCGTTACTTCATAGATGGCAATAGTATAGTTTCTGATTTTCAGGTGAATACACTTTTCAAATATACAGAACTTACATTGATAAGGGAACTCAATAAGAAGGCATAATGTGTGAACGTTGCGCAAGCGCATAAAGTGATCGCGTAATCCAGCCGATGGCAGGTCATAAGCCCTGTAGGTACCTAGATTTCCTGGTTCTTCTACAATATCCCAAAAGTTTGTCAATAATTTTATTTTTCATTGTTTTTTACAATGAAGACCTGTCCTTTTTGTCTGTTTTGGCTGGCCATCTACATACTTTTCATCAATTAAATGTTATTTATTGACTAAATATTATTTTACACCATGACGCTTGCCATCTTTATGTATTTGTTTTAACAGATAGATACTAGAAATATCGTAATATTTGATTAAACTAGTATTTAGATTATGGGGTTAATATTTATTTATTTTTTACAACTGTTTTCGTAATCCGTGCGTCGGCTTAGCGGGATAAGACAAAAATAAGCAAAATATGAAGTTAATTAAGAAAATTAGACTCGTTTTCATCTCGCTAGATGTGTCTCCCTATAATGCCAAAATTAAATTGTTAAATCTCATACGAGTTGATTATGTCAGTTAACTAGATATGAATAATGGTTCAACGTGCGCGATTTGAGGTCACCATAATATAAACCCGGTTCATAATAAAACCAGAATTATGTACCTAAACTGGGTATCATCTGTAAACTTAATTAAACCTAATGAATGAGAATTTGCATTTAGATTCCTATTTAACTAATTATTTTACATTAAAGGAATTAAATTATATTAATTCATTGTTTAACAGACAGTGTACCTATGAACGTACATCTGCGTGAATATGTAGTTTAATATATTATGATATCATAAGTTTCTATCAAAACAAAAAAATACTTGTCATCTTGTAAGTTTTTGTTTTAAATGATTTGTATTAGTATTTTTGAACCTTTGAATATGTCGAAAACCGATGTGCAATAATTATTCTGAAAAAGTAAAAATCGTCGTCGAACCTATACAAAATATTTAAAATTATTGTTAACTCAATTGAGACAAAAGCATGCTACTGTTTTTAAGAGGGAAACCGAAGACCTTGGAATGGAAAAACAGGGTTATGGTATGATGATATGAATGATCTCAGATCATTTATTTTTAAAACATCGTAAAAAATCAAATTTATATATGAAAATAAATTATTTTACCAAATTTTACATTATGTCGTCGCTGAATAATTCTTGAAATATAAATTAATTTTTTGTTTACTAATATGCTTATTGGAAATTTAAATAATTTGTAATAAAAATGAAATATTTATTCGATTTTTTACAATTTTATCTCTATAGTAGATAGGTGCATCTTACAAATGATGGATTATCTCATTTGTATATTATTTGTAAAAATAAAAAAAAACTGTAGCTTCCGTGTATTTTTTAATTGAATATATATTCCAACTGTCGATTTGTTCAGGAGAACTTTGTTCTCTTAACATATCGACAATGTATCAAGCCAGAATACGCGAGAATTGTATGGAGAGGTCTACTTTTTTCATGGATTTTCCAACTTTGAAGTCAAAAAACACCAACTTAGAGGCTTCGCAGCATATATGTTCCATACACGGATTTACTCAGAATTCGGAGTAGAACATTTCGTGTGTCTGTGTGTGTGTGTGTCTGTGTGTGTGTCTGTGTGTCTGTGTGTGTGTCTGTGTGTCTGTGTGTGTGTGTGTCTGTGTGTCCGTCCCCCCCTTATAACTTTTGATCCGCTCAATTTACAGAGCCTAAAATTTCAGAATATATAAACAGTTACAAGCCTACAAAACTTTTATACTCGGAATTTTGAATTTTTGTTTCAGTCAGGGGTTATCAACTTTTGAATTTTTATTTTATTTTTCCATATATCTCAGAAACCATAAACGTTAGAACGCTAAAAATTGGTACAAACATAGACAAATACAAAATCTCAAATTAGTTTTTTCAAAAAAATTCCAGGGTTTCTCAAACATTTTTTATTAAGAAAAATATTTTTTTTATGATAAATTTATGAGTTTAACTGCCTATATTTCCAAAACTTTTACAATTATCGAAAAAAGCCGAAACACCCCAACTAGATAATTTAATTTTCTATAAAAAATATTAACATTGTAGTAGAAGATCTCAATTTTTTTTTAACAATTTTTTTAAAAATTGAATTTAGTGACGACATCGCTTCATACATTTTGTATGGCAGTCGCCTATACACAATATGTAAGAAGACTTAATAGTTTGTTACTTCATCTCCAAACATACATACATACCATCATGCAATTTGCATATTCTGGGTAGGAAAAAGGATCTTCTTCCATACTATCCTATCTTGACATACATACCTACATATGTTG